>OZ012680.1:21333226-21933226 GCA_963942445.1 Argyra leucocephala | reverse complement strand
CTTTATTTCTTTACTAACTTTTAGAGAATTCATTAAAACAAGTAAAACAGTTGAAAAAACTTGGTAATCCGTCGAAAAATGAGGAATTTAGATTTAGAGTGTTTGTTTTGGTTTTTAAAATTTTGCCAAATTTTGCAAAATTTTATGACCCCGGGGTCATAAAATATTACAAAAACTTTCATATTTTCAATTTTTTCAAAATGACTTTATTTCTTTACTAACGTTTAGAGAATTCATTAAAACAAGTAAAACAGTTGAAAAAACTTGGTAATCCGTCGAAAAATGAGGAATTTAGAGTGTTTTTTTGGTTTTTAAATTTTTGCCAAATTTTGCAAAATTTTATGACCCCGGGGTCATAAAAAATTACAAAAATTTTCATATTTTCAATTTTTTCAAAATGACTTTATTTCTTTACTAACTTTTAGAGAATTCATTAAAACAGTTGAAAAAACTTGGTAATCCGTCGAAAAATGAGGAATTTAGAGTGTTTTTTTGGGTTTTAAAATTTTGCCAAATTTTGCAAAATTTTATGACCCTGGGGTCATAAAAAATTACAAAAACTTTCATATTTTCAATTTTTTCAAAATGACTTTATTTCTTTACTAACTTTTAGGGAATTCATTAAAACAAGTAAAACAGTTGAAAAAACTTGGTAATCCGTCGAAAAATGAGGAATTTAGAGGGTTTTTTTGGTTTTTAAATTTTTGCCAAATTTTGCAAAATTTTATGACCCCGGGGTCATAAAAAATTACAAAAATTTTCATATTTTCAATTTTTTTAAAATGACTTTATTTCTTTACTAACGTTTAGAGAATTCATTAAAACAAGTAAAACAGTTGAAAAAACTTGGTAATCCGTCGAAAAATGAGGAATTTAGAGTGTTTTTTTGGTTTTTAAATTTTTGCCAAATTTTGCAAAATTTTATGACCCCGGGGTCATAAAAAATTACAAAAATTTTCATATTTTCAATTTTTTCAAAATGACTTTATTTCTTTACTAACTTTTAGGGAATTCATTAAAACAAGTAAAACAGTTGAAAAAACTTGGTAATCCGTCGAAAAATGAGGAATTTAGAGTGTTTTTTTGGTTTTTAAAATTTTGCCAAATTTTGCAAAATTTTATGACCCCGGGGTCATAAAAAATTACAAAAATTTTCATATTTTCAATTTTTTCAAAATGACTTTATTTCTTTACTAACTTTTAGAGAATTCATTAAAACAGTTGAAAAAACTTGGTAATCCGTCGAAAAATGAGGAATTTAGAGTGTTTTTTTTGGGTTTTAAAATTTTGCCAAATTTTGCAAAATTTTATGACCCTGGGGTCATAAAAAATTACAAAAATTTTCATATTTTCAATTTTTTCAAAATGACTTTATTTCTTTACTAACTTTTAGGGAATTCATTAAAACAAGTAAAACAGTTGAAAAAACTTGGTAATCCGTCGAAAAATGAGGAATTTAGAGTGTTTTTTTGGTTTTTAAACTTTTGCAAAATTTTATGATCCCGGCATCACAAAAAATTACAAAAAATTTCATATTTTCAATTTTTTCAAAATGACTTTATTTCTTTACTAACTTTTAGAGAATTCATTAAAACAGTTGAAAAAACTTGGTAATCCGTCGAAAAATGAGGAATTTAGAGTGTTTTTTTGGTTTTTAAAATTTTGCCAAATTTTGCAAAATTTTATGACCCCGGCATCACAAAAAATTAAGAAAATTTTCAGATTTTCAATTTTTTCAAAATTACTTTATTTCTTTACTAACTTTTAGAGAATTCATTAAAACAAGTAAAACAGTTGAAAAAACTTGGTAATCCGTCGAAAAATGAGGAATTTAGAGTGTTTTTTTGGATTTTAAACTTTTGCAAAATTTTATGATCCCGGCATCACAAAAAATTACAAAAAATTTCATATTTTCAATTTTTTCAAAATGACTTTATTTCTTTACTAACTTTTGGAGAATTCATTAAAACAAGTGAAACAGTTGAAAAAACTTGGTAATCCGTCGAAAAATGAGGAATTTAGAGTGTTTTTTTGGTTTTTAAACTTTTGCAAAATTTTATGATCCCGGCATCACAAAAAATTACAAAAAATTTCATATTTTCAATTTTTTCAAAATGACTTTATTTCTTTACTAACTTTTAGGGAATTCATTAAAACAAGTAAAACAGTTGAAAAAACTTGGTAATCCGTCGAAAAATGAGGAATTTAGAGTGTTTTTTTGGTTTTTAAACTTTTGCAAAATTTTTTGATCCCGGCATCACAAAAAATTACAAAAAATTTCATATTTTCAATTTTTTCAAATGACTTTATTTCTTTACTAACTTTTAGAGAATTCATTAAAACAAGTAAAACAGTTGAAAAAACTTGGTAATCCGTCGAAAAATGAGGAATTTAGAGTGTTTTTTTGGTTTTTAAATTTTTGCCAAATTTTGCAAAATTTTATGACCCCGGGGTCATAAAAAATTACAAAAATTTTCATATTTTCAATTTTTTTAAAATGACTTTATTTCTTTACTAACGTTTAGAGAATTCATTAAAACAAGTAAAACAGTTGAAAAAACTTGGTAATCCGTCGAAAAATGAGGAATTTAGAGTGTTTTTTTGGTTTTTAAATTTTTGCCAAATTTTGCAAAATTTTATGACCCCGGGGTCATAAAAAATTACAAAAATTTTCATATTTTCAATTTTTTCAAAATGACTTTATTTCTTTACTAACTTTTAGGGAATTCATTAAAACAAGTAAAACAGTTGAAAAAACTTGGTAATCCGTCGAAAAATGAGGAATTTAGAGTGTTTTTTTGGTTTTTAAATTTTTGCCAAATTTTGCAAAATTTTATGACCCCGGGGTCATAAAAAATTACAAAAATTTTCATATTTTCAATTTTTTCAAAATGACTTTATTTCTTTACTAACGTTTAGAGAATTCATTAAAACAAGTAAAACAGTTGAAAAAACTTGGTAATCCGTCGAAAAATGAGGAATTTAGAGTGTTTTTTTGGTTTTTAAATTTTTGCCAAATTTTGCAAAATTTTATGACCCCGGGGTCATAAAAAATTACAAAAATTTTCATATTTTCAATTTTTTTAAAATGACTTTATTTCTTTACTAACGTTTAGAGAATTCATTAAAACAAGTAAAACAGTTGAAAAAACTTGGTAATCCGTCGAAAAATGAGGAATTTAGAGTGTTTTTTTGGTTTTTAAATTTTTGCCAAATTTTGCAAAATTTTATGACCCCGGGGTCATAAAAAATTACAAAAATTTTCATATTTTCAATTTTTTCAAAATGACTTTATTTCTTTACTAACTTTTAGGGAATTCATTAAAACAAGTAAAACAGTTGAAAAAACTTGGTAATCCGTCGAAAAATGAGGAATTTAGAGTGTTTTTTTGGTTTTTAAAATTTTGCCAAATTTTGCAAAATTTTATGACCCCGGGGTCATAAAAAATTACAAAAATTTTCATATTTTCAATTTTTTCAAAATGACTTTATTTCTTTACTAACTTTTAGAGAATTCATTAAAACAGTTGAAAAAACTTGGTAATCCGTCGAAAAATGAGGAATTTAGAGTGTTTTTTTGGGTTTTAAAATTTTGCCAAATTTTGCAAAATTTTATGACCCTGGGGTCATAAAAAATTACAAAAATTTTCATATTTTCAATTTTTTCAAAATGACTTTATTTCTTTACTAACTTTTAGGGAATTCATTAAAACAAGTAAAACAGTTGAAAAAACTTGGTAATCCGTCGAAAAATGAGGAATTTAGAGTGTTTTTTTGGTTTTTAAACTTTTGCAAAATTTTATGATCCCGGCATCACAAAAAATTACAAAAAATTTCATATTTTCAATTTTTTCAAAATGACTTTATTTCTTTACTAACTTTTAGAGAATTCATTAAAACAGTTGAAAAAACTTGGTAATCCGTCGAAAAATGAGGAATTTAGAGTGTTTTTTTGGTTTTTAAAATTTTGCCAAATTTTGCAAAATTTTATGACCCCGGCATCACAAAAAATTAAGAAAATTTTCAGATTTTCAATTTTTTCAAAATTACTTTATTTCTTTACTAACTTTTGGAGAATTCATTAAAACAAGTAAAACAGTTGAAAAAACTTGGTAATCCGTCGAAAAATGAGGAATTTAGAGTGTTTTTTTGGTTTTTAAAATTTTGCCAAATTTTGCAAAATTTTATGACCCCGGGGTCATAAAAAATTACAAAAATTTTCATATTTTCAATTTTTTCAAAATGACTTTATTTCTTTACTAACTTTTAGGGAATTCATTAAAACAAGTAAAACAGTTGAAAAAACTTGGTAATCCGTCGAAAAATGAGGAATTTAGAGTGTTTTTTTGGTTTTTAAAATTTTGCCAAATTTTGCAAAATTTTATGACCCTGGGGTCATAAAAAATTACAAAAATTTTCATATTTTCAATTTTTTCAAAATGACTTTATTTCTTTACTAACTTTTAGGGAATTCATTAAAACAAGTAAAACAGTTGAAAAAACTTGGTAATCCGTCGAAAAATGAGGAATTTAGAGTGTTTTTTTGGTTTTTAAAATTTTGCCAAATTTTGCAAAATTTTATGACCCCGGCATCACAAAAAATTACAAAAATTTTCATATTTTCAATTTTTTCAAAATGACTTTATTTCTTTACTAACTTTTAGAGAATTCATTAAAACAAGTAAAACACTTGAAAAAACTTGGTAATCCGTCGAAAAATGAGGAATTTAGAGTTTTTTTTTGGTTTTTAAATTTTTGCCAAATTTTGCAAAATTTTATGACCCCGGGGTCATAAAAAATTACAAAAACTTTCATATTTTCAATTTTTTCAAAATGACTTTATTTCTTTACTAACTTTTAGAGAATTCATTAAAACAAGTAAAACAGTTGAAAACACTTGGTAATCCGTCGAAAAATGAGGAATTTAGAGTGTTTTTTTGGTTTTTAAAATTTTGCCAAATTTTGCAAAATTTTATGACCCTGGGGTCATAAAAAATTACAAAAATTTTCATATTTTCAATTTTTTCAAAATGACTTTATTTCTTTACTAACTTTTAGGGAATTCATTAAAACAAGTAAAACAGTTGAAAAAACTTGGTAATCCGTCGAAAAATGAGGAATTTAGAGTGTTTTTTTGGTTTTTAAACTTTTGCAAAATTTTTTGATCCCGGCATCACAAAAAATTACAAAAAATTTCATATTTTCAATTTTTTCAAAATGACTTTATTTCTTTACTAACTTTTAGAGAATTCATTAAAACAAGTAAAACAGTTGAAAAAACTTGGTAATCCGTCGAAAAATGAGGAATTTAGAGTTTCTTTTTGGTTTTTAAATTTTTGCCAAATTTTGCAAAATTTTATGACCCCGGGGTCATAAAAAATTACAAAAACTTTCATATTTTCAATTTTTTCAAAATGACTTTATTTCTTTACTAACTTTTAGAGAATTCATTAAAACAAGTAAAACAGTTGAAAACACTTGGTAATCCGTCGAAAAATGAGGAATTTAGAGTGTTTTTTTGGTTTTTAAATATTTGCCAAATTTTTCAAAATTTTATGACCCCGGGGTCATAAAAAATTTCAAAAATTTTCATATTTTCAATTTTTTCAAAATGACTTTATTTCTTTACTAACTTTTAGAGAATTCATTAAAACAAGTAAAACACTTGAAAAAACTTGGCAATCCGTCGAAAAATGAGGAATTTAGAGTTTTTTTTTGGTTTTTAAATTTTTGCCAAATTTTGCAAAATTTTATGACCCCGGGGTCATAAAAAATTACAAAAACTTTCATATTTTCAATTTTTTCAAAATGACTTTATTTCTTTACTAACTTTTAGAGAATTCATTAAAACAAGTAAAACAGTTGAAAAAACTTGGTAATCCGTCGAAAAATGAGGAATTTAGAGTTTCTTTTTGGTTTTTAAATTTTTGCCAAATTTTGCAAAATTTTATGACCCCGGGGTCATAAAAAATTACAAAAACTTTCATATTTTCAATTTTTTCAAAATGACTTTATTTCTTTACTAACTTTTAGAGAATTCATTAAAACAAGTAAAACAGTTGAAAACACTTGGTAATCCGTCGAAAAATGAGGAATTTAGAGTGTTTTTTTGGTTTTTAAATATTTGCCAAATTTTTCAAAATTTTATGACCCCGGGGTCATAAAAAATTTCAAAAATTTTCATATTTTCAATTTTTTCAAAATGACTTTATTTCTTTACTAACTTTTAGAGAATTCATTAAAACAAGTAAAACAGTTGAAAACACTTGGTAATCCGTCGAAAAATGAGGAATTTAGAGTGTTTTTTTGGTTTTTAAATTTTTGCCAAATTTTTCAAAATTTTATGACCCCGGGGTCATAAAAAATTTCAAAAATTTTCATATTTTCAATTTTTTCAAAATGACTTTATTTCTTTACTAACTTTTAGAGAATTCATTAAAACAAGTAAAACAGTTGAAAAAACTTGGTAATCCGTCGAAAAATGAGGAATTTAGAGTTTTTTTTTGGTTTTTAAATTTTTGCCAAATTTTGCAAAATTTTATGATCCCGGCATCACAAAAAATTACAAAAAATTTCATATTTTCAATTTTTTCAAAATGACTTTATTTCTTTACTAACTTTTGGAGAATTCATTAAAACAAGTAAAACAGTTGAAAAAACTTGGTAATCCGTCGAAAAATGAGGAATTTAGAGTGTTTTTTTGGTTTTTAAAATTTTGCCAAATTTTGCAAAATTTTATGACCCCGGCATCACAAAAAATTACAAAAATTTTCATATTTTCAATTTTTTCAAAATGACTTTATTTCTTTACTAACTTTTAGAGAATTCATTAAAACAAGTAAAACAGTTGAAAAAACTTGGTAATCCGTCGAAAAATGAGGAATTTAGAGTTTCTTTTTGGTTTTTAAATTTTTGCCAAATTTTGCAAAATTTTATGACCCCGGGGTCATAAAAAATTACAAAAACTTTCATATTTTCAATTTTTTCAAAATGACTTTATTTCTTTACTAACTTTTAGAGAATTCATTAAAACAAGTAAAACAGTTGAAAAAACTTGGTAATCCGTCGAAAAATGAGGAATTTAGAGTTTTTTTTTGGTTTTTAAATTTTTGCCAAATTTTGCAAAATTTTATGACCCCGGGGTCATAAAAAATTACAAAAATTTTCATATTTTCAATTTTTTCAAAATGACTTTATTTCTTTACTAACTTTTAGAGAATTCATTAAAACAAGTAAAACAGTTGAAAAAACTTGGTAATCCGTCGAAAAATGAGGAATTTAGAGTGTTTTTTTGGTTTTTAAAATTTTGCCAAATTTTGCAAAATTTTATGACCCCGGGGTCATAAAAAATTACAAAAACTTTCATATTTTCAATTTTTTCAAAATGACTTTATTTCTTTACTAACTTTTAGAGAATTCATTAAAACAAGTAAAACAGTTGAAAAAACTTGGTAATCCGTCGAAAAATGAGGAATTTAGAGTGTTTTTTTGGTTTTTTAAATTTTGCCAAATTTTGCAAAATTTTATGACCCCGGGGTCATAAAAAATTACAAAAATTTTCATATTTTCAATTTTTTCAAAATGACTTTATTTCTTTACTAACTTTTAGAGAATTCATTAAAACAAGTAAAACAGTTGAAAAAACTTGGTAATCCGTCGAAAAATGAGGAATTTAGAGTTTTTTTTTGGTTTTTAAATTTTTGCCAAATTTTGCAAAATTTTATGACCCCGGGGTCATAAAAAATTTCAAAAATTTTCATATTTTCAATTTTTTCAAAATGACTTTATTTCTTTACTAACTTTTAGAGAATTCATTAAAACAAGTAAAACAGTTGAAAAAACTTGGTAATCCGACGAAAAATGAGGAATTTAGAGTGTTTTTTTGGTTTTTAAAATTTTGCCAAATTTTGCAAAATTTTATGACCCCGGGGTCATAAAAAATTACAAAAATTTTCATATTTTCAATTTTTTCAAAATGACTTTATTTCTTTACTAACTTTTAGAGAATTCATTAAAACAAGTAAAACAGTTGAAAAAACTTGGTAATCCATCGAAAAAAGAGGAATTTAGAGTGTTTTTTTGGTTTTTAAATATTTGCCAAATTTTTCAAAATTTTATGACCCCGGCATCACAAAAAATTACAAAAATTTTCATATTTTCAATTTTTTCAAAATGACTTTATTTCTTTACTAACTTTTAGAGAATTCATTAAAACAAGTAAAACAGTTGAAAAAACTTGGTAATCCGTCGAAAAATTAGGAATTTAGAGTGTTTTTTTGGTTTTTAAATTTTTGCCAAATTTTGCAAAATTTTATGACACCGGGGTCATAAAAAATTACAAAAACTTTCATATTTTCAATTTTTTCAAAATGACTTTATTTCTTTACTAACTTTTAGAGAATTCATTAAAACAAGTAAAACAGTTGAAAAAACTTGGTAATCCGTCGAAAAATGAGGAATTTAGAGTGTTTTTTTGGTTTTTAAATTTTTGCCAAATTTTGCAAAATTTTATGACACCGGGGTCATAAAAAATTACAAAAACTTTCATATTTTCAATTTTTTCAAAATGACTTTATTTCTTTACTAACTTTTAGAGAATTCATTAAAACAAGTAAAACAGTTGAAAAAACTTGGTAATCCGTCGAAAAATGAGGAATTTAGTGTTTTTTTGGTTTTTAAATTTTTGCCAAATTTTGCAAAATTTTATGACCCCGGGGTCATAAAAAATTACAAAAATTTTCATATTTTCAATTTTTTCAAAATGACTTTATTTCTTTACTAACTTTTAGAGAATTATTTAAAACAAGTAAAACAGTTGAAAAAACTTGGTAATCCGTCGAAAAATGAGGAATTTAGAGTGTTTTTTTGGTTTTTAAAATTTTTCCAAATTTTGCAAAATTTTATGACCCCGGGGTCATAAAAAATTACAAAAATTTTCATATTTTTAATTTTTTCACAATGACTTTATTTCTTTACTAACTTTTAGAGAATTCATTAAAACAAGTAAAACAGTTGAAAAAACTTGGTAATCCGTCGAAAAATGAGGAATTTAGAGTGTTTTTTTGGTTTTTAAATATTTGCCAAATTTTTCAAAATTTTATGACCCCGGCATCACAAAAAATTACAAAAATTTTCATATTTTCAATTTTTTCAAAATGACTTTATTTCTTTACTAACTTTTAGAGAATTCATTAAAACAAGTAAAACAGTTGAAAAAACTTGGTAATCCGTCGAAAAATTAGGAATTTAGAGTGTTTTTTTGGTTTTTAAATTTTTGCCAAATTTTGCAAAATTTTATGACACCGGGGTCATAAAAAATTACAAAAACTTTCATATTTTCAATTTTTTCAAAATGACTTTATTTCTTTACTAACTTTTAGAGAATTCATTAAAACAAGTAAAACAGTTGAAAAAACTTGGTAATCCGTCGAAAAATGAGGAATTTAGAGTGTTTTTTTGGTTTTTAAATTTTTGCCAAATTTTGCAAAATTTTATGACACCGGGGTCATAAAAAATTACAAAAACTTTCATATTTTCAATTTTTTCAAAATGACTTTATTTCTTTACTAACTTTTAGAGAATTCATTAAAACAAGTAAAACAGTTGAAAAAACTTGGTAATCCGTCGAAAAATGAGGAATTTAGTGTTTTTTTGGTTTTTAAATTTTTGCCAAATTTTGCAAAATTTTATGACCCCGGGGTCATAAAAAATTACAAAAATTTTCATATTTTCAATTTTTTCAAAATGACTTTATTTCTTTACTAACTTTTAGGGAATTATTTAAAACAAGTAAAACAGTTGAAAAAACTTGGTAATCCGTCGAAAAATGAGGAATTTAGAGTGTTTTTTTTGGTTTTTTAAAATTTTGCCAAATTTTGCAAAATTTTATGACCCCGGGGTCATAAAAAATTACAAAAATTTTCATATTTTTAATTTTTTCAAAATGACTTTATTTCTTTACTAACTTTTAGAGAATTCATTAAAACAAGTAAAACAGTTGAAAAAACTTGGTAATCCGTCGAAAAATGAGGAATTTAGAGTGTTTTTTTGGTTTTTAAAATTTTGCCAAATTTTGCAAAATTTTATGACCCCGGGGTCATAAAAAATTACAAAAATTTTCATATTTTCCATTTTTTCAAAATGACTTTATTTCTTTACTAACGTTTAGAGAATTCATTAAAACAAGTAAAACAGTTGAAAAAACTTGGTAATCCGTCGAAAAATGAGGAATTTAGAGTGTTTTTTTGTTTGGTTTTTTAAATTTTTGCCAAATTTTGCAAAATTTTATGACCCGGGGTCATAAAAAATTACAAAAATTTTCATATTTTCAATTTTTTCAAAATGACTTTATTTCTTTCCTAACTTTTAGAGAATTCATTAAAACAAGTAAAACAGTTGAAAAAACTTGGTAATCCGTCGAAAAATGAGGAATTTAGAGTGTTTTTTTGGTTTTTTAAAATTTTGCCAAATTTTGCAAAATTTTATGACCCCGGGGTCATAAAAAATTACAAAAATTTTCATATTTTCCATTTTTTCAAAATGACTTTATTTCTTTACTAACGTTTAGAGAATTCATTAAAACAAGTAAAACAGTTGAAAAAACTTGGTAATCCGTCGAAAAATGAGGAATTTAGAGTGTTTTTTTGGTTTTTAAATTTTTGCCAAATTTTGCAAAATTTTATGACCCCGGGGTCATAAAAAATTACAAAAATTTTCATATTTTCAATTTTTTCAAAATGACTTTATTTCTTTTCTAACTTTTAGAGAATTCATTAAAACAAGTAAAACAGTTGAAAAAACTTGGTAATCCGTCGAAAAATGAGGAATTTAGAGTGTTTTTTTGGTTTTTTAAAATTTTGCCAAATTTTGCAAAATTTTATGACCCCGGGGTCATAAAAAATTACAAAAATTTTCATATTTTCCATTTTTTCAAAATGACTTTATTTCTTTACTAACGTTTAGAGAATTCATTAAAACAAGTGAAACAGTTGAAAAAACTTGGTAATTCGTCGAAAAATGAGGAATTTAGAGTGTTTTTTTGGTTTTTAAATTTTTGCCAAATTTTGCAAAATTTTATGACCCCGGGGTCATAAAAAATTACAAAAACTTTTTAATTTTTTCAAAATGACTTTATTTCTTTACTAACTTTTAGAGAATTCATTAAAACAGTTGAAAAAACTTGGTAATCCGTCGAAAAATGAGGAATTTAGAGTGTTTTTTTGGTTTTTAAAATTTTGCCAAATTTTGCAAAATTTTATGACCCCGGCATCACAAAAAATTAAGAAAATTTTCAGATTTTCAATTTTTTCAAAATTACTTTATTTCTTTACTAACTTTTAGAGAATTCATTAAAACAAGTAAAACAGTTGAAAAAACTTGGTAATCCGTCGAAAAATGAGGAATTTAGAGTGTTTTTTTGGTTTTTAAACTTTTGCAAAATTTTATGATCCCGGCATCACAAAAAATTACAAAAAATTTCATATTTTCAATTTTTTCAAAATGACTTTATTTCTTTACTAACTTTTGGAGAATTCATTAAAACAAGTGAAACAGTTGAAAAAACTTGGTAATCCGTCGAAAAATGAGGAATTTAGAGTGTTTTTTTTGGTTTTTAAATTTTTGCCAAATTTTGCAAAATTTTATGACCCCGGGGTCATAAAAAATTACAAAAACTTTTTAATTTTTTCAAAATGACTTTATTTCTTTACTAACTTTTAGAGAATTCATTAAAACAAGTAAAACAGTTGAAAAAACTTGGTAATCCGTCGAAAAATGAGGAATTTAGAGTGTTTTTTTGGTTTTTAAACTTTTGCAAAATTTTATGATCCCGGCATCACAAAAAATTACGAAAAATTTCATATTTTCAATTTTTTCAAAATGACTTTATTTCTTTACTAACTTTTAGAGAATTCATTAAAACAAGTAAAACACTTGAAAAAACTTGGTAATCCGTCGAAAAATGAGGAATTTAGAGTTTTTTTTTGGTTTTTAAATTTTTGCCAAATTTTGCAAAATTTTATGACCCCGGGGTCATAAAAAATTACAAAAACTTTCATATTTTCAATTTTTTCAAAATGACTTTATTTCTTTACTAACTTTTAGAGAATTCATTAAAACAAGTAAAACAGTTGAAAAAACTGGGTAATCCGTCGAAAAATGAGGAATTTAGAGTTTTTTTTTGGTTTTTAATTTTTTGCCAAATTTTGCAAAATTTTATGACCCCGGGGTCATAAAAAATTACAAAAACTTTCATATTTTCAATTTTTTCAAAATGACTTTATTTCTTTACTAACTTTTAGACAATTCATTAAAACAAGTAAAACACTTGAAAAAACTTGGTAATCCGTCGAAAAATGAGGAATTTAGAGTTTTTTTTTGGTTTTTAAATTTTTGCCAAATTTTGCAAAATTTTATGACCCCGGGGTCATAAAAAATTACAAAAACTATCATATTTTCAATTTTTTCAAAATGACTTTATTTCTTTACTAACTTTTAGAGAATTCATTAAAACAAGTAAAACACTTGAAAAAACTTGGTAATCCGTCGAAAAATGAGGAATTTAGAGTGTTTTTTTGGTTTTTAAATATTTGCCAAATTTTTCAAAATTTTATGACCCCGGGGTCATAAAAAATTTCAAAAATTTTCATATTTTCAATTTTTCAAAATGACTTTATTTCTTTACTAACTTTTAGAGAATTCATTAAAACAAGTAAAATAGTTGAAAAAACTTGGTAATCCGTCGAAAAATGAGGAATTTAGAGTGTTTTTTTGGTTTTTAAATATTTGCCAAATTTTTCAAAATTTTATGGCCCCGGCATCACAAAAAAATACAAAAATTTTCATATTTTCAATTTTTTCAAAATGACTTTATTTCTTTACTAACTTTTAGAGAATTCATTAAAACAAGTAAAACAGTTGAAAAAACTTGGTAATCGGTCGAAAAATTAGGAATTTAGAGTGTTTTTTTGGTTTTTAAATTTTTGCCAAATTTTGCAAAATTTTATGACACCGGGGTCATAAAAAATTACAAAAACTTTCATATTTTCAATTTTGTCAAAATGACTTTATTTCTTTACTAACTTTTAGAGAATTCATTAAAACAAGTAAAACAGTTGAAAAAACTTGGTAATCCGTCGAAAAATGAGGAATTTAGAGTGTTTTTTTGGTTTTAAAATTTTTGCCAAATTTTGCAAAATTTTATGACACCGGGGTCATAAAAAATTACAAAAACTTTCATATTTTCAATTTTTTCAAAATGACTTTATTTCTTTACTAACTTTTAGAGAATTCATTAAAACAAGTAAAACAGTTGAAAAAACTTGGTAATCCGTCGAAAAATGAGGAATTTAGAGTGTTTTTTTGGTTTTTAAATTTTTGCCAAATTTTGCAAAATTTTATGACACCGGGGTCATAAAAAATTACAAAAACTTTCATATTTTCAATTTTTTCAAAATGACTTTATTTCTTTACTAACTTTTAGAGAATTCATTAAAACAAGTAAAACAGTTGAAAAAACTTGGTAATCCGTCGAAAAATGAGGAATTTAGAGTGTTTTTTTGGTTTTTAAATTTTTGCCAAATTTTGCAAAATTTTATGACACCGGGGTCATAAAAAATTACAAAAACTTTCATATTTTCAATTTTTTCAAAATGACTTTATTTCTTTACTAACTTTTAGGGAATTCATTAAAACAAGTAAAACAGTTGAAAAAACTTGGTAATCCGTCGAAAAATGAGGAATTTAGAGTGTTTTTTTGGTTTTTAAAATTTTGCCAAATTTTGCAAAATTTTGCCAAATTTTGCAAAATTTTATGACCCCGGGGTCATAAAAAATTACAAAAATTTTCATATTTTCAATTTTTTCAAAATGACTTTATTTCTTTACTAACTTTTAGAGAATTCATTAAAACAAGTAAAACAGTTGAAAAAACTTGGTAATCCGTCGAAAAATGAGGAATTTAGAGTGTTTTTTTGGTTTTTAAAATTTTGCCAAATTTTGCAAAATTTTATGACCCCGGGGTCATAAAAAATTACAAAAATTTTCATATTTTCCATTTTTTCAAAATGACTTTATTTCTTTACTAACGTTTAGAGAATTCATTAAAACAAGTAAAACAGTTGAAAAAACTTGGTAATCCGTCGAAAAATGAGGAATTTAGAGTGTTTTTTTGGTTTTTTAAAATTTTGCCAAATTTTGCAAAATTTTATGACCCCGGGGTCATAAAAAATTACAAAAATTTTCATATTTTCCATTTTTTCAAAATGACTTTATTTCTTTACTAACGTTTAGAGAATTCATTAAAACAAGTAAAACAGTTGAAAAAACTTGGTAATCCGTCGAAAAATGAGGAATTTAGAGTGTTTTTTTGGTTTTTAAATTTTTGCCAAATTTTGCAAAATTTTATGACCCCGGGGTCATAAAAAATTACAAAAACTTTTTAATTTTTTCAAAATGACTTTATTTCTTTACTAACTTTTAGAGAATTCATTAAAACAGTTGAAAAAACTTGGTAATCCGTCGAAAAATGAGGAATTTAGAGTGTATTTTTGGTTTTTAAATTTTTGCCAAATTTTGCAAAATTTTATGACCCCGGGGTCATAAAAAATTACAAAAACTTTTTAATTTTTTCAAAATGACTTTATTTCTTTACTAACTTTTAGAGAATTCATTAAAACAGTTGAAAAAACTTGGTAATCCGTCGAAAAATGAGGAATTTAGAGTGTTTTTTTGGTTTTTAAAATTTTGCCAAATTTTGCAAAATTTTATGACCCCGGCATCACAAAAAATTAAGAAAATTTTCAGATTTTCAATTTTTTCAAAATTACTTTATTTCTTTACTAACTTTTAGAGAATTCATTAAAACAAGTAAAACAGTTGAAAAAACTTGGTAATCCGTCGAAAAATGAGGAATTTAGAGTGTTTTTTTGGTTTTTAAAATTTTGCCAAATTTTGCAAAATTTTATGACCCCGGCATCACAAAAAATTACAAAAATTTTCAGATTTTCAATTTTTTCAAAATGACTTTATTTCTTTACTAACGTTTAGAGAATTCATTAAAACAAGTAAAACAGTTGAAAAAACTTGGTAATCCGTCGAAAAATGAGGAATTTAGAGTGTTTTTTTGGTTTTTAAATTTTTGCCAAATTTTGCAAAATTTTATGACCCCGGGGTCATAAAAAATTACAAAAACTTTTTAATTTTTTCAAAATGACTTTATTTCTTTACTAACTTTTAGAGAATTCATTAAAACAGTTGAAAAAACTTGGTAATCCGTCGAAAAATGAGGAATTTAGAGTGTTTTTTTGGTTTTTAAAATTTTGCCAAATTTTGCAAAATTTTATGACCCCGGCATCACAAAAAATTAAGAAAATTTTCAGATTTTCAATTTTTTCAAAATTACTTTATTTCTTTACTAACTTTTAGAGAATTCATTAAAACAAGTAAAACAGTTGAAAAAACTTGGTAATCCGTCGAAAAATGAGGAATTTAGAGTGTTTTTTTGGTTTTTAAAATTTTGCCAAATTTTGCAAAATTTTATGACCCCGGCATCACAAAAAATTACAAAAATTTTCAGATTTTCAATTTTTTCAAAATGACTTTATTTCTTTACTAACTTTTAGAGAATTCATTAAAACAAGTAAAACAGTTGAAAAAACTTGGTAATCCGTCGAAAAATGAGGAATTTAGAGTTTTTTTTTGGTTTTTAAATTTTTGCCAAATTTTGCAAAATTTTATGACCCCGGGGTCATAAAAAATTACAAAAACTTTCATATTTTCAATTTTTTCAAAATGACTTTATTTCTTTACTAACTTTTAGAGAATTCATTAAAACAAGTAAAACAGTTGAAAAAACTTGGTAATCCGTCGAAAAATGAGGAATTTAGAGTTTTTTTTTGGTTTTTAAATTTTTGCCAAATTTTGCAAAATTTTATGACCCCGGGGTCATAAAAAATTACAAAAACTTTCATATTTTCAATTTTTTCAAAATGACTTTATTTCTTTACTAACTTTTAGAGAATTCATTAAAACAAGTAAAACACTTGAAAAAACTTGGTAATCCGTCGAAAAATGAGGAATTTAGAGTTTTTTTTTGGTTTTTAAATTTTTGCCAAATTTTGCAAAATTTTATGACCCCGGGGTCATAAAAAATTACAAAAACTTTCATATTTTCAATTTTTTCAAAATGACTTTATTTCTTTACTAACTTTTAGAGAATTCATTAAAACAAGTAAAACAGTTGAAAACACTTGGTAATCCGTCGAAAAATGAGGAATTTAGAGTGTTTTTTTGGTTTTTAAATATTTGCCAAATTTTTCAAAATTTTATGACCCTGGGGTCATAAAAAATTTCAAAAATTTTCATATTTTCAATTTTTTCAAAATGACTTTATTTCTTTACTAACTTTTAGAGAATTCATTAAAACAAGTAAAACACTTGAAAAAACTTGGTAATCCGTCGAAAAATGAGGAATTTAGAGTTTTTTTTTGGTTTTTAAATTTTTGCCAAATTTTGCAAAATTTTATGACCCCGGGGTCATAAAAAATTTCAAAAATTTTCATATTTTCAATTTTTTCAAAATGACTTTATTTCTTTACTAACTTTTAGAGAATTCATTAAAACAAGTAAAACAGTTGAAAACACTTGGTAATCCGTCGAAAAATGAGGAATTTAGAGTGTTTTTTTGGTTTTTAAATATTTGCCAAATTTTTCAAAATTTTATGACCCTGGGGTCATAAAAAATTTCAAAAATTTTCATATTTTCAATTTTTTCAAAATGACTTTATTTCTTTACTAACTTTTAGAGAATTCATTAAAACAAGTAAAACAGTTGAAAAAACTTGGTAATCCGTCGAAAAATGAGGAATTTAGAGTTTTTTTTTGGTTTTTAAATTTTTGCCAAATTTTGCAAAATTTTATGACCCCGGGGTCATAAAAAATTACAAAAATTTTCATATTTTCAATTTTTTCAAAATGACTTTATTTCTTTACTAACTTTTAGAGAATTCATTAAAACAAGTAAAACACTTGAAAAAACTTGGTAATCCGTCGAAAAATGAGGAATTTAGAGTTTTTTTTTGGTTTTTAAATTTTTGCCAAATTTTGCAAAATTTTATGACCCCGGGGTCATAAAAAATTACAAAAACTTTCATGTTTTCAATTTTTTCAAAATGACTTTATTTCTTTACTAACTTTTAGAGAATTCATTAAAACAAGTAAAACAGTTGAAAAAACTTGGTAATCCGTCGAAAAATGAGGAATTTAGAGTGTTTTTTTGGTTTTTAAAATTTTGCCAAATTTTGCAAAATTTTAATACCCCGGGGTCATAAAAAATTACAAAAATTTTCATATTTTCAATTTTTTCAAAATGACTTTATTTCTTTACTAACTTTTAGAGAATTCATTAAAACAAGTAAAACAGTTGAAAAAACTTGGTAATCCGTCGAAAAATGAGGAATTTAGAGTTTTTTTTTGGTTTTTAAATTTTTGCCAAATTTTGCAAAATTTTATGACCCCGGGGTCATAAAAAATTACAAAAATTTTCATATTTTCAATTTTTTCAAAATGACTTTATTTCTTTACTAACTTTTAGAGAATTCATTAAAACAAGTAAAACACTTGAAAAAACTTGGTAATCCGTCGAAAAATGAGGAATTTAGAGTTTTTTTTTGGTTTTTAAATTTTTGCCAAATTTTGCAAAATTTTATGACCCCGGGGTCATAAAAAATTACAAAAACTTTCATGTTTTCAATTTTTTCAAAATGACTTTATTTCTTTACTAACTTTTAGAGAATTCATTAAAACAAGTAAAACACTTGAAAAAACTTGGTAATCCGTCGAAAAATGAGGAATTTAGAGTGTTTTTTTGGTTTTTAAAATTTTGCCAAATTTTGCAAAATTTTAATACCCCGGGGTCATAAAAAATTACAAAAATTTTCATATTTTCAATTTTTTCAAAATGACTTTATTTCTTTACTAACTTTTAGAGAATTCATTAAAACAAGTAAAACACTTGAAAAAACTTGGTAATCCGTCGAAAAATGAGGAATTTAGAGTTTTTTTTTGGTTTTTAAATTTTTGCCAAATTTTGCAAAATTTTATGACCCCGGGGTCATAAAAAATTACAAAAACTTTCATATTTTCAATTTTTTCAAAATGACTTTATTTCTTTACTAACTTTTAGAGAATTCATTAAAACAAGTAAAACAGTTGAAAAAACTTGGTAATCCGTCGAAAAATGAGGAATTTAGAGTTTTTTTTTGGTTTTTAAATTTTTGCCAAATTTTGCAAAATTTTATGACCCCGGGGTCATAAAAAATTACAAAAACTTTCATATTTTCAATTTTTTCAAAATGACTTTATTTCTTTACTAACTTTTAGAGAATTCATTAAAACAAGTAAAACACTTGAAAAAACTTGGTAATCCGTCGAAAAATGAGGAATTTAGAGTTTTTTTTTGGTTTTTAAATTTTTGCCAAATTTTGCAAAATTTTATGACCCCGGGGTCATAAAAAATTTCAAAAATTTTCATATTTTCAATTTTTTCAAAATGACTTTATTTCTTTACTAACTTTTAGAGAATTCATTAAAACAAGTAAAACAGTTGAAAAAACTTGGTAATCCGTCGAAAAATGAGGAATTTAGAGTTTTTTTTTGGTTTTTAAATTTTTGCCAAATTTTGCAAAATTTTATGACCCCGGGGTCATAAAAAATTACAAAAATTTTCATATTTTCAATTTTTTCAAAATGACTTTATTTCTTTACTAACTTTTAGAGAATTCATTAAAACAAGTAAAACACTTGAAAAAACTTGGTAATCCGTCGAAAAATGAGGAATTTAGAGTTTTTTTTTGGTTTTTAAATTTTTGCCAAATTTTGCAAAATTTTATGACCCCGGGGTCATAAAAAATTACAAAAACTTTCATGTTTTCAATTTTTTCAAAATGACTTTATTTCTTTACTAACTTTTAGAGAATTCATTAAAACAAGTAAAACAGTTGAAAAAACTTGGTAATCCGTCGAAAAATGAGGAATTTAGAGTGTTTTTTTGGTTTTTAAAATTTTGCCAAATTTTGCAAAATTTTAATACCCCGGGGTCATAAAAAATTACAAAAATTTTCATATTTTCAATTTTTTCAAAATGACTTTATTTCTTTACTAACTTTTAGAGAATTCATTAAAACAAGTAAAACAGTTGAAAAAACTTGGTAATCCGTCGAAAAATGAGGAATTTAGAGTTTTTTTTTGGTTTTTAAATTTTTGCCAAATTTTGCAAAATTTTATGACCCCGGGGTCATAAAAAATTACAAAAATTTTCATATTTTCAATTTTTTCAAAATGACTTTATTTCTTTACTAACTTTTAGAGAATTCATTAAAACAAGTAAAACACTTGAAAAAACTTGGTAATCCGTCGAAAAATGAGGAATTTAGAGTGTTTTTTTGGTTTTTAAATATTTGCCAAATTTTTCAAAATTTTATGACCCTGGGGTCATAAAAAATTTCAAAAATTTTCATATTTTCAATTTTTTCAAAATGACTTTATTTCTTTACTAACTTTTAGAGAATTCATTAAAACAAGTAAAACACTTGAAAAAACTTGGTAATCCGTCGAAAAATGAGGAATTTAGAGTTTTTTTTTGGTTTTTAAATTTTTGCCAAATTTTGCAAAATTTTATGACCCCGGGGTCATAAAAAATTTCAAAAATTTTCATATTTTCAATTTTTTCAAAATGACTTTATTTCTTTACTAACTTTTAGAGAATTCATTAAAACAAGTAAAACAGTTGAAAACACTTGGTAATCCGTCGAAAAATGAGGAATTTAGAGTGTTTTTTTGGTTTTTAAATATTTGCCAAATTTTTCAAAATTTTATGACCCTGGGGTCATAAAAAATTTCAAAAATTTTCATATTTTCAATTTTTTCAAAATGACTTTATTTCTTTACTAACTTTTAGAGAATTCATTAAAACAAGTAAAACAGTTGAAAAAACTTGGTAATCCGTCGAAAAATGAGGAATTTAGAGTTTTTTTTTGGTTTTTAAATTTTTGCCAAATTTTGCAAAATTTTATGACCCCGGGGTCATAAAAAATTACAAAAATTTTCATATTTTCAATTTTTTCAAAATGACTTTATTTCTTTACTAACTTTTAGAGAATTCATTAAAACAAGTAAAACACTTGAAAAAACTTGGTAATCCGTCGAAAAATGAGGAATTTAGAGTTTTTTTTTGGTTTTTAAATTTTTGCCAAATTTTGCAAAATTTTATGACCCCGGGGTCATAAAAAATTACAAAAACTTTCATGTTTTCAATTTTTTCAAAATGACTTTATTTCTTTACTAACTTTTAGAGAATTCATTAAAACAAGTAAAACAGTTGAAAAAACTTGGTAATCCGTCGAAAAATGAGGAATTTAGAGTGTTTTTTTGGTTTTTAAAATTTTGCCAAATTTTGCAAAATTTTAATACCCCGGGGTCATAAAAAATTACAAAAATTTTCATATTTTCAATTTTTTCAAAATGACTTTATTTCTTTACTAACTTTTAGAGAATTCATTAAAACAAGTAAAACAGTTGAAAAAACTTGGTAATCCGTCGAAAAATGAGGAATTTAGAGTTTTTTTTTGGTTTTTAAATTTTTGCCAAATTTTGCAAAATTTTATGACCCCGGGGTCATAAAAAATTACAAAAATTTTCATATTTTCAATTTTTTCAAAATGACTTTATTTCTTTACTAACTTTTAGAGAATTCATTAAAACAAGTAAAACACTTGAAAAAACTTGGTAATCCGTCGAAAAATGAGGAATTTAGAGTTTTTTTTTGGTTTTTAAATTTTTGCCAAATTTTGCAAAATTTTATGACCCCGGGGTCATAAAAAATTACAAAAACTTTCATGTTTTCAATTTTTTCAAAATGACTTTATTTCTTTACTAACTTTTAGAGAATTCATTAAAACAAGTAAAACAGTTGAAAAAACTTGGTAATCCGTCGAAAAATGAGGAATTTAGAGTGTTTTTTTGGTTTTTAAAATTTTGCCAAATTTTGCAAAATTTTAATACCCCGGGGTCATAAAAAATTACAAAAATTTTCATATTTTCAATTTTTTCAAAATGACTTTATTTCTTTACTAACTTTTAGAGAATTCATTAAAACAAGTAAAACACTTGAAAAAACTTGGTAATCCGTCGAAAAATGAGGAATTTAGAGTTTTTTTTTGGTTTTTAAATTTTTGCCAAATTTTGCAAAATTTTATGACCCCGGGGTCATAAAAAATTACAAAAACTTTCATATTTTCAATTTTTTCAAAATGACTTTATTTCTTTACTAACTTTTAGAGAATTCATTAAAACAAGTAAAACAGTTGAAAAAACTTGGTAATCCGTCGAAAAATGAGGAATTTAGAGTTTTTTTTTGGTTTTTAAATTTTTGCCAAATTTTGCAAAATTTTATGACCCCGGGGTCATAAAAAATTACAAAAACTTTCATATTTTCAATTTTTTCAAAATGACTTTATTTCTTTACTAACTTTTAGAGAATTCATTAAAACAAGTAAAACACTTGAAAAAACTTGGTAATCCGTCGAAAAATGAGGAATTTAGAGTTTTTTTTTGGTTTTTAAATTTTTGCCAAATTTTGCAAAATTTTATGACCCCGGGGTCATAAAAAATTTCAAAAATTTTCATATTTTCAATTTTTTCAAAATGACTTTATTTCTTTACTAACTTTTAGAGAATTCATTAAAACAAGTAAAACAGTTGAAAAAACTTGGTAATCCGTCGAAAAATGAGGAATTTAGAGTTTTTTTTTGGTTTTTAAATTTTTGCCAAATTTTGCAAAATTTTATGACCCCGGGGTCATAAAAAATTACAAAAATTTTCATATTTTCAATTTTTTCAAAATGACTTTATTTCTTTACTAACTTTTAGAGAATTCATTAAAACAAGTAAAACACTTGAAAAAACTTGGTAATCCGTCGAAAAATGAGGAATTTAGAGTTTTTTTTTGGTTTTTAAATTTTTGCCAAATTTTGCAAAATTTTATGACCCCGGGGTCATAAAAAATTACAAAAACTTTCATGTTTTCAATTTTTTCAAAATGACTTTATTTCTTTACTAACTTTTAGAGAATTCATTAAAACAAGTAAAACAGTTGAAAAAACTTGGTAATCCGTCGAAAAATGAGGAATTTAGAGTGTTTTTTTGGTTTTTAAAATTTTGCCAAATTTTGCAAAATTTTAATACCCCGGGGTCATAAAAAATTACAAAAATTTTCATATTTTCAATTTTTTCAAAATGACTTTATTTCTTTACTAACTTTTAGAGAATTCATTAAAACAAGTAAAACAGTTGAAAAAACTTGGTAATCCGTCGAAAAATGAGGAATTTAGAGTTTTTTTTTGGTTTTTAAATTTTTGCCAAATTTTGCAAAATTTTATGACCCCGGGGTCATAAAAAATTTCAAAAATTTTCATATTTTCAATTTTTTCAAAATGACTTTATTTCTTTACTAACTTTTAGAGAATTCATTAAAACAAGTAAAACAGTTGAAAAAACTTGGTAATCCATCGAAAAATGAGGAATTTAGAGTGTTTTTTTGGTTTTTAAATATTTGCCAAATTTTTCAAAATTTTATGACCCCGGCATCACAAAAAATTACAAAAATTTTCATATTTTCAATTTTTTCAAAATGACTTTATTTCTTTACTAACTTTTAGAGAATTCATTAAAACAAGTAAAACAGTTGAAAAAACTTGGTAATCCGTCGAAAAATTAGGAATTTAGAGTGTTTTTTTGGTTTTTAAATTTTTGCCAAATTTTGCAAAATTTTATGACACCGGGGTCATAAAAAATTACAAAAACTTTCATATTTTCAATTTTTTCAAAATGACTTTATTTCTTTACTAACTTTTAGAGAATTCATTAAAACAAGTAAAACAGTTGAAAAAACTTGGTAATCCGTCGAAAAATGAGGAATTTAGTGTTTTTTTGGTTTTTAAATTTTTGCCAAATTTTGCAAAATTTTATGACCCCGGGGTCATAAAAAATTTCAAAAATTTTCATATTTTCAATTTTTTCAAAATGACTTTATTTCTTTACTAACGCTTAGAGAATTCATTAAAACAAGTAAAACACTTGAAAAAACTTGGTAATCCGTCGAAAAATGAGGAATTTAGAGTTTTTTTTTGGTTTTTAAATTTTTGCCAAATTTTGCAAAATTTTATGACACCGGGGTCATAAAAAATTACAAAAACTTTCATATTTTCAATTTTTTCAAAATGACTTTATTTCTTTACTAACTTTTAGAGAATTCATTAAAACAAGTAAAACAGTTGAAAAAACTTGGTAATCCGTCGAAAAATGAGGAATTTAGAGTTTTTTTTTGGTTTTTAAATTTTTGCCAAATTTTGCAAAATTTTATGACCCCGGGGTCATAAAAAATTACAAAAACTTTCATATTTTCAATTTTTTCAAAATGACTTTATTTCTTTACTAACTTTTAGAGAATTCATTAAAACAAGTAAAACAGTTGAAAAAACTTGGTAATCCGTCGAAAAATGAGGAATTTAGAGTGCTTTTTTGGTTTTTAAAATTTTGCCAAATTTTGCAAAATTTTATGACCCCGGGGTCATAAAAAATTACAAAAACTTTCATGTTTTCAATTTTTTCAAAATGACTTTATTTCTTTACTAACTTTTAGAGAATTCATTAAAACAAGTAAAACAGTTGAAAAAACTTGGTAATCCGTCGAAAAATGAGGAATTTAGAGTGTTTTTTTGGTTTTTAAAATTTTGCCAAATTTTGCAAAATTTTAATACCCCGAGGTCATAAAAAATTACAAAAATTTTCATATTTTCAATTTTTTCAAAATGACTTTATTTCTTTACTAACTTTTAGAGAATTCATTAAAACAAGTAAAACAGTTGAAAAAACTTGGTAATCCGTCGAAAAATGAGGAATTTAGAGTTTTTTTTTGGTTTTTAAATTTTTGCCAAATTTTGCAAAATTTTATGACCCCGGGGTCATAAAAAATTTCAAAAATTTTCATATTTTCAATTTTTTCAAAATGACTTTATTTCTTTACTAACTTTTAGAGAATTCATTAAAACAAGTAAAACAGTTGAAAAAACTTGGTAATCCGTCGAAAAATGAGGAATTTAGAGTGTTTTTTTGGTTTTTAAAATTTTGCCAAATTTTTCAAAATTTTATGACCCCGGGGTCATAAAAAATTACAAAAATTTTCATATTTTCAATTTTTTCAAAATGACTTTATTTCTTTACTAACTTTTAGAGAATTCATTAAAACAAGTAAAACAGTTGAAAAAACTTGGTAATCCATCGAAAAATGAGGAATTTAGAGTGTTTTTTTGGTTTTTAAATATTTGCCAAATTTTTCAAAATTTTATGACCCCGGCATCACAAAAAATTACAAAAATTTTCATATTTTCAATTTTTTCAAAATGACTTTATTTCTTTACTAACTTTTAGAGAATTCATTAAAACAAGTAAAACAGTTGAAAAAACTTGGTAATCCGTCGAAAAATTAGGAATTTAGAGTGTTTTTTTGGTTTTTAAATTTTTGCCAAATTTTGCAAAATTTTATGACACCGGGGTCATAAAAAATTACAAAAACTTTCATATTTTCAATTTTTTCAAAATGACTTTATTTCTTTACTAACTTTTAGAGAATTCATTAAAACAAGTAAAACAGTTGAAAAAACTTGGTAATCCGTCGAAAAATGAGGAATTTAGAGTGTTTTTTCGGTTTTTAAATTTTTGCCAAATTTTGCAAAATTTTATGACCCCGGCATCACAAAAAATTACAAAAATTTTCATATTTTCAATTTTTTCAAAATGACTTTATTTCTTTACTAACTTTTAGAGAATTCATTAAAACAAGTAAAACAGTTGAAAAAACTTGGTAATCCGTCGAAAAATGAGGATTTAGTGTTTTTTTGGTTTTTAAATTTTTGCCAAATTTTGCAAAATTTTATGACCCCGGGGTCATAAAAAATTTCAAAAATTTTCATATTTTCAATTTTTTCAAAATGACTTATTTCTTTACTAACGCTTAGAGAATTCATTAAAACAAGTAAAACACTTGAAAAAACTTGGTAATCCGTCGAAAAATGAGGAATTTAGAGTTTTTTTTTGGTTTTTAAATTTTTGCCAAATTTTGCAAAATTTTATGACCCCGGCATCACAAAAAATTACAAAAATTTTCATATTTTCAATTTTTTCAAAATGACTTTATTTCTTTACTAACTTTTAGAGAATTCATTAAAACAAGTAAAACAGTTGAAAAAACTTGGTAATCCGTCGAAAAATGAGGATTTAGTGTTTTTTTGGTTTTTAAATTTTTGCCAAATTTTGCAAAATTTTATGACCCCGGGGTCATAAAAAATTTCAAAAATTTTCATATTTTCAATTTTTTCAAAATGACTTATTTCTTTACTAACGCTTAGAGAATTCATTAAAACAAGTAAAACACTTGAAAAAACTTGGTAATCCGTCGAAAAATGAGGAATTTAGAGTGTTTTTTCGGTTTTTAAATTTTTGCCAAATTTTGCAAAATTTTATGACCCCGGCATCACAAAAAATTACAAAAATTTTCATATTTTCAATTTTTTCAAAATGACTTTATTTCTTTACTAACTTTTAGAGAATTCATTAAAACAAGTAAAACAGTTGAAAAAACTTGGTAATCCGTCGAAAAATGAGGATTTAGTGTTTTTTTGGTTTTTAAATTTTTGCCAAATTTTGCAAAATTTTATGACCCCGGGGTCATAAAAAATTTCAAAAATTTTCATATTTTCAATTTTTTCAAAATGACTTTATTTCTTTACTAACGCTTAGAGAATTCATTAAAACAAGTAAAACAGTTGAAAAAACTTGGTAATCCGTCGAAAAATGAGGAATTTAGAGTTTTTTTTTGGTTTTTAAATTTTTGCCAAATTTTGCAAAATTTTATGACCCCGGGGTCATAAAAAATTTCAAAAATTTTCATATTTTCAATTTTTTCAAAATGACTTTATTTCTTTACTTACTTTTAGAGAATTCATTAAAACAAGTAAAACACTTGAAAAAACTTGGTAATCCGTCGAAAAATGAGGAATTTAGAGTGTTTTTTTGGTTTTTAAATTTTTGCCAAATTTTGCAAAATTTTATGACCCCGGGGTCATAAAAAATTTCAAAAATTTTCATATTTTAAATTTTTTCAAAATGACTTTATTTCTTTACTAACGCTTAGAGAATTCATTAAAACAAGTAAAACAGTTGAAAACACTTGGTAATCCGTCGAAAAATGAGGAATTTAGAGTGTTTTTTTGGTTTTTAAATTTTTGCCAAATTTTGCAAAATTTTATGACCCCGGGGTCATAAAAAATTACAAAAATTTTCATATTTTCAATTTTTTCAAAATGACTTTATTTCTTTACTAACGCTTAGAGAATTCATTAAAACAAGTAAAACAGTTGAAAAAACTTGGTAATACGTCGAAAAATGAGGAATTTAGAGTTTTTTTTTGGTTTTTAAATTTTTGCCAAATTTTGCAAAATTTGATGACCCCGGGGTCATAAAAAATTTCAAAAATTTTCATATTTTCAATTTTTTCAAAATGACTTTATTTCTTTACTTACTTTTAGAGAATTCATTAAAACAAGTAAAACACTTGAAAAAACTTGGTAATCCGTCGAAAAATGAGGAATTTAGAGTGTTTTTTTGGTTTTTAAATTTTTGCCAAATTTTGCAAAATTTTATGACCCCGGGGTCATAAAAAATTTCAAAAATTTTCATATTTTCAATTTTTTCAAAATGACATTATTTCTTTACTAACGCTTAGAGAATTCATTAAAACAAGTAAAACAGTTGAAAAAACTTGGTAATCCGTCGAAAAATGAGGAATTTAGAGTTTTTTTTTGGTTTTTAAATTTTTGCCAAATTTTGCAAAATTTTATGACACCGGGGTCATAAAAAATTACAAAAACTTTCATATTTTCAATTTTTTCAAAATGACTTTATTTCTTTACTAACTTTTAGAGAACTCATTAAAACAAGTAAAACAGTTGAAAAAACTTGGTAATCCGTCGAAAAATGAGGAATTTAGTGTTTTTTTGGTTTTTAAATTTTTGCCAAATTTTGCTAAATTTTATGACCCCGGGGTCATAAAAAATTTCAAAAATTTTCATATTTTCAATTTTTTCAAAATGACTTTATTTCTTTACTAACGCTTAGAGAATTCATTAAAACAAGTAAAACAGTTGAAAAAACTTGGTAATCCGTCGAAAAATGAGGAATTTAGAGTGTTTTTTTGGTTTTTAAATTTTTGCCAAATTTTGCAAAATTTTATGACCCCGGGGTCATAAAAAATTACAAAAATTTTCATATTTTCAATTTTTTCAAAATGACTTTATTTCTTTACTAACGCTTAGAGAATTCATTAAAACAAGTAAAACACTTGAAAAAACTTGGTAATCCGTCGAAAAATGAGGAATTTAGAGTTTTTTTTTGGTTTTTAAATTTTTGCCAAATTTTGCAAAATTTTATGACCCCGGGGTCATAAAAAATTTCAAAAATTTTCATATTTTCAATTTTTTCAAAATGACTTTATTTCTTTACTAACGCTTAGAGAATTCATTAAAACAAGTAAAACAGTTGAAAAAACTTGGTAATCCGTCGCAAAATGAGGAATTTAGAGTTTTTTTTTGGTTTTTAAATTTTTGCCAAATTTTGCAAAATTTTATGACCCCGGGGTCATAAAAAATTACAAAAATTTTCATATTTTCAATTTTTTCAAAATGACTTTATTTCTTTACTTACTTTTAGAGAATTCATTAAAACAAGTAAAACACTTGAAAAAACTTGGTAATCCGTCGAAAAATGAGGAATTTAGAGTGTTTTTTTGGTTTTTAAATTTTTG
Organism: Argyra leucocephala; assembly: GCA_963942445.1. Lineage (NCBI taxonomy): Eukaryota > Metazoa > Arthropoda > Insecta > Diptera > Dolichopodidae > Argyra > Argyra leucocephala. Next base: position 21,905,313 of record OZ012680.1, on the reverse strand, counting down.
CCAAATTTTGCAAAATTTTATGACCCCGGGGTCATAAAAAATTTCAAAAATTTTCATATTTTCAATTTTTTCAAAATGACTTTATTTCTTTACTAACGCTTAGAGAATTCATTAAAACAAGTAAAACAGTTGAAAACACTTGGTAATCCGTCGAAAAATGAGGAATTTAGAGTGTTTTTTTGGTTTTTAAATATTTGCCAAATTTTTCAAAATTTTATGACCCCGGCATCACAAAAAATTACAAAAATTTTCATATTTTCAATTTTTTCAAAATGACTTTATTTCTTTACTAACTTTTAGAGAATTCATTAAAACAAGTAAAACAGTTGAAAAAACTTGGTAATCCGTCGAAAAATGAGGAATTTAGAGTTTTTTTTTGGTTTTTAAATTTTTGCCAAATTTTGCAAAATTTTATGACCCCGGGGTCATAAAAAATTACAAAAATTTTCATATTTTCAATTTTTTCAAAATGACTTTATTTCTTTACTAACTTTTAGAGAATTCATTAAAACAAGTAAAACAGTTGAAAAAACTTGGTAATCCGTCGAAAAATGAGGAATTTAGAGTGTTTTTTTGGTTTTTAAAATTTTGCCAAATTTTGCAAAATTTTATGACCCCGGGGTCATAAAAAATTACAAAAACTTTCATATTTTCAATTTTTTCAAAATGACTTTATTTCTTTACTAACTTTTAGAGAATTCATTAAAACAAGTAAAACAGTTGAAAAAACTTGGTAATCCGTCGAAAAATGAGGAATTTAGAGTTTTTTTTTGGTTTTTAAATTTTTGCCAAATTTTGCAAAATTTTATGACCCCGGGGTCATAAAAAATTTCAAAAATTTTCATATTTTCAATTTTTTCAAAATGACTTTATTTCTTTACTAACTTTTAGAGAATTCATTAAAACAAGTAAAACAGTTGAAAAAACTTGGTAATCCGTCGAAAAATGAGGAATTTAGAGTGTTTTTTTGGTTTTTAAAATTTTACCAAATTTTGCAAAATTTTATGACCCCGGGGTCATAAAAAATTACAAAAATTTTCATATTTTCAATTTTTTCAAAATGACTTTATTTCTTTACTAACTTTTAGAGAATTCATTAAAACAAGTAAAACAGTTGAAAAAACTTGGTAATCCGTCGAAAAATGAGGAATTTAGAGTGTTTTTTTGGTTTTTAAAATTTTGCCAAATTTTGCAAAATTTTATGACCCCGGGGTCATAAAAAATTACAAAAATTTTCATAGTTTCAATTTTTTCAAAATGACTTTATTTCTTTACTAACTTTTAGAGAATTCATTAAAACAAGTAAAACAGTTGAAAAAACTTGGTAATCCGTCGAAAAATGAGGAATTTAGAGTGTTTTTTTTGGTTTTTTAAATTTTGCCAAATTTTGCAAAATGTTATGACCCCGGGGTCATAAAAAATTACAAAAATTTTCATATTTTCAATTTTTTCAAAATGACTTTATTTCTTTACTAACTTTTAGAGAATTCATTAAAACAAGTAAAACAGTTGAAAAAACTTGGTAATCCGTCGAAAAATGAGGAATTTAGAGTGTTTTTTTGGTTTTTAAAATTTTACCAAATTTTGCAAAATTTTATGACCCCGGGGTCATAAAAAATTTCAAAAATTTTCATATTTTCAATTTTTTCAAAATGACTTTATTTCTTTACTTACTTTTAGAGAATTCATTAAAACAAGTAAAACAGTTGAAAAAACTTGGTAATCCGTCGAAAAATGAGGAATTTAGAGTGTTTTTTTGGTTTTTAAAATTTTGCCAAATTTTGCAAAATTTTATGACCCCGGGGTCATAAAAAATTACAAAAATTTTCATATTTTCAATTTTTTCAAAATGACTTTATTTCTTTACTAACTTTTAGAGAATTCATTAAAACAAGTAAAACAGTTGAAAAAACTTGGTAATCCGTCGAAAAATGAGGAATTTAGAGTTTTTTTTTGGTTTTTAAATTTTTGCCAAATTTTGCAAAATTTTATGACCCCGGGGTCATAAAAAATTTCAAAAATTTTCATATTTTCAATTTTTTCAAAATGACTTTATTTCTTTACTAACTTTTAGAGAATTCATTAAAACAAGTAAAACAGTTGAAAAAACTTGGTAATCCGTCGAAAAATGAGGAATTTAGAGTGTTTTTTTGGTTTTTAAAATTTTACCAAATTTTGCAAAATTTTATGACCCCGGGGTCATAAAAAATTACAAAAATTTTCATATTTTCAATTTTTTCAAAATGACTTTATTTCTTTACTAACTTTTAGAGAATTCATTAAAACAAGTAAAACAGTTGAAAAAACTTGGTAATCCGTCGAAAAATTAGGAATTTAGAGTGTTTTTTTGGTTTTTAAATTTTTGCCAAATTTTGCAAAATTTTATGACACCGGGGTCATAAAAAATTACAAAAACTTTCATATTTTCAATTTTTTCAAAATGACTTTATTTCTTTACTAACTTTTAGAGAATTCATTAAAACAAGTAAAACAGTTGAAAAAACTTGGTAATCCGTCGAAAAATGAGGAATTTAGAGTGTTTTTTCGGTTTTTAAATTTTTGCCAAATTTTGCAAAATTTTATGACCCCGGGGTCATAAAAAATTACAAAAACTTTCATATATTCCATTTTTTCAAAATGACTTTATTTCTTTACTAACTTTTAGAGAATTCATTAAAACAAGTAAAACAGTTGAAAAAACTTGGTAATCCGTCGAAAAATGAGGAATTTAGAGTGTTTTTTCGGTTTTTAAATTTTTGCCAAATTTTGCAAAATTTTATGACCCCGGCATCACAAAAAATTACAAAAATTTTCATATTTTCAATTTTTTCAAAATGACTTTATTTCTTTACTAACGCTTAGAGAATTCATTAAAACAAGTAAAACAGTTGAAAAAACTTGGTAATCCGTCGAAAAATGAGGAATTTAGAGTGTTTTTTTGGTTTTTAAATTTTTGCCAAATTTTGCAAAATTTTATGACCCCGGGGTCATAAAAAATTTCAAAAATTTTCATATTTTCAATTTTTTCAAAATGACTTTATTTCTTTACTAACGCTTAGAGAATTCATTAAAACAAGTAAAACAGTTGAAAAAACTTGGTAATCCGTCGAAAAATGAGGAATTTAGAGTGTTTTTTTGGTTTTTAAATATTTGCCAAATTTTTCAAAATTTTATGACCCCGGCATCACAAAAACTTACCAAAATTTTCATATTTTCCATTTTTTCAAAATGACTTTATTTCTTTACTAACGTTTAGAGAATTCATTAAAACAAGTAAAACAGTTGAAAAAACTTGGTAATCCGTCGAAAAATGAGGAATTTAGAGTGTTTTTTTGGTTTTTAAATTTTTGCCAAATTTTGCAAAATTTTATGACCCCGGGGTCATAAAAAATTACAAAAACTTTCATATTTTCCATTTTTTCAAAATGACTTTATTTCTTTACTAACGTTTAGAGAATTCATTAAAACAAGTAAAACAGTTGAAAAGACTTGGTAATCCGTCGAAAAATGAGGAATTTAGAGTGTTTTTTTGGTTTTTAAATATTTGCCAAATTTTTCAAAATTTTATGACCCCGGCATCACAAAAACTTACCAAAATTTTCATATTTTCCATTTTTTCAAAATGACTTTATTTCTTTACTAACGTTTAGAGAATTCATTAAAACAAGTAAAACAGTTGAAAAAACTTGGTAATCCGTCGAAAAATGAGGAATTTAGAGTGTTTTTTTGGTTTTTAAATTTTTGCCAAATTTTGCAAAATTTTATGACCCCGGGGTCATAAAAAATTACAAAAACTTTCATATATTCCATTTTTTCAAAATGACTTTATTTCTTTACTAACGTTTAGAGAATTCATTAAAACAAGTAAAACAGTTGAAAAAACTTGGTAATCCGTCGAAAAATGAGGAATTTAGAGTGTTTTTTTGGTTTTTAAATTTTTGCCAAATTTTGCAAAATTTTATGACCCCGGGGTCATAAAAAATTACAAAAACTTTCATATTTTCCATTTTTTCAAAATGACTTTATTTCTTTACTAACGTTTAGAGAATTCATTAAAACAAGTAAAACAGTTGAAAAAACTTGGTAATCCGTCGAAAAATGAGGAATTTAGAGTGTTTTTTTGGTTTTTAAATTTTTGCCAAATTTTGCAAAATTTTATGACCCCGGGGTCATAAAAAATTACAAAAACTTTCATATTTTCAATTTTTTCAAAATGACTTTATTTCTTTACTAACGTTTAGAGAATTCATTAAAACAAGTAAAACAGTTGAAAAAACCTGGTAATCCGTCGAAAAATGAGGAATTTAGAGTGTTTTTTTGGTTTTTAAATTTTTGCCAAATTTTGCAAAATTTTATGACCCCGGGGTCATAAAAAATTACAAAAACTTTCATATTTTCCATTTTTTCAAAATGACTTTATTTCTTTACTAACGTTTAGAGAATTCATTAAAACAAGTAAAACAGTTGAAAAAACTTGGTAATCCGTCGAAAAATGAGGAATTTAGAGTGTTTTTTTGGTTTTTAAATATTTGCCAAATTTTTCAAAATTTTATGACCCCGGGGTCATAAAAAATTACAAAAACTTTCATATTTTCCATTTTTTCAAAATGACTTTATTTCTTTACTAACGTTTAGAGAATTCATTAAAACAAGTAAAACAGTTGAAAAAACTTGGTAATCCGTCGAAAAATGAGGAATTTAGAGTGTTTTTTTAGTTTTTAAATTTTTGCCAAATTTTGCAAAATTTTATGACCCCGGGGTCATAAAAAATTACAAAAACTTTCATATTTTCAGTTTTTTCAAAATGACTTTATTTCTTTACTAACGTTTAGAGAATTCATTAAAACAAGTAAAACAGTTGAAAAAACTTGGTAATCCGTCGAAAAATGAGGAATTTAGAGTGTTTTTTTGGTTTTTAAATTTTTGCCAAATTTTGCAAAAATTTTATGACCCCGGCATCACGAAAAATGAGGAATTTAGAGTGTTTTTTTGGTTTTTAAATTTTTGCCAAATTTTGCAAAATTTTATGACCCCGGGGTCATAAAAAATTACAAAAACTTTCATATTTTCAATTTTTTCAAAATGACTTTATTTCTTTACTAACTTTTAGAGAATTCATTAAAACAAGTAAAACAGTTGAAAAAACTTAGTAATCCGTCGAAAAATGAGGAATTTAGAGTGTTTTTTTGGTTTTTAAATTTTTGCCAAATTTTGCAAAATTTTATGACCCCGGGGTCATAAAAAATTACAAAAACTTTCATATTTTCCATTTTTTCAAAATGACTTTATTTCTTTACTAACGTTTAGAGAATTCATTAAAACAAGTAAAACAGTTGAAAAAACTTGGTAATCCGTCGAAAAATGAGGAATTTAGAGTGTTTTTTTGGTTTTTAAATTTTTGCCAAATTTTGCAAATTTTTATGACCCCGGCATCACAAAAACTTACCAAAATTTTCATATTTTCCATTTTTTCAAAATGACTTTATTTCTTTACTAACGTTTAGAGAATTCATTAAAACAAGTAAAACAGTTGAAAAAACTTGGTAATCCGTCGAAAAATGAGGAATTTAGAGTGTTTTTTTGGTTTTTAAATTTTTGCCAAATTTTGCAAAATTTTATGACCCCGGGGTCATAAAAAATTACAAAAACTTTCATATTTTCCATTTTTTCAAAATGACTTTATTTCTTTACTAACGTTTAGAGAATTCATTAAAACAAGTAAAACAGCTGAAAAAACTTGGTAATCCGTCGAAAAATGAGGAATTTAGAGTGTTTTTTTGGTTTTTAAATTTTTGCCAAATTTTGCAAAATTTTATGACCCCGGGGTCATAAAAAATTACAAAAACTTTCATATATTCCATTTTTTCAAAATGACTTTATTTCTTTACTAACGTTTAGAGAATTCATTAAAACAAGTAAAACAGTTGAAAAAACTTGGTAATCCGTCGAAAAATGAGGAATTTAGAGTGTTTTTTTGGTTTTTAAATTTTTGCCAAATTTTGCAAAATTTTATGACCCCGGCATCACGAAAAATGAGGAATTTAGAGTGTTTTTTTGGTTTTTAAATTTTTGCCAAATTTTGCAAAATTTTATGACCCCGGGGTCATAAAAAATTACAAAAACTTTCATATTTTCAATTTTTTCAAAATGACTTTATTTCTTTACTAACTTTTAGAGAATTCATTAAAACAAGTAAAACAGTTGAAAAAACTTAGTAATCCGTCGAAAAATGAGGAATTTAGAGTGTTTTTTTGGTTTTTAAATTTTTGCCAAATTTTGCAAAATTTTATGACCCCGGGGTCATAAAAAATTACAAAAACTTTCATATTTTCCATTTTTTCAAAATGACTTTATTTCTTTACTAACGTTTAGAGAATTCATTAAAACAAGTAAAACAGTTGAAAAAACTTGGTAATCCGTCGAAAAATGAGGAATTTAGAGTGTTTTTTTGGTTTTTAAATTTTTGCCAAATTTTGCAAATTTTTATGACCCCGGCATCACAAAAACTTACCAAAATTTTCATATTTTCCATTTTTTCAAAATGACTTTATTTCTTTACTAACGTTTAGAGAATTCATTAAAACAAGTAAAACAGTTGAAAAAACTTGGTAATCCGTCGAAAAATGAGGAATTTAGAGTGTTTTTTTGGTTTTTAAATTTTTGCCAAATTTTGCAAAATTTTATGACCCCGGGGTCATAAAAAATTACAAAAACTTTCATATTTTCCATTTTTTCAAAATGACTTTATTTCTTTACTAACGTTTAGAGAATTCATTAAAACAAGTAAAACAGCTGAAAAAACTTGGTAATCCGTCGAAAAATGAGGAATTTAGAGTGTTTTTTTGGTTTTTAAATTTTTGCCAAATTTTGCAAAATTTTATGACCCCGGGGTCATAAAAAATTACAAAAACTTTCATATATTCCATTTTTTCAAAATGACTTTATTTCTTTACTAACGTTTAGAGAATTCATTAAAACAAGTAAAACAGTTGAAAAAACTTGGTAATCCGTCGAAAAATGAGGAATTTAGAGTGTTTTTTTGGTTTTTAAATTTTTGCCAAATTTTGCAAAATTTTATGACCCCGGCATCACAAAAACTTACCAAAATTTTCATATTTTCCATTTTTTCAAAATGACTTTATTTCTTTACTAACGTTTAGAGAATTCATTAAAACAAGTAAAACAGTTGAAAAAACTTGGTAATCCGTCGAAAAATGAGGAATTTAGAGTGTTTTTTTGGTTTTTAAATTTTTGCCAAATTTTGCAAAATTTTATGACCCCGGGGTCATAAAAAATTACAAAAACTTTCATATTTTCCATTTTTTCAAAATGACTTTATTTCTTTACTAACGTTTAGAGAATTCATTAAAACAAGTAAAACAGCTGAAAAAACTTGGTAATCCGTCGAAAAATGAGGAATTTAGAGTGTTTTTTTGGTTTTTAAATTTTTGCCAAATTTTGCAAAATTTTATGACCCCGGCATCACAAAAACTTACCAAAATTTTCATATTTTCCATTTTTTCAAAATGACTTTATTTCTTTACTAACGTTTAGAGAATTCATTAAAACAAGTAAAACAGTTGAAAAAACTTGGTAATCCGTCGAAAAATGAGGAATTTAGAGTGTTTTTTTGGTTTTTAAATTTTTGCCAAATTTTGCAAAATTTTATGACCACGGGGTCATAAAAAATTACAAAAACTTTCATATTTTCCATTTTTTCAAAATGACTTTATTTCTTTACTAACGTTTAGAGAATTCATTAAAACAAGTAAAACAGCTGAAAAAACTTGGTAATCCGTCGAAAAATGAGGAATTTAGAGTGTTTTTTTGGTTTTTAAATTTTTGCCAAATTTTGCAAAATTTTATGACCCCGGCATCACAAAAACTTACCAAAATTTTCATATTTTCCATTTTTTCAAAATGACTTTATTTCTTTACTAACGTTTAGAGAATTCATTAAAACAAGTAAAACAGTTGAAAAAACTTGGTAATCCGTCGAAAAATGAGGAATTTAGAGTGTTTTTTTGGTTTTTAAATTTTTGCCAAATTTTGCAAAATTTTATGACCCCGGGGTCATAAAAAATTACAAAAACTTTCATATTTTCCATTTTTTCAAAATGACTTTATTTCTTTACTAACGTTTAGAGAATTCATTAAAACAAGTAAAACAGCTGAAAAAACTTGGTAATCCGTCGAAAAATGAGGAATTTAGAGTGTTTTTTTGGTTTTTAAATTTTTGCCAAATTTTGCAAAATTTTATGACCCCGGCATCACAAAAACTTACCAAAATTTTCATATTTTCCATTTTTTCAAAATGACTTTATTTCTTTACTAACGTTTAGAGAATTCATTAAAACAAGTAAAACAGTTGAAAAAACTTGGTAATCCGTCGAAAAATGAGGAATTTAGAGTGTTTTTTTGGTTTTTAAATTTTTGCCAAATTTTGCAAAATTTTATGACCCCGGGGTCATAAAAAATTACAAAAACTTTCATATTTTCCATTTTTTCAAAATGACTTTATTTCTTTACTAACGTTTAGAGAATTCATTAAAACAAGTAAAACAGCTGAAAAAACTTGGTAATCCGTCGAAAAATGAGGAATTTAGAGTGTTTTTTTGGTTTTTAAATTTTTGCCAAATTTTGCAAAATTTTATGACCCCGGCATCACAAAAACTTACCAAAATTTTCATATTTTCCATTTTTTCAAAATGACTTTATTTCTTTACTAACGTTTAGAGAATTCATTAAAACAAGTAAAACAGTTGAAAAAACTTGGTAATCCGTCGAAAAATGAGGAATTTAGAGTGTTTTTTTGGTTTTTAAATTTTTGCCAAATTTTGCAAAATTTTATGACCCCGGGGTCATAAAAAATTACAAAAACTTTCATATTTTCCATTTTTTCAAAATGACTTTATTTCTTTACTAACGTTTAGAGAATTCATTAAAACAAGTAAAACAGCTGAAAAAACTTGGTAATCCGTCGAAAAATGAGGAATTTAGAGTGTTTTTTTGGTTTTTAAATTTTTGCCAAATTTTGCAAAATTTTATGACCCCGGCATCACAAAAACTTACCAAAATTTTCATATTTTCCATTTTTTCAAAATGACTTTATTTCTTTACTAACGTTTAGAGAATTCATTAAAACAAGTAAAACAGTTGAAAAAACTTGGTAATCCGTCGAAAAATGAGGAATTTAGAGTGTTTTTTTGGTTTTTAAATTTTTGCCAAATTTTGCAAAATTTTATGACCCCGGGGTCATAAAAAATTACAAAAACTTTCATATTTTCCATTTTTTCAAAATGACTTTATTTCTTTACTAACGTTTAGAGAATTCATTAAAACAAGTAAAACAGTTGAAAAAACTTGGTAATCCGTCGAAAAATGAGGAATTTAGAGTGTTTTTTTGGTTTTTAAATTTTTGCCAAATTTTGCAAAATTTTATGACCCCGGCATCACAAAAACTTACCAAAATTTTCATATTTTCCATTTTTTCAAAATGACTTTATTTCTTTACTAACGTTTAGAGAATTCATTAAAACAAGTAAAACAGTTGAAAAAACTTGGTAATCCGTCGAAAAATGAGGAATTTAGAGTGTTTTTTTGGTTTTTAAATTTTTGCCAAATTTTGCAAAATTTTATGACCCCGGGGTCATAAAAAATTACAAAAACTTTCATATTTTCCATTTTTTCAAAATGACTTTATTTCTTTACTAACGTTTAGAGAATTCATTAAAACAAGTAAAACAGTTGAAAAAACTTGGTAATCCGTCGAAAAATGAGGAATTTAGAGTGTTTTTTTGGTTTTTAAATTTTTGCCAAATTTTGCAAAATTTTATGACCCCGGCATCACAAAAACTTACCAAAATTTTCATATTTTCCATTTTTTCAAAATGACTTTATTTCTTTACTAACGTTTAGAGAATTCATTAAAACAAGTAAAACAGTTGAAAAAACTTGGTAATCCGTCGAAAAATGAGGAATTTAGAGTGTTTTTTTGGTTTTTAAATTTTTGCCAAATTTTGCAAAATTTTATGACCCCGGGGTCATAAAAAATTACAAAAACTTTCATATTTTCCATTTTTTCAAAATGACTTTATTTCTTTACTAACGTTTAGAAAATTCATTAAAACAAGTAAAACAGTTGAAAAAACTTGGTAATCCGTCGAAAAATGAGGAATTTAGAGTGTTTTTTTGGTTTTTAAATTTTTGCCAAATTTTGCAAAATTTTATGACCCCGGCATCACAAAAACTTACCAAAATTTTCATATTTTCCATTTTTTCAAAATGACTTTATTTCTTTACTAACGTTTAGAGAATTCATTAAAACAAGTAAAACAGTTGAAAAAACTGAGTAATCCGTCGAAAAATGAGGAATTTAGAGTGTTTTTTTGGTTTTTAAATTTTTGCCAAATTTTGCAAAATTTTATGACCCCGGGGTCATAAAAAATTACAAAAACTTTCATATTTTCCATTTTTTCAAAATGACTTTATTTCTTTACTAACGTTTAGAAAATTCATTAAAACAAGTAAAACAGTTGAAAAAACTTGGTAATCCGTCGAAAAATGAGGAATTTAGAGTGTTTTTTTGGTTTTTAAATTTTTGCCAAATTTTGCAAAATTTTATGACCCCGGCATCACAAAAACTTACCAAAATTTTCATATTTTCCATTTTTTCAAAATGACTTTATTTCTTTACTAACGTTTAGAGAATTCATTAAAACAAGTAAAACAGTTGAAAAAACTTGGTAATCCGTCGAAAAATGAGGAATTTAGAGTGTTTTTTTGGTTTTTAAATTTTTGCCAAATTTTGCAAAATTTTATGACCCCGGGGTCATAAAAAATTACAAAAACTTTCATATTTTCCATTTTTTCAAAATGACTTTATTTCTTTACTAACGTTTAGAAAATTCATTAAAACAAGTAAAACAGTTGAAAAAACTTGGTAATCCGTCGAAAAATGAGGAATTTAGAGTGTTTTTTTGGTTTTTAAATTTTTGCCAAATTTTGCAAAATTTTATGACCCCGGCATCACAAAAACTTACCAAAATTTTCATATTTTCCATTTTTTCAAAATGACTTTATTTCTTTACTAACGTTTAGAGAATTCATTAAAACAAGTAAAACAGTTGAAAAAACTTGGTAATCCGTCGAAAAATGAGGAATTTAGAGTGTTTTTTTGGTTTTTAAATTTTTGCCAAATTTTGCAAAATTTTATGACCCCGGGGTCATAAAAAATTACAAAAACTTTCATATTTTCCATTTTTTCAAAATGACTTTATTTCTTTACTAACGTTTAGAGAATTCATTAAAACAAGTAAAACAGTTGAAAAAACTTGGTAATCCGTCGAAAAATGAGGAATTTAGAGTGTTTTTTTGGTTTTTAAATTTTTGCCAAATTTTGCAAAATTTTATGACCCCGGCATCACAAAAACTTACCAAAATTTTCATATTTTCCATTTTTTCAAAATGACTTTATTTCTTTACTAACGTTTAGAGAATTCATTAAAACAAGTAAAACAGTTGAAAAAACTTGGTAATCCGTCGAAAAATGAGGAATTTAGAGTGTTTTTTTGGTTTTTAAATTTTTGCCAAATTTTGCAAAATTTTATGACCCCGGGGTCATAAAAAATTACAAAAACTTTCATATTTTCCATTTTTTCAAAATGACTTTATTTCTTTACTAACGTTTAGAGAATTCATTAAAACAAGTAAAACAGTTGAAAAAACTTGGTAATCCGTCGAAAAATGAGGAATTTAGAGTGTTTTTTTGGTTTTTAAATTTTTGCCAAATTTTGCAAAATTTTATGACCCCGGCATCACAAAAACTTACCAAAATTTTCATATTTTCCATTTTTTCAAAATGACTTTATTTCTTTACTAACGTTTAGAGAATTCATTAAAACAAGTAAAACAGTTGAAAAAACTTGGTAATCCGTCGAAAAATGAGGAATTTAGAGTGTTTTTTTGGTTTTTAAATTTTTGCCAAATTTTGCAAAATTTTATGACCCCGGGGTCATAAAAAATTACAAAAACTTTCATATTTTCCATTTTTTCAAAATGACTTTATTTCTTTACTAACGTTTAGAGAATTCATTAAAACAAGTAAAACAGTTGAAAAAACTTGGTAATCCGTCGAAAAATGAGGAATTTAGAGTGTTTTTTTGGTTTTTAAATTTTTGCCAAATTTTGCAAAATTTTATGACCCCGGCATCACAAAAACTTACCAAAATTTTCATATTTTCCATTTTTTCAAAATGACTTTATTTCTTTACTAACGTTTAGAGAATTCATTAAAACAAGTAAAACAGTTGAAAAAACTTGGTAATCCGTCGAAAAATGAGGAATTTAGAGTGTTTTTTTGGTTTTTAAATTTTTGCCAAATTTTGCAAAATTTTATGACCCCGGGGTCATAAAAAATTACAAAAACTTTCATATTTTCCATTTTTTCAAAATGACTTTATTTCTTTACTAACGTTTAGAGAATTCATTAAAACAAGTAAAACAGTTGAAAAAACTTGGTAATCCGTCGAAAAATGAGGAATTTAGAGTGTTTTTTTGGTTTTTAAATTTTTGCCAAATTTTGCAAAATTTTATGACCCCGGCATCACAAAAACTTACCAAAATTTTCATATTTTCCATTTTTTCAAAATGACTTTATTTCTTTACTAACGTTTAGAGAATTCATTAAAACAAGTAAAACAGTTGAAAAAACTTGGTAATCCGTCGAAAAATGAGGAATTTAGAGTGTTTTTTTGGTTTTTAAATTTTTGCCAAATTTTGCAAAATTTTATGACCCCGGGGTCATAAAAAATTACAAAAACTTTCATATTTTCCATTTTTTCAAAATGACTTTATTTCTTTACTAACGTTTAGAAAATTCATTAAAACAAGTAAAACAGTTGAAAAAACTTGGTAATCCGTCGAAAAATGAGGAATTTAGAGTGTTTTTTTGGTTTTTAAATTTTTGCCAAATTTTGCAAAATTTTATGACCCCGGCATCACAAAAACTTACCAAAATTTTCATATTTTCCATTTTTTCAAAATGACTTTATTTCTTTACTAACGTTTAGAGAATTCATTAAAACAAGTAAAACAGTTGAAAAAACTTGGTAATCCGTCGAAAAATGAGGAATTTAGAGTGTTTTTTTGGTTTTTAAATTTTTGCCAAATTTTGCAAAATTTTATGACCCCGGGGTCATAAAAAATTACAAAAACTTTCATATTTTCCATTTTTTCAAAATGACTTTATTTCTTTACTAACGTTTAGAAAATTCATTAAAACAAGTAAAACAGTTGAAAAAACTTGGTAATCCGTCGAAAAATGAGGAATTTAGAGTGTTTTTTTGGTTTTTAAATTTTTGCCAAATTTTTCAAAATTTTATGACCCCGGCATCACAAAAACTTACCAAAATTTTCATATTTTCCATTTTTTCAAAATGACTTTATTTCTTTACTAACGTTTAGAGAATTCATTAAAACAAGTAAAACAGTTGAAAAAACTTGGTAATCCGTCGAAAAATGAGGAATTTAGAGTGTTTTTTTGGTTTTTAAATTTTTGCCAAATTTTGCAAAATTTTATGACCCCGGGGTCATAAAAAATTACAAAAACTTTCATATTTTCCATTTTTTCAAAATGACTTTATTTCTTTACTAACGTTTAGAGAATTCATTAAAACAAGTAAAACAGTTGAAAAAACTTGGTAATCCGTCGAAAAATGAGGAATTTAGAGTGTTTTTTTGGTTTTTAAATTTTTGCCAAATTTTGCAAAATTTTATGACCCCGGCATCACAAAAACTTACCAAAATTTTCATATTTTCCATTTTTTCAAAATGACTTTATTTCTTTACTAACGTTTAGAGAATTCATTAAAACAAGTAAAACAGTTGAAAAAACTTGGTAATCCGTCGAAAAATGAGGAATTTAGAGTGTTTTTTTGGTTTTTAAATTTTTGCCAAATTTTGCAAAATTTTATGACCCCGGGGTCATAAAAAATTACAAAAACTTTCATATTTTCCATTTTTTCAAAATGACTTTATTTCTTTACTAACGTTTAGAGAATTCATTAAAACAAGTAAAACAGCTGAAAAAACTTGGTAATCCGTCGAAAAATGAGGAATTTAGAGTGTTTTTTTGGTTTTTAAATTTTTGCCAAATTTTGCAAAATTTTATGACCCCGGGGTCATAAAAAATTACAAAAACTTTCATATATTCCATTTTTTCAAAATGACTTTATTTCTTTACTAACGTTTAGAGAATTCATTAAAACAAGTAAAACAGTTGAAAAAACTTGGTAATCCGTCGAAAAATGAGGAATTTAGAGTGTTTTTTTGGTTTTTAAATTTTTGCCAAATTTTGCAAAATTTTATGACCCCGGCATCACAAAAACTTACCAAAATTTTCATATTTTCCATTTTTTCAAAATGACTTTATTTCTTTACTAACGTTTAGAGAATTCATTAAAACAAGTAAAACAGTTGAAAAAACTTGGTAATCCGTCGAAAAATGAGGAATTTAGAGTGTTTTTTTGGTTTTTAAATTTTTGCCAAATTTTGCAAAATTTTATGACCCCGGCATCACAAAAACTTACCAAAATTTTCATATTTTCCATTTTTTCAAAATGACTTTATTTCTTTACTAACGTTTAGAGAATTCATTAAAACAAGTAAAACAGTTGAAAAAACTTGGTAATCCGTCGAAAAATGAGGAATTTAGAGTGTTTTTTTGGTTTTTAAATTTTTGCCAAATTTTGCAAAATTTTATGACCCCGGGGTCATAAAAAATTACAAAAACTTTCATATTTTCCATTTTTTCAAAATGACTTTATTTCTTTACTAACGTTTAGAGAATTCATTAAAACAAGTAAAACAGCTGAAAAAACTTGGTAATCCGTCGAAAAATGAGGAATTTAGAGTGTTTTTTTGGTTTTTAAATTTTTGCCAAATTTTGCAAAATTTTATGACCCCGGGGTCATAAAAAATTACAAAAACTTTCATATTTTCCATTTTTTCAAAATGACTTTATTTCTTTACTAACGTTTAGAGAATTCATTAAAACAAGTAAAACAGTTGAAAAAACTTGGTAATCCGTCGAAAAATGAGGAATTTAGAGTGTTTTTTTGGTTTTTAAATTTTTGCCAAATTTTGCAAAATTTTATGACCCCGGGGTCATAAAAAATTACAAAAACTTTCATGTTTTCCATTTTTTCAAAATGACTTTATTTCTTTACTAACGTTTAGAGAATTCATTAAAACAAGTAAAACAGTTGAAAAAACTTGGTAATCCGTCGAAAAATGAGGAATTTAGAGTGTTTTTTTGGTTTTTAAATTTTTGCCAAATTTTGCAAAATTTTATGACCCCGGGGTCATAAAAAATTACAAAAACTTTCATATTTTCCATTTTTTCAAAATGACTTTATTTCTTTACTAACGTTTAGAGAATTCATTAAAACAAGTAAAACAGTTGAAAAAACTTGGTAATCCGTCGAAAAATGAGGAATTTAGAGTGTTTTTTTGGTTTTTAAATTTTTGCCAAATTTTGCAAAATTTTATGACCCCGGCATCACAAAAACTTACCAAAATTTTCATATTTTCCATTTTTTCAAAATGACTTTATTTCTTTACTAACGTTTAGAGAATTCATTAAAACAAGTAAAACAGTTGAAAAAACTTGGTAATCCGTCGAAAAATGAGGAATTTAGAGTGTTTTTTTGGTTTTTAAATTTTTGCCAAATTTTGCAAAATTTTATGACCCCGGGGTCATAAAAAATTACAAAAACTTTCATATTTTCCATTTTTTCAAAATGACTTTATTTCTTTACTAACGTTTAGAGAATTCATTAGAACAAGTAAAACAGTTGAAAAAACTTGGTAATCCGTCGAAAAATGAGGAATTTAGAGTGTTTTTTTGGTTTTTAAATTTTTGCCAAATTTTGCAAAATTTTATGACCCCGGGGTCATAAAAAATTACAAAAACTTTCATGTTTTCCATTTTTTCAAAATGACTTTATTTCTTTACTAACGTTTAGAGAATTCATTAAAACAAGTAAAACAGTTGAAAAAACTTGGTAATCCGTCGAAAAATGAGGAATTTAGAGTGTTTTTTTGGTTTTTAAATTTTTGCCAAATTTTGCAAAATTTTATGACCCCGGGGTCATAAAAAATTACAAAAACTTTCATATTTTCCATTTTTTCAAAATGACTTTATTTCTTTACTAACGTTTAGAAAATTCATTAAAACAAGTAAAACAGTTGAAAAAACTTGGTAATCCGTCGAAAAATGAGGAATTTAGAGTGTTTTTTTGGTTTTTAAATTTTTGCCAAATTTTGCAAAATTTTATGACCCCGGCATCACAAAAACTTACCAAAATTTTCATATTTTCCATTTTTTCAAAATGACTTTATTTCTTTACTAACGTTTAGAGAATTCATTAAAACAAGTAAAACAGTTGAAAAAACTTGGTAATCCGTCGAAAAATGAGGAATTTAGAGTGTTTTTTTGGTTTTTAAATTTTTGCCAAATTTTGCAAAATTTTATGACCCCGGGGTCATAAAAAATTACAAAAACTTTCATATTTTCCATTTTTTCAAAATGACTTTATTTCTTTACTAACGTTTAGAGAATTCATTAAAACAAGTAAAACAGTTGAAAAAACTTGGTAATCCGTCGAAAAATGAGGAATTTAGAGTGTTTTTTTGGTTTTTAAATTTTTGCCAAATTTTGCAAAATTTTATGACCCCGGCATCACAAAAACTTACCAAAATTTTCATATTTTCCATTTTTTCAAAATGACTTTATTTCTTTACTAACGTTTAGAGAATTCATTAAAACAAGTAAAACAGGTGAAAAAACTTGGTAATCCGTCGAAAAATGAGGAATTTAGAGTGTTTTTTTGGTTTTTAAATTTTTGCCAAATTTTGCAAAATTTTATGACCCCGGGGTCATAAAAAATTACAAAAACTTTCATGTTTTCCATTTTTTCAAAATGACTTTATTTCTTTACTAACGTTTAGAGAATTCATTAAAACAAGTAAAACAGTTGAAAAAACTTGGTAATCCGTCGAAAAATGAGGAATTTAGAGTGTTTTTTTGGTTTTTAAATTTTTGCCAAATTTTGCAAAATTTTATGACCCCGGGGTCATAAAAAATTACAAAAACTTTCATATTTTCCATTTTTTCAAAATGACTTTATTTCTTTACTAACGTTTAGAGAATTCATTAAAACAAGTAAAACAGTTGAAAAAACTTGGTAATCCATCGAAAAATGAGGAATTTAGAGTGTTTTTTTGGTTTTTAAATTTTTGCCAAATTTTGCAAAATTTTATGACCCCGGGGTCATAAAAAATTACAAAAACTTTCATGTTTTCCATTTTTTCAAAATGACTTTATTTCTTTACTAACGTTTAGAGAATTCATTAAAACAAGTAAAACAGTTGAAAAAACTTGGTAATCCGTCGAAAAATGAGGAATTTAGAGTGTTTTTTTGGTTTTTAAATTTTTGCCAAATTTTGCAAAATTTTATGACCCCGGGGTCATAAAAAATTACAAAAACTTTCATATTTTCCATTTTTTCAAAATGACTTTATTTCTTTACTAACGTTTAGAGAATTCATTAAAACAAGTAAAACAGTTGAAAAAACTTGGTAATCCGTCGAAAAATGAGGAATTTAGAGTGTTTTTTTGGTTTTTAAATTTTTGCCAAATTTTGCAAAATTTTATGACCCCGGGGTCATAAAAAATTACAAAAACTTTCATGTTTTCCATTTTTTCAAAATGACTTTATTTCTTTACTAACGTTTAGAGAATTCATTAAAACAAGTAAAACAGTTGAAAAAACTTGGTAATCCGTCGAAAAATGAGGAATTTAGAGTGTTTTTTTGGTTTTTAAATTTTTGCCAAATTTTGCAAAATTTTATGACCCCGGGGTCATAAAAAATTACAAAAACTTTCATATTTTCCATTTTTTCAAAATGACTTTATTTCTTTACTAACGTTTAGAAAATTCATTAAAACAAGTAAAACAGTTGAAAAAACTTGGTAATCCGTCGAAAAATGAGGAATTTAGAGTGTTTTTTTGGTTTTTAAATTTTTGCCAAATTTTGCAAAATTTTATGACCCCGGCATCACAAAAACTTACCAAAATTTTCATATTTTCCATTTTTTCAAAATGACTTTATTTCTTTACTAACGTTTAGAGAATTCATTAAAACAAGTAAAACAGTTGAAAAAACTTGGTAATCCGTCGAAAAATGAGGAATTTAGAGTGTTTTTTTGGTTTTTAAATTTTTGCCAAATTTTGCAAAATTTTATGACCCCGGGGTCATAAAAAATTACAAAAACTTTCATATTTTCCATTTTTTCAAAATGACTTTATTTCTTTACTAACGTTTAGAGAATTCATTAAAACAAGTAAAACAGTTGAAAAAACTTGGTAATCCGTCGAAAAATGAGGAATTTAGAGTGTTTGTTTGGTTTTTAAATTTTTGCCAAATTTTGCAAAATTTTATGACCCCGGCATCACAAAAACTTACCAAAATTTTCATATTTTCCATTTTTTCAAAATGACTTTATTTCTTTACTAACGTTTAGAGAATTCATTAAAACAAGTAAAACAGTTGAAAAAACTTGGTAATCCGTCGAAAAATGAGGAATTTAGAGTGTTTTTTTGGTTTTTAAATTTTTGCCAAATTTTGCAAAATTTTATGACCCCGGGGTCATAAAAAATTACAAAAACTTTCATATTTTCCATTTTTTCAAAATGACTTTATTTCTTTACTAACGTTTAGAGAATTCATTAAAACAAGTAAAACAGTTGAAAAAACTTGGTAATCCGTCGAAAAATGAGGAATTTAGAGTGTTTTTTTGGTTTTTAAATTTTTGCCAAATTTTGCAAAATTTTATGACCCCGGGTTCATAAAAAATTACAAAAACTTTCATGTTTTCCATTTTTTCAAAATGACTTTATTTCTTTACTAACGTTTAGAAAATTCATTAAAACAAGTAAAACAGTTGAAAAAACTTGGTAATCCGTCGAAAAATGAGGAATTTAGAGTGTTTTTTTGGTTTTTAAATTTTTGCCAAATTTTGCAAAATTTTATGACCCCGGCATCACAAAAACTTACCAAAATTTTCATATTTTCCATTTTTTCAAAATGACTTTATTTCTTTACTAACGTTTAGAGAATTCATTAAAACAAGTAAAACAGTTGAAAAAACTTGGTAATCCGTCGAAAAATGAGGAATTTAGAGTGTTTTTTTGGTTTTTAAATTTTTGCCAAATTTTGCAAAATTTTATGACCCCGGGGTCATAAAAAATTACAAAAACTTTCATATTTTCCATTTTTTCAAAATGACTTTATTTCTTTACTAACGTTTAGAGAATTCATTAAAACAAGTAAAACAGCTGAAAAAACTTGGTAATCCGTCGAAAAATGAGGAATTTAGAGTGTTTTTTTGGTTTTTAAATTTTTGCCAAATTTTGCAAAATTTTATGACCCCGGGGTCATAAAAAATTACAAAAACTTTCATATATTCCATTTTTTCAAAATGACTTTATTTCTTTACTAACGTTTAGAGAATTCATTAAAACAAGTAAAACAGTTGAAAAAACTTGGTAATCCGTCGAAAAATGAGGAATTTAGAGTGTTTGTTTGGTTTTTAAATTTTTGCCAAATTTTGCAAAATTTTATGACCCCGGCATCACAAAAACTTACCAAAATTTTCATATTTTCCATTTTTTCAAAATGACTTTATTTCTTTACTAACGTTTAGAGAATTCATTAAAACAAGTAAAACAGTTGAAAAAACTTGGTAATCCGTCGAAAAATGAGGAATTTAGAGTGTTTTTTTGGTTTTTAAATTTTTGCCAAATTTTGCAAAATTTTATGACCCCGGGGTCATAAAAAATTACAAAAACTTTCATATATTCCATTTTTTCAAAATGACTTTATTTCTTTACTAACGTTTAGAGAATTCATTAAAACAAGTAAAACAGTTGAAAAAACTTGGTAATCCGTCGAAAAATGAGGAATTTAGAGTGTTTGTTTGGTTTTTAAATTTTTGCCAAATTTTGCAAAATTTTATGACCCCGGCATCACAAAAACTTACCAAAATTTTCATATTTTCCATTTTTTCAAAATGACTTTATTTCTTTACTAACGTTTAGAGAATTCATTAAAACAAGTAAAACAGTTGAAAAAACTTGGTAATCCGTCGAAAAATGAGGAATTTAGAGTGTTTTTTTGGTTTTTAAATTTTTGCCAAATTTTGCAAAATTTTATGACCCCGGGGTCATAAAAAATTACAAAAACTTTCATATTTTCCATTTTTTCAAAATGACTTTATTTCTTTACTAACGTTTAGAAAATTCATTAAAACAAGTAAAACAGTTGAAAAAACTTGGTAATCCGTCGAAAAATGAGGAATTTAGAGTGTTTTTTTGGTTTTTAAATTTTTGCCAAATTTTGCAAAATTTTATGACCCCGGCATCACAAAAACTTACCAAAATTTTCATATTTTCCATTTTTTCAAAATGACTTTATTTCTTTACTAACGTTTAGAGAATTCATTAAAACAAGTAAAACAGTTGAAAAAACTTGGTAATCCGTCGAAAAATGAGGAATTTAGAGTGTTTTTTTGGTTTTTAAATTTTTGCCAAATTTTGCAAAGTTTTATGACCCCGGGGTCATAAAAAATTACAAAAACTTTCATATTTTCCATTTTTTCAAAATGACTTTATTTCTTTACTAACGTTTAGAGAATTCATTAAAACAAGTAAAACAGTTGAAAAAACTTGGTAATCCGTCGAAAAATGAGGAATTTAGAGTGTTTTTTTGGTTTTTAAATTTTTGCCAAATTTTGCAAAATTTTATGACCCCGGCATCACAAAAACTTACCAAAATTTTCATATTTTCCATTTTTTCAAAATGACTTTATTTCTTTACTAACGTTTAGAGAATTCATTAAAACAAGTAAAACAGTTGAAAAAACTTGGTAATCCGTCGAAAAATGAGGAATTTAGAGTGTTTTTTTGGTTTTTAAATTTTTGCCAAATTTTGCAAAATTTTATGACCCCGGGGTCATAAAAAATTACAAAAACTTTCATATTTTCCATTTTTTCAAAATGACTTTATTTCTTTACTAACGTTTAGAGAATTCATTAAAACAAGTAAAACAGCTGAAAAAACTTGGTAATCCGTCGAAAAATGAGGAATTTAGAGTGTTTTTTTGGTTTTTAAATTTTTGCCAAATTTTGCAAAATTTTATGACCCCGGGGTCATAAAAAATTACAAAAACTTTCATATTTTCCATTTTTTCAAAATGACTGTATTTCTTTACTAACGTTTAGAGAATGCATTAAAACAAGTAAAACAGTTGAAAAAACTTGGTAATCCGTCGAAAAATGAGGAATTTAGAGTGTTTTTTTGGTTTTTAAATTTTTGCCAAATTTTGCAAAATTTTATGACCCCGGGGTCATAAAAAATTACAAAAACTTTCATGTTTTCCATTTTTTCAAAATGACTTTATTTCTTTACTAACGTTTAGAGAATTCATTAAAACAAGTAAAACAGTTGAAAAAACTTGGTAATCCGTCGAAAAATGAGGAATTTAGAGTGTTTTTTTGGTTTTTAAATTTTTGCCAAATTTTGCAAAATTTTATGACCCCGGCATCACAAAAACTTACCAAAATTTTCATATTTTCCATTTTTTCAAAATGACTTTATTTCTTTACTAACGTTTAGAGAATTCATTAAAACAAGTAAAACAGTTGAAAAAACTTGGTAATCCGTCGAAAAATGAGGAATTTAGAGTGTTTTTTTGGTTTTTAAATTTTTGCCAAATTTTGCAAAATTTTATGACCCCGGGGTCATAAAAAATTACAAAAACTTTCATATTTTCCATTTTTTCAAAATGACTTTATTTCTTTACTAACGTTTAGAGAATTCATTAAAACAAGTAAAACAGTTGAAAAAACTTGGTAATCCGTCGAAAAATGAGGAATTTAGAGTGTTTTTTTGGTTTTTAAATTTTTGCCAAATTTTGCAAAATTTTATGACCCCGGGGTCATAAAAAATTACAAAAACTTTCATGTTTTCCATTTTTTCAAAATGACTTTATTTCTTTACTAACGTTTAGAGAATTCATTAAAACAAGTAAAACAGTTGAAAAAACTTGGTAATCCGTCGAAAAATGAGGAATTTAGAGTGTTTTTTTGGTTTTTAAATTTTTGCCAAATTTTGCAAAATTTTATGACCCCGGGGTCATAAAAAATTACAAAAACTTTCATATTTTCCATTTTTTCAAAATGACTTTATTTCTTTACTAACGTTTAGAAAATTCATTAAAACAAGTAAAACAGTTGAAAAAACTTGGTAATCCGTCGAAAAATGAGGAATTTAGAGTGTTTTTTTGGTTTTTAAATTTTTGCCAAATTTTGCAAAATTTTATGACCCCGGCATCACAAAAACTTACCAAAATTTTCATATTTTCCATTTTTTCAAAATGACTTTATTTCTTTACTAACGTTTAGAGAATTCATTAAAACAAGTAAAACAGTTGAAAAAACTTGGTAATCCGTCGAAAAATGAGGAATTTAGAGTGTTTTTTTGGTTTTTAAATTTTTGCCAAATTTTGCAAAATTTTATGACCCCGGGGTCATAAAAAATTACAAAAACTTTCATATTTTCCATTTTTTCAAAATGACTTTATTTCTTTACTAACGTTTAGAAAATTCATTAAAACAAGTAAAACAGTTGAAAAAACTTGGTAATCCGTCGAAAAATGAGGAATTTAGAGTGTTTTTTTGGTTTTTAAATTTTTGCCAAATTTTGCAAAATTTTATGACCCCGGCATCACAAAAACTTACCAAAATTTTCATATTTTCCATTTTTTCAAAATGACTTTATTTCTTTACTAACGTTTAGAGAATTCATTAAAACAAGTAAAACAGTTGAAAAAACTTGGTAATCCGTCGAAAAATGAGGAATTTAGAGTGTTTTTTTGGTTTTTAAATTTTTGCCAAATTTTGCAAAATTTTATGACCCCGGGGTCATAAAAAATTACAAAAACTTTCATATTTTCCATTTTTTCAAAATGACTTTATTTCTTTACTAACATTTAGAGAATTCATTAAAACAAGTAAAACAGCTGAAAAAACTTGGTAATCCGTCGAAAAATGAGGAATTTAGAGTGTTTTTTTGGTTTTTAAATTTTTGCCAAATTTTGCAAAATTTTATGACCCCGGGGTCATAAAAAATTACAAAAACTTTCATATATTCCATTTTTTCAAAATGACTTTATTTCTTTACTAACGTTTAGAGAATTCATTAAAACAAGTAAAACAGTTGAAAAAACTTGGTAATCCGTCGAAAAATGAGGAATTTAGAGTGTTTTTTTGGTTTTTAAATTTTTGCCAAATTTTGCAAAATTTTATGACCCCGGCATCACAAAAACTTACCAAAATTTTCATATTTTCCATTTTTTCAAAATGACTTTATTTCTTTACTAACGTTTAGAGAATTCATTAAAACAAGTAAAACAGTTGAAAAAACTTGGTAATCCGTCGAAAAATGAGGAATTTAGAGTGTTTTTTTGGTTTTTAAATTTTTGCCAAATTTTGCAAAATTTTATGACCCCGGCATCACAAAAACTTACCAAAATTTTCATATTTTCCATTTTTTCAAAATGACTGTATTTCTTTACTAACGTTTAGAGAATTCATTAAAACAAGTAAAACAGTTGAAAAAACTTGGTAATCCGTCGAAAAATGAGGAATTTAGAGTGTTTTTTTGGTTTTTAAATTTTTGCCAAATTTTGCAAAATTTTATGACCCCGGGGTCATAAAAAATTACAAAAACTTTCATATTTTCCATTTTTTCAAAATGACTTTATTTCTTTACTAACGTTTAGAAAATTCATTAAAACAAGTAAAACAGTTGAAAAAACTTGGTAATCCGTCGAAAAATGAGGAATTTAGAGTGTTTTTTTGGTTTTTAAATTTTTGCCAAATTTTGCAAAATTTTATGACCCCGGCATCACAAAAACTTACCAAAATTTTCATATTTTCCATTTTTTCAAAATGACTTTATTTCTTTACTAACGTTTAGAGAATTCATTAAAACAAGTAAAACAGTTGAAAAAACTTGGTAATCCGTCGAAAAATGAGGAATTTAGAGTGTTTTTTTGGTTTTTAAATTTTTGCCAAATTTTGCAAAATTTTATGACCCCGGGGTCATAAAAAATTACAAAAACTTTCATATTTTCCATTTTTTCAAAATGACTTTATTTCTTTACTAACGTTTAGAAAATTCATTAAAACAAGTAAAACAGTTGAAAAAACTTGGTAATCCGTCGAAAAATGAGGAATTTAGAGTGTTTTTTTGGTTTTTAAATTTTTGCCAAATTTTGCAAAATTTTATGACCCCGGCATCACAAAAACTTACCAAAATTTTCATATTTTCCATTTTTTCAAAATGACTTTATTTCTTTACTAACGTTTAGAGAATTCATTAAAACAAGTAAAACAGTTGAAAAAACTTGGTAATCCGTCGAAAAATGAGGAATTTAGAGTGTTTTTTTGGTTTTTAAATTTTTGCCAAATTTTGCAAAATTTTATGACCCCGGGGTCATAAAAAATTACAAAAACTTTCATATTTTCCATTTTTTCAAAATGACTTTATTTCTTTACTAACGTTTAGAGAATTCATTAAAACAAGTAAAACAGCTGAAAAAACTTGGTAATCCGTCGAAAAATGAGGAATTTAGAGTGTTTTTTTGGTTTTTAAATTTTTGCCAAATTTTGCAAAATTTTATGACCCCGGGGTCATAAAAAATTACAAAAACTTTCATATATTCCATTTTTTCAAAATGACTTTATTTCTTTACTAACGTTTAGAGAATTCATTAAAACAAGTAAAACAGTTGAAAAAACTTGGTAATCCGTCGAAAAATGAGGAATTTAGAGTGTTTTTTTGGTTTTTAAATTTTTGCCAAATTTTGCAAAATTTTATGACCCCGGCATCACAAAAACTTACCAAAATTTTCATATTTTCCATTTTTTCAAAATGACTTTATTTCTTTACTAACGTTTAGAGAATTCATTAAAACAAGTAAAACAGTTGAAAAAACTTGGTAATCCGTCGAAAAATGAGGAATTTAGAGTGTTTTTTTGGTTTTTAAATTTTTGCCAAATTTTGCAAAATTTTATGACCCCGGCATCACAAAAACTTACCAAAATTTTCATATTTTCCATTTTTTCAAAATGACTTTATTTCTTTACTAACGTTTAGAGAATTCATTAAAACAAGTAAAACAGCTGAAAAAACTTGGTAATCCGTCGAAAAATGAGGAATTTAGAGTGTTTTTTTGGTTTTTAAATTTTTGCCAAATTTTGCAAAATTTTATGACCCCGGGGTCATAAAAAATTACAAAAACTTTCATATATTCCATTTTTTCAAAATGACTTTATTTCTTTACTAACGTTTAGAGAATTCATTAAAACAAGTAAAACAGTTGAAAAAACTTGGTAATCCGTCGAAAAATGAGGAATTTAGAGTGTTTTTTTGGTTTTTAAATTTTTGCCAAATTTTGCAAAATTTTATGACCCCGGCATCACAAAAACTTACCAAAATTTTCATATTTTCCATTTTTTCAAAATGACTTTATTTCTTTACTAACGTTTAGAGAATTCATTAAAACAAGTAAAACAGCTGAAAAAACTTGGTAATCCGTCGAAAAATGAGGAATTTAGAGTGTTTTTTTGGTTTTTAAATTTTTGCCAAATTTTGCAAAATTTTATGACCCCGGGGTCATAAAAAATTACAAAAACTTTCATATATTCCATTTTTTCAAAATGACTTTATTTCTTTACTAACGTTTAGAGAATTCATTAAAACAAGTAAAACAGTTGAAAAAACTTGGTAATCCGTCGAAAAATGAGGAATTTAGAGTGTTTTTTTGGTTTTTAAATTTTTGCCAAATTTTGCAAAATTTTATGACCCCGGCATCACAAAAACTTACCAAAATTTTCATATTTTCCATTTTTTCAAAATGACTTTATTTCTTTACTAACGTTTAGAGAATTCATTAAAACAAGTAAAACAGTTGAAAAAACTTGGTAATCCGTCGAAAAATGAGGAATTTAGAGTGTTTTTTTGGTTTTTAAATTTTTGCCAAATTTTGCAAAATTTTATGACCCCGGGGTCATAAAAAATTACAAAAACTTTCATATATTCCATTTTTTCAAAATGACTTTATTTCTTTACTAACGTTTAGAGAATTCATTAAAACAAGTAAAACAGTTGAAAAAACTTGGTAATCCGTCGAAAAATGAGGAATTTAGAGTGTTTTTTTGGTTTTTAAATTTTTGCCAAATTTTGCAAAATTTTATGACCCCGGGGTCATAAAAAATTACAAAAACTTTCATATATTCCATTTTTTCAAAATGACTTTATTTCTTTACTAACGTTTAGAGAATTCATTAAAACAAGTAAAACAGTTGAAAAAACTTGGTAATCCGTCGAAAAATGAGGAATTTAGAGTGTTTTTTTGGTTTTTAAATTTTTGCCAAATTTTGCAAAATTTTATGACCCCGGCATCACAAAAACTTACCAAAATTTTCATATTTTCCATTTTTTCAAAATGACTTTATTTCTTTACTAACGTTTAGAGAATTCATTAAAACAAGTAAAACAGTTGAAAAAACTTGGTAATCCGTCGAAAAATGAGGAATTTAGAGTGTTTTTTTGGTTTTTAAATTTTTGCCAAATTTTGCAAAATTTTATGACCCCGGGGTCATAAAAAATTACAAAAACTTTCATATATTCCATTTTTTCAAAATGACTTTATTTCTTTACTAACTTTTAGAGAATTCATTAAAACAAGTAAAACAGTTGAAAAAACTTGGTAATCCGTCGAAAAATGAGGAATTTAGAGTGTTTTTTTGGCTTTTAAATTTTTGCCAAATTTTGCAAAATTTTATGACCCCGGGGTCATAAAAAATTACAAAAACTTTCATATTTTCCATTTTTTCAAAATGACTTTATTTCTTTACTAACGTTTAGAGAATTCATTAAAACAAGTAAAACAGTTGAAAAAACTTGGTAATCCGTCGAAAAATGAGGAATTTAGAGTGTTTTTTTGGTTTTTAAATATTTGCCAAATTTTTCAAAATTTTATGACCCCGGCATCACAAAAACTTACCAAAATTTTCATATTTTCCATTTTTTCAAAATGACTTTATTTCTTTACCAACGTTTAGAGAATTCATTAAAACAAGTAAAACAGTTGAAAAAACTTGGTAATCCGTCGAAAAATGAGGAATTTAGAGTGTTTTTTTGGTTTTTAAATTTTTGCCAAATTTTGCAAAATTTTATGACCCCGGGGTCATAAAAAATTACAAAAACTTTCATATTTTCCATTTTTTCAAAATGACTTTATTTCTTTACTAACGTTTAGAGAATTCATTAAAACAAGTAAAACAGTTGAAAAAACTTGGTAATCCGTCGAAAAATGAGGAATTTAGAGTGTTTTTTTGGTTTTTAAATTTTTGCCAAATTTTGCAAAATTTTATGACCCCGGGGTCATAAAAAATTACAAAAACTTTAATATTTTCCATTTTTTCAAAATGACTTTATTTCTTTACTAACGTTTAGAGAATTCATTAAAACAAGTAAAACAGTTGAAAAAACTTGGTAATCCGTCGAAAAATGAGGAATTTAGAGTGTTTTTTTGGTTTTTAAATATTTGCCAAATTTTTCAAAATTTTATGACCCCGGCATCACAAAAACTTACCAAAATTTTCATATTTTCCATTTTTTCAAAATGACTTTATTTCTTTACTAACGTTTAGAGAATTCACAAGTAAAACAGTTGAAAAAACTTGGTAATCCGTCGAAAAATGAGGAATTTAGAGTGTTTTTTTGGTTTTTAAATATTTGCCAAATTTTTCAAAATTTTATGACCCCGGCATCACAAAAACTTACCAAAATTTTCATATTTTCCATTTTTTCAAAATGACTTTATTTCTTTACTAACGTTTAGAGAATTCATTAAAACAAGTAAAACAGTTGAAAAAACTTGGTAATCCGTCGAAAAATGAGGAATTTAGAGTGTTTTTTTGGTTTTTAAATTTTTGCCAAATTTTGCAAAATTTTATGACCCCGGGGTCATAAAAAATTACAAAAACTTTCATATTTTCCATTTTTTCAAAATGACTTTATTTCTTTACTAACGTTTAGAGAATTCATTAAAACAAGTAAAACAGTTGAAAAAACTTGGTAATCCGTCGAAAAATGAGGAATTTAGAGTGTTTTTTTGGTTTTTAAATTTTTGCCAAATTTTGCAAAATTTTATGACCCCGGGGTCATAAAAAATTACAAAAACTTTCATATTTTCCATTTTTTCAAAATGACTTTATTTCTTTACTAACGTTTAGAGAATTCATTAAAACAAGTAAAACAGTTGAAAAAACTTGGTAATCCGTCGAAAAATGAGGAATTTAGAGTGTTTTTTTGGTTTTTAAATTTTTGCCAAATTTTGCAAAATTTTATGACCCCGGGGTCATAAAAAATTTCAAAAATTTTCATATTTTCAATTTTTTCAAAATGACTTTATTTCTTTACTAACTTTTAGAGAATTCATTAAAACAAGTAAAACAGTTGAAAAAACTTGGTAATCCGTCGAAAAATGAGGAATTTAGAGTGTTTTTTTGGTTTTTAAATATTTGCCAAATTTTTCAAAATTTTATGACCCCGGCATCACAAAAACTTACCAAAATTTTCATATTTTCCATTTTTTCAAAATGACTTTATTTCTTTACTAACTTTTAGAGAATTCATTAAAACAAGTAAAACAGATGAAAAAACTTGGTAATCCGTCGAAAAATGAGGAATTTAGAGTGTTTTTTTGGTTTTTAAATTTTTGCCAAATTTTGCAAAATTTTATGACCCCGGGGTCATAAAAAATTACAAAAACTTTCATATATTCCATTTTTTCAAAATGACTTTATTTCTTTACTAACGTTTAGAGAATTCATTAAAACAAGTAAAACAGTTGAAAAAACTTGGTAATCCGTCGAAAAATGAGGAATTTAGAGTGTTTTTTTGGTTTTTAAATTTTTGCCAAATTTTGCAAAATTTTATGACCCCGGGGTCATAAAAAATTTCAAAAATTTTCATATTTTCAATTTTTTCAAAATGACTTTATTTCTTTACTAACTTTTAGAGAATTCATTAAAACAAGTAAAACAGTTGAAAAAACTTGGTAATCCGTCGAAAAATGAGGAATTTAGAGTGTTTTTTTGGTTTTTAAATTTTTGCCAAATTTTGCAAAATTTTATGACCCCGGGGTCATAAAAAATTTCAAAAATTTTCATATTTTCAATTTTTTCAAAATGACTTTATTTCTTTACTAACTTTTAGAGAATTCATTAAAACAAGTAAAACAGTTGAAAAATCTTGGTAATCCGTCGAAAAATGAGGAATTTAGAGTGTTTTTTTGGTTTTTAAATTTTTGCCAAATTTTGCAAAATTTTATGACCCCGGGGTCATAAAAAATTACAAAAACTTTCATATATTCCATTTTTTCAAAATGACTTTATTTCTTTACTAACGTTTAGAGAATTCATTAAAACAAGTAAAACAGTTGAAAAAACCTGGTAATCCGTCGAAAAATGAGAAATTTAGAGTGTTTTTTTGGTTTTTGAAATTTTGCCAAATTTTGCAAAATTTTATGACCCCGGGGTCATAAAAAATTACAAAAATATTCATATTTTCAATTTTTTCAAAATGACTTTATTTCTTTACTAACTTTTAGAGAATTCATTAAAACAAGTAAAACAGTTGAAAAAACTTGGTAATCCGTCGAAAAATGAGGAATTTAGAGTGTTTTTTTGGTTTTTAAAATTTTGCCAAATTTTGCAAAATTTTATGACCACGGGGTCATAAAAATTACAAAAATTTTCATATTTTAAATTTTTTCAAAATGACTTTATTTCTTTACTAAGTTTTAGAGAATTCATTAAAACAATTAAAACAGTTGAAAAAACTTGGTAATCCGTCGAAAAATGAGGAATTTAGAGTGTTTTTTTGGTTTTTGAAATTTTGCCAAATTTTGCAAAATTTTATGACCCCGGGGTCATAAAAAATTACAAAAACTTTCATATTTTCAATTTTTTCAAAATGACTTTATTTCTTTACTAACTTTTAGAGAATTCATTAAAACAAGTAAAACAGTTGAAAAAAATTAATAATCCGTCGAAAAATGAGGCATTTAGAGTGTTTTTTTGGTTTTTAAAATTTTGCCAAATTTTGCAAAATTTTATGACCCCGGGGTCATAAAAAATTACAAAAATTTTCATATTTTCAATTTTTTCAAAATGACTTTATTTCTTTACTAACTTTTAGAGAATTCATTAAAACAAGTAAAACAGTTGAAAAGACTTGGTAATCCGTCGAAAAATGAGGCATTTAGAGTGTTTTTTTGGTTTTTAAAATTTTGCCAAATTTTGCAACATTTTATGACCCCAGGGTCATAAAAAATTACAAAAATTTTCATATTTTCAATTTTTTCAAAATGACTTTATTTCTTTACTAAGTTTTAGAGAATTCATTAAAACAAGTAAAACAGTTGAAAAAACTTAATAATCCGTCGAAAAATGAGGAATTTAGAGTGTTTTTTTGGTTTTTAAATTTTTGCCAAATTTTGCAAAATTTTATGACCCCGGGGTCATAAAAAATTACAAAAACTTTCATATTTTCAATTTTTTCAAAATGACTTTATTTCTTTACTAACTTTTAGAGAATTCATTAAAACAAGTAAAACAGTTGAAAAAACTTAATAATCTGTCGAAAAATGAGGAATTTAGAGTGTTTTTTTGGTTTTTAAATTTTTGCCAAATTTTGCAAAATTTTATGACCCCGGGGTCATAAAAAATTACAAAAACTTTCATATTTTCAATTTTTTCAAAATGACTTTATTTCTTTACTAACTTTTAGATAATTCATTAAAACAAGTAAAACAGTTGAAAAAACTTGGTAATCCGTCGAAAAATGAGGAATTTAGAGTGTTTTTTTGGTTTTTAAAATTTTGCCAAATTTTGCAAAATTTTATGACCCTGGGGTCATAAAAAATTACAAAAATTTTCATATTTTCAATTTTTTCAAAATGACTTTATTTCTTTACTAACTTTTAGAGAATTCATTAAAACAAGTAAAACAGTTGAAAAAACTTGGTAATCCGTCGAAAAATGAGGAATTTAGAGTGTTTTTTTGGTTTTTAAATTTTTGCCAAATTTTGCAAAATTTTATGACCCCGGGGTCATAAAAAATTACAAAAACTTTCATATTTTCAATTTTTTCAAAATGACTTTATTTCTTTACTAACTTTTAGAGAATTCATTAAAACAAGTAAAACAGTTGAAAAAACTTAATAATCCGTCGAAAAATGAGGCATTTAGAGTGTTTTTTTGGTTTTTAAAATTTTGCCAAATTTTGCAAAATTTTATGACCCCGGGGTCATAAAAAATTACAAAAACTTTCATATTTTCAATTTTTTCAAAATGACTTTATTTCTTTACTAAGTTTTAGAGAATTCATTAAAACAAGTAAAACAGTTGAAAAAACTTAATAATCCGTCGAAAAATGAGGAATTTAGAGTGTTTTTTTGGTTTTTAAATTTTTGCCAAATTTTGCAAAATTTTATGACCCCGGGGTCATAAAAAATTACAAAAACTTTCATATTTTCAATTTTTTCAAAATGACTTTATTTCTTTACTAACTTTTAGAGAATTCATTAAAACAAGTAAAACAGTTGAAAAAACTTAATAATCCGTCGAAAAATGAGGCATTTAGAGTGTTTTTTTGGTTTTTAAAATTTTGCCAAATTTTGCAAAATTTTATGACCCCGGGGTCATAAAAAATTACAAAAACTTTCATATTTTCAATTTTTTCAAAATGACTTTATTTCTTTACTAACTTTTAGAGAATTCATTAAAACAAGTAAAACAGTTGAAAAAACTTGGTAATCCGTCGAAAAATGAGGAATTTAGAGTGTTTTTTTGGTTTTTGAAATTTTGCCAAATTTTGCAAAATTTTATGACCCCGGGGGTCATATAAAATTACAAAAACTTTCATATTTTCAATTTTTTCAAAATGACTTTATTTCTTTACTAACTTTTAGAGAATTCATTAAAACAATTAAAACAGTTGAAAAAACTTGGTAATCCGTCGAAAAATGAGGAATTTAGAGTGTTTTTTTGGTTTTTGAAATTTTGCCAAATTTTGCAAAATTTTATGACCCCGGGGTCATAAAAAATTACAAAAACTTTCATATTTTCAATTTTTTCAAAATGACTTTATTTCTTTACTAACTTTTAGAGAATTCATTAAAACAAGTAAAACAGTTGAAAAAACTTAATAATCCGTCGAAAAATGAGGAATTTAGAGTGTTTTTTTGGTTTTTAAATTTTTGCCAAATTTTGCAAAATTTTATGACCCCGGGGTCATAAAAAATTACAAAAATTTTCATATTTTCAATTTTTTCAAAATGACTTTATTTCTTTACTAACTTTTAGATAATTCATTAAAACAAGTAAAACAGTTGAAAAAACTTGGTAATCCGTCGAAAAATGAGGAATTTAGAGTGTTTTTTTGGTTTTTAAAATTTTGCCAAATTTTGCAAAATTTTATGACCCTGGGGTCATAAAAAATTACAAAAATTTTCATATTTTCAATTTTTTCAAAATGACTTTATTTCTTTACTAACTTTTAGAGAATTCATTAAAACAAGTAAAACAGTTGAAAAAACTTGGTAATCCGTCGAAAAATGAGGAATTTAGAGTGTTTTTTTGGTTTTTAAATTTTTGCCAAATTTTGCAAAATTTTATGACCCCGGGGTCATAAAAAATTACAAAAATTTTCATATTTTCAATTTTTTCAAAATGACTTTATTTCTTTACTAACTTTTAGAGAATTCATTAAAACAAGTAAAACAGTTGAAAAAACTTGGTAATCCGTCGAAAAATTAATAATTTAGAGTGTTTTTTTGGTTTTTAAATTTTTGCCAAATTTTGCAAAATTTTATGACCCTGGGGTCATAAAAAATTACAAAAACTTTCATATTTTCAATTTTTTCAAAATGACTTTATTTCTTTACTAACTTTTAGATAATTCATTAAAACAAGTAAAACAGTTGAAAAAACTTGGTAATCCGTCGAAAAATGAGGAATTTAGAGTGTTTTTTTGGTTTTTAAAATTTTGCCAAATTTTGCAAAATTTTATGACCCTGGGGTCATAAAAAATTACAAAAATTTTCATATTTTCAATTTTTTCAAAATGACTTTATTTCTTTACTAACTTTTAGAGAATTCATTAAAACAAGTAAAACAGTTGAAAAAACTTGGTAATCCGTCGAAAAATGAGGAATTTAGAGTGTTTTTTTGGTTTTTAAAATTTTGCCAAATTTTGCAAAATTTTATGACCCCGGGGTCATAAAAAATTACAAAAACTTTCATATTTTCAATTTTTTCAAAATGACTTTATTTCTTTACTAACTTTTAGAGAATTCATTAAAACAAGTAAAACAGTTGAAAAGACTTGGTAATCCGTCGAAAAATGAGGCATTTAGAGTGTTTTTTTGGTTTTTAAATTTTTGCCAAATTTTGCAAAATTTTATGACCCCGGGGTCATAAAAAATTACAAAAATTTTCATATTTTCAATTTTTTCAAAATGACTTTATTTCTTTACTAACTTTTAGAGAATTCATTAAAACAAGTAAAACAGTTGAAAAAACTTGGTAATCCGTCGAAAAATGAGGAATTTAGAGTGTTTTTTTTGGTTTTTAAATTTTTGGCAAATATTGCAAAATTTTATGACCCCGGGGTCATAAAAAATTACAAAAACTTTCATATTTTCAATTTTTTCAAAATGACTTTATTTCTTTACTAACTTTTAGATAATTCATTAAAACAAGTAAAACAGTTAAAAAACTTGGTAATCCGTCGAAAAATGAGGAATTTAGAGTGTTTTTTTGGTTTTTAAAATTTTGCCAAATTTTGCAAAATTTTATGACCCCGGGGTCATAAAAAATTACAAAAACTTTCATATTTTCAATTTTTTCAAAATGACTTTATTTCTTTACTAACTTTTAGAGAATTCATTAAAACAAGTAAAACAGTTGAAAAGACTTGGTAATCCGTCGAAAAATGAGGCATTTAGCGTGTTTTTTTGGTTTTTAAATTTTTGCCAAATTTTGCAAAATTTTATGACCCCGGGGTCATAAAAAATTACAAAAATTTTCATATTTTCAATTTTTTCAAAATGACTTTATTTCTTTACTAACTTTTAGAGAATTCATTAAAACAAGTAAAACAGTTGAAAAGACTTGGTAATCCGTCGAAAAATGAGGCATTTAGCGTGTTTTTTTGGTTTTTAAATTTTTGCCAAATTTTGCAAAATTTTATGACCCCGGGGTCATAAAAAATTACAAAAATTTTCATATTTTCAATTTTTTCAAAATGACTTTATTTCTTTACTAACTTTTAGAGAATTCATTAAAACAAGTAAAACAGTTGAAAAAACTTGGTAATCCGTCGAAAAATGAGGAATTTAGAGTGTTTTTTTGGTTTTTAAATTTTTGGCAAATTTTGCAAAATTTTATGACCCCGGGGTCATAAAAAATTACAAAAACTTTCATATTTTCAATTTTTTCAAAATGACTTTATTTCTTTACTAACTTTTAGATAATTCATTAAAACAAGTAAAACAGTTGAAAAAACTTGGTAATCCGTCGAAAAATGAGGAATTTAGAGTGTTTTTTTGGTTTTTAAATTTTTGCCAAATTTTGCAAAATTTTATGACCCCGGGGTCATAAAAAATTACAAAAACTTTCATATTTTCAATTTTTTCAAAATGACTTTATTTCTTTACTAACTTTTAGAGAATTCATTAAAACAAGTAAAACAGTTGAAAAAACTTGGTAATCCGTCGAAAAATGAGGAATTTAGAGTGTTTTTTTGGTTTTTAAATTTTTGCCAAATTTTGCAAAATTTTATGACCCGGGGTACTAAAAAATTACAAAAACTTTCATATTTTCAATTTTTTCAAAATGACGTTATTTCTTTACTAACTTTTAGAGAATTCATTAAAACAAGTAAAACAGTTGAAAAAACTTGGTAATCCGTCGAAAAATGAGGAATTTAGAGTGTTTTTTTGGTTTTTGAAATTTTGCCAAATTTTGCAAAATTTTATGACCCCGGGGTCATAAAAAATTACAAAAATTTTCATATTTTCAATTTTTTCAAAATGACTTTATTTCTTTACTAACTTTTAGAGAATTCATTAAAACAAGTAAAACAGTTGAAAAAACTGGGTAATCCGTCGAAAAATGAGGAATTTAGAGTGTTTTTTTGGTTTTTAAATTTTTGCCAAATTTTGCAAAATTTTATGACCCCGGGGTCATAAAAAATTACAAAAACTTTCATATTTTCAATTTTTTCAAAATGACTTTATTTCTTTACTAACTTTTAGAGAATTCATTAAAACAAGTAAAAGAGTTGAAAAAACTTGGTAATCCGTCGAAAAATGAGGAATTTAGAGTGTTTTTTTGGTTTTTGAAATTTTGCCAAATTTTGCAAAATTTTATGACCCCGGGGTCATAAAAAATTACAAAAATTTTCATATTTTCAATTTTTTCAAAATGACTTTATTTCTTTACTAACTTTTAGAGAATTCATTAAAACAAGTAAAACAGTTGAAAAAACTGGGTAATCCGTCGAAAAATGAGGAATTTAGAGTGTTTTTTTGGTTTTTAAATTTTTGCCAAATTTTGCAAAATTTTATGACCCCGGGGTCATAAAAAATTACAAAAACTTTCATATTTTCAATTTTTTCAAAATGACTTTATTTCTTTACTAACTTTTAGAGAATTCATTAAAACAAGTAAAACAGTTGAAAAGACTTGGTAATCCGTCGAAAAATGAGGCATTTAGAGTGTTTTTTTAGTTTTTAAAATTTTGCCAAATTTTGCAAAATTTTATGACCCCGGGGTCATAAAAAATTCCAAAAATTTTCATATTTTCAATTTTTTCAAAATGACTTTATTTCTTTACTAACTTTTAGAGAATTCATTAAAACAAGTAAAACAGTTGAAAAAACTTGGTAATCCGTCGAAAAATGAGGAATTTAGAGTGTTTTTTTGGTTTTTAAATTTTTGCCAAATTTTGCAAAATTTTATGACCCCGGGGTCATAAAAAATTACAAAAACTTTCATATTTTCAATTTTTTCAAAATGACTTTATTTCTTTACTAACTTTTAGAGAATTCATTAAAACAAGTAAAACAGTTGAAAAAACTTGGTAATCCGTCGAAAAATGAGGAATTTAGAGTGTTTTTTTGGTTTTTGAAATTTTGCCAAATTTTGCAAAATTTTATGACCCCGGGGTCATAAAAAATTACTAAAATTTTCATATTTTCAATTTTTTCAAAATGACTTTATTTCTTTACTAACTTTTAGAGAATTCATTAAAACAAGTAAAACAGTTGAAAAAACTGGGTAATCCGTCGACAAATGAGGAATTTAGAGTGTTTTTTTGGTTTTTAAATTTTTGCCAAATTTTCCAAAATTTTATGACCCCGGGGTCATAAAAAATTACAAAAACTTTCATATTTTCAATTTTTTCAAAATGACTTTATTTCTTTACTAACTTTTAGAGAATTCATTAAAACAAGTAAAACAGTTGAAAAGACTTGGTAATCCGTCGAAAAATGAGGCATTTAGAGTGTTTTTTTAGTTTTTAAAATTTTGCCAAATTTTGCAAAATTTTATTACCCCGGGGTCATAAAAAATTCCAAAAATTTTCATATTTTCAATTTTTTCAAAATGACTTTATTTCTTTACTAACTTTTAGAGAATTCATTAAAACAAGTAAAACAGTTGAAAAAACTTGGTAATCCGTCGAAAAATGAGGAATTTAGAGTGTTTTTTTGGTTTTTGAAATTTTGCCAAATTTTGCAAAATTTTATGACCCCGGGGTCATAAAAAATTACAAAAATTTTCATATTCTCAATTTTTTCAAAATGACTTTATTTCTTTACTAACTTTTAGAGAATTCATTAAAACAAGTAAAACAGTTGAAAAAACTGGGTAATCCGTCGAAAAATGAGGAATTTAGAGTGTTTTTTTGGTTTTTAAATTTTTGCCAAATTTTGCAAAATTTTATGACCCCGGGGTCATAAAAAATTACAAAAACTTTCATATTTTCAATTTTTTCAAAATGACTTTATTTCTTTACTAACTTTTAGAGAATTCATTAAAACAAGTAAATTAGTTGAAAAGACTTGGTATCCGTCGAAAAATGAGGCATTTAGAGTGTTTTTTTAGTTTTTAAAATTTTGCCAAATTTTGTAAAATTTTATGACCCCGGGGTCATAAAAAATTCCAAAAATTTTCATATTTTCAATTTTTTCAAAATGACTTTATTTCTTTACTAACTTTTAGAGAATTCATTAAAACAAGTAAAACAGTTGAAAAAACTTGGTAATCCGTCGAAAAATGAGGAATTTAGAGTGTTTTTTTGGTTTTTAAAATTTTGCCAAATTTTGCAAAATTTTATGACCCCGGGATCACAAAAAATTACGAAAATTTTCATATTTTCAATTTTTTCAAAATGACTTTATTTCTTTACTAACTTTTAGAGAATTCATTAAAACAAGTAAAACAGTTGAAAAGACTTGGTAATCCGTCGAAAAATGAGGCATTTAGAGTGTTTTTTTAGTTTTTAAAATTTTGCCAAATTTTGCAAAATTTTATGACCCCGGGGTCATAAAAAATTCCAAAAATTTTCATATTTTCAATTTTTTCAAAATGACTTTATTTCTTTACTAACTTTTAGAGAATTCATTAAAACAAGTAAAACAGTTGAAAAAACTTGGTAATCCGTCGAAAAATGAGGAATTTAGAGTGTTTTTTTGGTTTTTAAATTTTTGCCAAATTTTGCAAAATTTTATGACCCCGGTGTCATAAAAAATTACAAAAACTTTCATATTTTCAATTTTTTCAAAATAACTTTATTTCTTTACTAACTTTTAGAGAATTCATTAAAACAAGTAAAACAGTTGAAAAGACTTGGTAATCCGTCGAAAAATGAGGCATTTAGAGTGTTTTTTTAGTTTTTAAAATTTTGCCAAATTTTGCAAAATTTTATGACCCCGGGGTCATAAAAAATTACAAAAACTTTCATATTTTCAATTTTTTCAAAATGACTTTATTTCTTTACTAACTTTTAGAGAATTCATTAAAACAAGTAAAACAGTTGAAAAAACTTGGTAATCCGTCGAAAAATGAGGCATTTAGAGTGTTTTTTTAGTTTTTAAAATTTTGCCAAATTTTGCAAAATTTTATGACCCCGGTGTCATAAAAAATTACAAAAACTTTCATATTTTCAATTTTTTCAAAATAACTTTATTTCTTTACTAACTTTTAGAGAATTCATTAAAACAAGTAAAACAGTTGAAAAAACTTGGTAATCCGTCGAAAAATGAGGCATTTAGAGTGTTTTTTAGTTTTTAAAATTTTGCCAAATTTTGCAAAATTTTATGACCCCGGTGTCATAAAAAATTACAAAAACTTTCATATTTTCAATTTTTTCAAAATAACTTTATTTCTTTACTAACTTTTAGAGAATTCATTAAAACAAGTAAAACAGTTGAAAAAACTTGGTAATCCGTCGAAAAATGAGGCATTTAGAGTGTTTTTTTAGTTTTTAAAATTTTGCCAAATTTTGCAAAATTTTATGACCCCGGGGTCATAAAAAATTACAAAAATTTTCATATTTTCAATTTTTTCAAAATGACTTTATTTCTTTACTAACTTTTAGAGAATTCATTAAAACAAGTAAAACAGTTGAAAAAACTTGGTAATCCGTCGAAAAATGAGGAATTTAGAGTGTTTTTTTGGTTTTTGAAATTTTGCCAAATTTTGCAAAATTTTATGACCCCGGGGTCATAAAAAATTACAAAAATTTTCATATTTTCAATTTTTTCAAAATGACTTTATTTCTTTACTAACTTTTAGAGAATTCATTAAAACAAGTAAAACAGTTGAAAAAACTGGGTAATCCGTCGAAAAATGAGGAATTTAGAGTGTTTTTTTGGTTTTTAAATTTTTGCCAAATTTTGCAAAATTTTATGACCCCGGGGTCATAAAAAATTACAAAAACTTTCATATTTTCAATTTTTTCAAAATGACTTTATTTCTTTACTAACTTTTAGAGAATTCATTAAAACAAGTAAAAGAGTTGAAAAAACTTGGTAATCCGTCGAAAAATGAGGAATTTAGAGTGTTTTTTTGGTTTTTGAAATTTTGCCAAATTTTGCAAAATTTTATGACCCCGGGGTCATAAAAAATTACAAAAATTTTCATATTTTCAATTTTTTCAAAATGACTTTATTTCTTTACTAACTTTTAGAGAATTCATTAAAACAAGTAAAACAGTTGAAAAAACTGGGTAATCCGTCGAAAAATGAGGAATTTAGAGTGTTTTTTTGGTTTTTAAATTTTTGCCAAATTTTGCAAAATTTTATGACCCCGGGGTCATAAAAAATTACAAAAACTTTCATATTTTCAATTTTTTCAAAATGACTTTATTTCTTTACTAACTTTTAGAGAATTCATTAAAACAAGTAAAACAGTTGAAAAGACTTGGTAATCCGTCGAAAAATGAGGCATTTAGAGTGTTTTTTTAGTTTTTAAAATTTTGCCAAATTTTGCAAAATTTTATGACCCCGGGGTCATAAAAAATTCCAAAAATTTTCATATTTTCAATTTTTTCAAAATGACTTTATTTCTTTACTAACTTTTAGAGAATTCATTAAAACAAGTAAAACAGTTGAAAAAACTTGGTAATCCGTCGAAAAATGAGGAATTTAGAGTGTTTTTTTGGTTTTTGAAATTTTGCCAAATTTTGCAAAATTTTATGACCCCGGGGTCATAAAAAATTACAAAAACTTTCATATTTTCAATTTTTTCAAAATGACGTTATTTCTTTACTAACTTTTAGATAATTCATTAAAACAAGTAAAACAGTTGAAAAAACTTGGTAATCCGTCGAAAAATGAGGAATTTAGAGTGTTTTTTTGGTTTTTAAATTTTTGCCAAATTTTGCAAAATTTTATGACCCCGGGGTCATAAAAAATTACAAAAACTTTCATATTTTCAATTTTTTCAAAATGACTTTATTTCTTTACTAACTTTTAGAGAATTCATTAAAACAAGTAAAACAGTTGAAAAAACTTGGTAATCCGTCGAAAAATGAGGAATTTAGAGTGTTTTTTTGGTTTTTAAATTTTTGCCAAATTTTGCAAAATTTTATGACCCCGGGGGTCATAAAAAATTACAAAAACTTTCATATTTTCAATTTTTTCAAAATGACTTTATTTCTTTACTAACTTTTAGATAATTCATTAAAACAAGTAAAACAGTTGAAAAAACTTGGTAATCCGTCGAAAAATGAGGAATTTAGAGTGTTTTTTTGGTTTTTAAATTTTTGCCAAATTTTGCAAAATTTTATGACCCCGGGGTCATAAAAAATTACAAAAACTTTCATATTTTCAATTTTTTCAAAATGACTTTATTTCTTTACTAACTTTTAGAGAATTCATTAAAACAAGTAAAACAGTTGAAAAAACTTGGTAATCCGTCGAAAAATGAGGAATTTAGAGTGTTTTTTTGGTTTTTGAAATTTTGCCAAATTTTGCAAAATTTTATGACCCCGGGGTCATAAAAAATTACTAAAATTTTCATATTTTCAATTTTTTCAAAATGACTTTATTTCTTTACTAACTTTTAGAGAATTCATTAAAACAAGTAAAACAGTTGAAAAAACTGGGTAATCCGTCGACAAATGAGGAATTTAGAGTGTTTTTTTGGTTTTTAAATTTTTGCCAAATTTTCCAAAATTTTATGACCCCGGGGTCATAAAAAATTACAAAAACTTTCATATTTTCAATTTTTTCAAAATGACTTTATTTCTTTACTAACTTTTAGAGAATTCATTAAAACAAGTAAAACAGTTGAAAAGACTTGGTAATCCGTCGAAAAATGAGGCATTTAGAGTGTTTTTTTAGTTTTTAAAATTTTGCCAAATTTTGCAAAATTTTATTACCCCGGGGTCATAAAAAATTCCAAAAATTTTCATATTTTCAATTTTTTCAAAATGACTTTATTTCTTTACTAACTTTTAGAGAATTCATTAAAACAAGTAAAACAGTTGAAAAAACTTGGTAATCCGTCGAAAAATGAGGAATTTAGAGTGTTTTTTTGGTTTTTGAAATTTTGCCAAATTTTGCAAAATTTTATGACCCCGGGGTCATAAAAAATTACAAAAATTTTCATATTCTCAATTTTTTCAAAATGACTTTATTTCTTTACTAACTTTTAGAGAATTCATTAAAACAAGTAAAACAGTTGAAAAAACTGGGTAATCCGTCGAAAAATGAGGAATTTAGAGTGTTTTTTTGGTTTTTAAATTTTTGCCAAAT
This sequence comes from Argyra leucocephala, assembly GCA_963942445.1. NCBI lineage: Eukaryota > Metazoa > Arthropoda > Insecta > Diptera > Dolichopodidae > Argyra > Argyra leucocephala. The sequence goes on along the minus strand of OZ012680.1, from coordinate 21,863,783 downwards.
TTTGCAAAATTTTATGACCCCGGGGTCATAAAAAATTACAAAAACTTTCATATTTTCAATTTTTTCAAAATGACTTTATTTCTTTACTAACTTTTAGAGAATTCAATAAAAACAGTAAATTAGTTGAAAAGACTTGGTATCCGTCGAAAAATGAGGCATTTAGAGTGTTTTTTTAGTTTTTAAAATTTTGCCAAATTTTGCAAAATTTTATGACCCCGGGGTCATAAAAAATTCCAAAAATTTTCATATTTTCAATTTTTTCAAAATGACTTTATTTCTTTACTAACTTTTAGAGAATTCATTAAAACAAGTAAAACAGTTGAAAAAACTTGGTAATCCGTCGAAAAATGAGGAATTTAGAGTGTTTTTTTGGTTTTTAAAATTTTGCCAAATTTTGCAAAATTTTATGACCCCGGGATCACAAAAAATTACGAAAATTTTCATATTTTCAATTTTTTCAAAATGACTTTATTTCTTTACTAACTTTTAGAGAATTCATTAAAACAAGTAAAACAGTTGAAAAGACTTGGTAATCCGTCGAAAAATGAGGCATTTAGAGTGTTTTTTTAGTTTTTAAAATTTTGCCAAATTTTGCAAAATTTTATGACCCCGGGGTCATAAAAAATTCCAAAAATTTTCATATTTTCAATTTTTTCAAAATGACTTTATTTCTTTACTAACTTTTAGAGAATTCATGAAAACAAGTAAAACAGTTGAAAAGACTTGGTAATCCGTCGAAAAATGAGGCATTTAGAGTGTTTTTTTAGTTTTTAAAATTTTGCCAAATTTTGCAAAATTTTATGACCCCGGGATCACAAAAAATTACGAAAATTTTCATATTTTCAATTTTTTCAAAATGACTTTATTTCTTTACTAACTTTTAGAGAATTCATTAAAACAAGTAAAACAGTTGAAAAAACTTGGTAATCCGTCGAAAAATGAGGAATTTAGAGTGTTTTTTTGGTTTTTAAATTTTTGCCAAATTTTGCAAAATTTTATGACCCCGGTGTCATAAAAAATTACAAAAACTTTCATATTTTCAATTTTTTCAAAATAACTTTATTTCTTTACTAACTTTTAGAGAATTCATTAAAACAAGTAAAACAGTTGAAAAGACTTGGTAATCCGTCGAAAAATGAGGCATTTAGAGTGTTTTTTTAGTTTTTAAAATTTTGCCAAATTTTGCAAAATTTTATGACCCCGGGGTCATAAAAAATTACAAAAACTTTCATATTTTCAATTTTTTCAAAATGACTTTATTTCTTTACTAACTTTTAGAGAATTCATTAAAACAAGTAAAACAGTTGAAAAAACTTGGTAATCCGTCGAAAAATGAGGCATTTAGAGTGTTTTTTTAGTTTTTAAAATTTTGCCAAATTTTGCAAAATTTTATGACCCCGGGGTCATAAAAAATTACAAAAATTTTCATATTTTCAATTTTTTCAAAATGACTTTATTTCTTTACTAACTTTTAGAGAATTCATTAAAACAAGTAAAACAGTTGAAAAAACTTGGTAATCCGTCGAAAAATGAGGAATTTAGAGTGTTTTTTTGGTTTTTAAAATTTTGCCAAATTTTGCAAAATTTTATGACCCCGGGGTCATAAAAAATTACAAAAATTTTCATATTTTCAATTTTTTCAAAATGACTTTATTTCTTTACTAACTTTTAGAGAATTCATTAAAACAAGTAAAACAGTTGAAGAAACTTGGTAATCCGTCGAAAAATGAGGAATTTAGAGTGTTTTTTTGGTTTTTAAATTTTTGCCAAATTTTGCAAAATTTTATGACCCCGGGGTCATAAAAAATTACAAAATTTTCATATTTTCAATTTTTTCAAAATGACTTTATTTCTTTACTAACTTTTAGAGAATTCATTAAAACAAGTAAAACAGTTGAAAAGACTTGGTAATCCGTCGAAAAATGAGGCATTTAGAGTGTTTTTTTAGTTTTTAAAATTTTGCCAAATTTTGCAAAATTTTATGACCCCGGGGTCATAAAAAATTACAAAAATTTTCATATTTTCAATTTTTTCAAAATGACTTTATTTCTTTACTAACTTTTAGAGAATTCATTAAAACAAGTAAAACAGTTGAAAAGACTTGGTAATCCGTCGAAAAATGAGGAATTTAGAGTGTTTTTTTGGTTTTTAAATTTTTGCCAAATTTTGCAAAATTTTATGACACCGGGGTCATAAAAAATTACAAAAATTTTCATATTTTCAATTTTTTCAAAATGACTTTATTTCTTTACTAACTTTTAGAGAATTCATTAAAACAAGTAAAACAGTTGAAATATCTTGGTAATCCGTCGAAAAATGAGGAATTTAGAGTGTTTTTTTGGTTTTTAAAATTTTCCAAATTTTGCAAAATTTTATGACCCCGGGGTCATAAAAAATTACAAAATTTTCATATTTTCAATTTTTTCAAAATGACTTTATTTCTTTACTAACTTTTAGAGAATTCATTAAAACAAGTAAAACAGTTGAAAAGACTTGGTAATCCGTCGAAAAATGAGGCATTTAGAGTGTTTTTTTAGTTTTTAAAATTTTGCCAAATTTTGCAAAATTTTATGACCCCGGGGTCATAAAAAATTACAAAAATTTTCATATTTTCAATTTTTTCAAAATGACTTTATTTCTTTACTAACTTTTAGAGAATTCATTAAAACAAGTAAAACAGTTGAAAAAACTTGGTAATCCGTCGAAAAATGAGGCATTTAGAGTGTTTTTTTGGTTTTTAAAATTTTGCCAAATTTTGCAAAATTTTATGACCCCGGGATCACAAAAAATTACGAAAATTTTCATATTTTCAATTTTTTCAAAATGACTTTATTTCTTTACTAACTTTTAGAGAATTCATTAAAACAAGTAAAACAGTTGAAAAGACTTGGTAATCCGTCGAAAAATGAGGCATTTAGAGTGTTTTTTTAGTTTTTAAAATTTTGCCAAATTTTGCAAAATTTTATGACCCCGGGGTCATAAAAAATTCCAAAAATTTTCATATTTTCAATTTTTTCAAAATGACTTTATTTCTTTACTAACTTTTAGAGAATTCATGAAAACAAGTAAAACAGTTGAAAAGACTTGGTAATCCGTCGAAAAATGAGGCATTTAGAGTGTTTTTTTAGTTTTTAAAATTTTGCCAAATTTTGCAAAATTTTATGACCCCGGGATCACAAAAAATTACGAAAATTTTCATATTTTCAATTTTTTCAAAATGACTTTATTTCTTTACTAACTTTTAGAGAATTCATTAAAACAAGTAAAACAGTTGAAAAAACTTGGTAATCCGTCGAAAAATGAGGAATTTAGAGTGTTTTTTTGGTTTTTAAATTTTTGCCAAATTTTGCAAAATTTTATGACCCCGGTGTCATAAAAAATTACAAAAACTTTCATATTTTCAATTTTTTCAAAATAACTTTATTTCTTTACTAACTTTTAGAGAATTCATTAAAACAAGTAAAACAGTTGAAAAGACTTGGTAATCCGTCGAAAAATGAGGCATTTAGAGTGTTTTTTTAGTTTTTAAAATTTTGCCAAATTTTGCAAAATTTTATGACCCCGGGGTCATAAAAAATTACAAAAACTTTCATATTTTCAATTTTTTCAAAATGACTTTATTTCTTTACTAACTTTTAGAGAATTCATTAAAACAAGTAAAACAGTTGAAAAAACTTGGTAATCCGTCGAAAAATGAGGCATTTAGAGTGTTTTTTTAGTTTTTAAAATTTTGCCAAATTTTGCAAAATTTTATGACCCCGGGGTCATAAAAAATTACAAAAATTTTCATATTTTCAATTTTTTCAAAATGACTTTATTTCTTTACTAACTTTTAGAGAATTCATTAAAACAAGTAAAACAGTTGAAAAAACTTGGTAATCCGTCGAAAAATGAGGAATTTAGAGTGTTTTTTTGGTTTTTAAAATTTTGCCAAATTTTGCAAAATTTTATGACCCCGGGGTCATAAAAAATTACAAAAATTTTCATATTTTCAATTTTTTCAAAATGACTTTATTTCTTTACTAACTTTTAGAGAATTCATTAAAACAAGTAAAACAGTTGAAGAAACTTGGTAATCCGTCGAAAAATGAGGAATTTAGAGTGTTTTTTTGGTTTTTAAATTTTTGCCAAATTTTGCAAAATTTTATGACCCCGGGGTCATAAAAAATTACAAAATTTTCATATTTTCAATTTTTTCAAAATGACTTTATTTCTTTACTAACTTTTAGAGAATTCATTAAAACAAGTAAAACAGTTGAAAAGACTTGGTAATCCGTCGAAAAATGAGGCATTTAGAGTGTTTTTTTAGTTTTTAAAATTTTGCCAAATTTTGCAAAATTTTATGACCCCGGGGTCATAAAAAATTACAAAAATTTTCATATTTTCAATTTTTTCAAAATGACTTTATTTCTTTACTAACTTTTAGAGAATTCATTAAAACAAGTAAAACAGTTGAAAAGACTTGGTAATCCGTCGAAAAATGAGGAATTTAGAGTGTTTTTTTGGTTTTTAAATTTTTGCCAAATTTTGCAAAATTTTATGACACCGGGGTCATAAAAAATTACAAAAATTTTCATATTTTCAATTTTTTCAAAATGACTTTATTTCTTTACTAACTTTTAGAGAATTCATTAAAACAAGTAAAACAGTTGAAATATCTTGGTAATCCGTCGAAAAATGAGGAATTTAGAGTGTTTTTTTGGTTTTTAAAATTTTCCAAATTTTGCAAAATTTTATGACCCCGGGGTCATAAAAAATTACAAAATTTTCATATTTTCAATTTTTTCAAAATGACTTTATTTCTTTACTAACTTTTAGAGAATTCATTAAAACAAGTAAAACAGTTGAAAAGACTTGGTAATCCGTCGAAAAATGAGGCATTTAGAGTGTTTTTTTAGTTTTTAAAATTTTGCCAAATTTTGCAAAATTTTATGACCCCGGGGTCATAAAAAATTACAAAAATTTTCATATTTTCAATTTTTTCAAAATGACTTTATTTCTTTACTAACTTTTAGAGAATTCATTAAAACAAGTAAAACAGTTGAAAAAACTTGGTAATCCGTCGAAAAATGAGGCATTTAGAGTGTTTTTTTAGTTTTTAAAATTTTGCCAAATTTTGCAAAATTTTATGACCCCGGGGTCATAAAAAATTACAAAAATTTTCATATTTTCAATTTTTTCAAAATGACTTTATTTCTTTACTAACTTTTAGAGAATTCATTAAAACAAGTAAAACAGTTGAAAAAACTTGGTAATCCGTCGAAAAATGAGGAATTTAGAGTGTTTTTTTGGTTTTTAAAATTTTGCCAAATTTTGCAAAATTTTATGACCCCGGGGTCATAAAAAATTACAAAAATTTTCATATTTTCAATTTTTTCAAAATGACTTTATTTCTTTACTAACTTTTAGAGAATTCATTAAAACAAGTAAAACAGTTGAAAAAACTTGGTAATCCGTCGAAAAATGAGGAATTTAGAGTGTTTTTTTGGTTTTTAAATTTTTGCCAAATTTTGCAAAATTTTATGACCCCGGGGTCATAAAAAATTACAAAATTTTCATATTTTCAATTTTTTCAAAATGACTTTATTTCTTTACTAACTTTTAGAGAATTCATTAAAACAAGTAAAACAGTTGAAAAGACTTGGTAATCCGTCGAAAAATGAGGCATTTAGAGTGTTTTTTTAGTTTTTAAAATTTTGCCAAATTTTTCAAAATTTTATGACCCCGGGGTCATAAAAAATTACAAAAATTTTCATATTTTCAATTTTTTCAAAATGACTTTATTTCTTTACTAACTTTTAGAGAATTCATTAAAACAAGTAAAACAGTTGAAAAAACTTGGTAATCCGTCGAAAAATGAGGCATTTAGAGTGTTTTTTTAGTTTTTAAAATTTTGCCAAATTTTGCAAAATTTTATGACCCCGGGGTCATAAAAAATTACAAAAATTTTCATATTTTCAATTTTTTCAAAATGACTTTATTTCTTTACTAACTTTTAGAGAATTCATTAAAACAAGTAAAACAGTTGAAAAGACTTGGTAATCCGTCGAAAAATGAGGAATTTAGAGTGTTTTTTTGGTTTTTAAATTTTTGCCAAATTTTGCAAAATTTTATGACCCCGGGGTCATAAAAAATTACAAAAATTTTCATATTTTCAATTTTTTCAAAATGACTTTATTTCTTTACTAACTTTTAGAGAATTCATTAAAACAAGTAAAACAGTTGAAATATCTTGGTAATCCGTCGAAAAATGAGGAATTTAGAGTGTTTTTTTGGTTTTTAAAATTTTCCAAATTTTGCAAAATTTTATGACCCCGGGGTCATAAAAAATTACAAAATTTTCATATTTTCAATTTTTTCAAAATGACTTTATTTCTTTACTAACTTTTAGAGAATTCATTAAAACAAGTAAAACAGTTGAAAAGACTTGGTAATCCGTCGAAAAATGAGGCATTTAGAGTGTTTTTTTAGTTTTTAAAATTTTGCCAAATTTTGCAAAATTTTATGACCCCGGGGTCATAAAAAATTACAAAAATTTTCAGATTTTCAATTTTTTCAAAATGACTTTATTTCTTTACTAACTTTTAGAGAATTCATTAAAACAAGTAAAACAGTTGAAAAAACTTGGTAATCCGTCGAAAAATGAGGCATTTAGAGTGTTTTTTTAGTTTTTAAAATTTTGCCAAATTTTGCAAAATTTTATGACCCCGGGGTCATAAAAAATTACAAAAATTTTCATATTTTCAATTTTTTCAAAATGACTTTATTTCTTTACTAACTTTTAGAGAATTCATTAAAACAAGTAAAACAGTTGAAAAAACTTGGTAATCCGTCGAAAAATGAGGAATTTAGAGTGTTTTTTTGGTTTTTAAAATTTTGCCAAATTTTGCAAAATTTTATGACCCCGGGGTCATAAAAAATTACAAAAATTTTCATATTTTCAATTTTTTCAAAATGACTTTATTTCTTTACTAACTTTTAGAGAATTCATTAAAACAAGTAAAACAGTTGAAAAAACTTGGTAATCCGTCGAAAAATGAGGAATTTAGAGTGTTTTTTTGGTTTTTAAATTTTTGCCAAATTTTGCAAAATTTTATGACCCCGGGGTCATAAAAAATTACAAAATTTTCATATTTTCAATTTTTTCAAAATGACTTTATTTCTTTACTAACTTTTAGAGAATTCATTAAAACAAGTAAAACAGTTGAAAAGACTTGGTAATCCGTCGAAAAATGAGGCATTTAGAGTGTTTTTTTAGTTTTTAAAATTTTGCCAAATTTTGCAAAATTTTATGACCCCGGGGTCATAAAAAATTACAAAAATTTTCATATTTTCAATTTTTTCAAAATGACTTTATTTCTTTACTAACTTTTAGAGAATTCATTAAAACAAGTAAAACAGTTGAAAAGACTTGGTAATCCGTCGAAAAATGAGGAATTTAGAGTGTTTTTTTGGTTTTTAAATTTTTGCCAAATTTTGCAAAATTTTATGACCTCGGGGTCATAAAAAATTACAAAAATTTTCATATTTTCAATTTTTTCAAAATGACTTTATTTCTTTACTAACTTTTAGAGAATTCATTAAAACAAGTAAAACAGTTGAAATATCTTGGTAATCCGTCGAAAAATGAGGAATTTAGAGTGTCTTTTTGGTTTTTAAAATTTTCCAAATTTTGCAAAATTTTATGACCCCGGGGTCATAAAAAATTACAAAATTTTCATATTTTCAATTTTTTCAAAATGACTTTATTTCTTTACTAACTTTTAGAGAATTCATTAAAACAAGTAAAACAGTTGAAAAGACTTGGTAATCCGTCGAAAAATGAGGCATTTAGAGTGTTTTTTTAGTTTTTAAAATTTTGCCAAATTTTGCAAAATTTTATGACCCCGGGGTCATAAAAAATTACAAAAATTTTCATATTTTCAATTTTTTCAAAATGACTTTATTTCTTTACTAACTTTTAGAGAATTCATTAAAACAAGTAAAACAGTTGAAAAAACTTGGTAATCCGTCGAAAAATGAGGCATTTAGAGTGTTTTTTTAGTTTTTAAAATTTTGCCAAATTTTGCAAAATTTTATGACCCCGGGGTCATAAAAAATTACAAAAATTTTCATATTTTCAATTTTTTCAAAATGACTTTATTTCTTTACTAACTTTTAGAGAATTCATTAAAACAAGTAAAACAGTTGAAAAAACTTGGTAATCCGTCGAAAAATGAGGAATTTAGAGTGTTTTTTTGGTTTTTAAAATTTTGCCAAATTTTGCAAAATTTTATGACCCCGGGGTCATAAAAAATTACAAAAATTTTCATATTTTCAATTTTTTCAAAATGACTTTATTTCTTTACTAACTTTTAGAGAATTCATTAAAACAAGTAAAACAGTTGAAAAAACTTGGTAAGCCGTCGAAAAATGAGGAATTTAGAGTGTTTTTTTGGTTTTTAAATTTTTGCCAAATTTTGCAAAATTTTATGACCCCGGGGTCATAAAAAATTACAAAAATTTTCATATTTTCAATTTTTTCAAAATGACTTTATTTCTTTACTAACTTTTAGAGAATTCATTAAAACAAGTAAAACAGTTGAAATATCTTGGTAATCCGTCGAAAAATGAGGAATTTAGAGTGTTTTTTTGGTTTTTAAAATTTTCCAAATTTTGCAAAATTTTATGACCCCGGGGTCATAAAAAATTACAAAATTTTCATATTTTCAATTTTTTCAAAATGACTTTATTTCTTTACTAACTTTTAGAGAATTCATTAAAACAAGTAAAACAGTTGAAAAGACTTGGTAATCCGTCGAAAAATGAGGCATTTAGAGTGTTTTTTTAGCTTTTAAAATTTTGCCAAATTTTGCAAAATTTTATGACCCCGGGGTCATAAAAAATTACAAAATTTTCATATTTTCAATTTTTTCAAAATGACTTTATTTCTTTACTAACTTTTAGAGAATTCATTAAAGCAAGTAAAACAGTTGAAAAGACTTGGTAATCCGTCGAAAAATGAGGCATTTAGAGTGTTTTTTTAGTTTTTAAAATTTTGCCACATTTTGCAAAATTTTATGACCCCGGGGTCATAAAAAATTACAAAAATTTTCATATTTTCAATTTTTTCAAAATGACTTTATTTCTTTACTAACTTTTAGAGAATTCGTTAAAGCAAGTAAAACAGTTGAAAAAACTTGGTAATCCGTCGAAAAATGAGGAATTTAGAGTGTTTTTTTGGTTTTTGAAATTTTGCCAAATTTTGCAAAATTTTATGACCCCGGGGTCATAAAAAATTACAAAAATTTTCATATTTTCAATTTTTTCAAAATGACTTTATTTCTTTACTAACTTTTAGAGAATTCATTAAAACAAGTAAAACAGTTGAAAAAACTTGGTAATCCGTCGAAAAATGAGGCATTTAGAGTGTTTTTTTAGTTTTTAAAATTTTGCCAAATTTTGCAAAATTTTATGACCCCGGGGTCATAAAAAATTACAAAAATTTTCATATTTTCAATTTTTTCAAAATGACTTTATTTCTTTACTAACTTTTAGAGAATTCATTAAAACAAGTAAAACAGTTGAAATATCTTGGTAATCCGTCGAAAAATGAGGAATTTAGAGTGTTTTTTTGGTTTTTAAAATTTTCCAAATTTTGCAAAATTTTATGACCCCGGGGTCATAAAAAATTACAAAATTTTCATATTTTCAATTTTTTCAAAATGACTTTATTTCTTTACTAACTTTTAGAGAATTCATTAAAGCAAGTAAAACAGTTGAAAAGACTTGGTAATCCGTCGAAAAATGAGGCATTTAGAGTGTTTTTTTAGTTTTTAAAATTTTGCCAAATTTTGCAAAATTTTATGACCCCGGGGTCATAAAAAATTACAAAAATTTTCATATTTTCAATTTTTTCAAAATGACTTTATTTCTTTACTAACTTTTAGAGAATTCGTTAAAGCAAGTAAAACAGTTGAAAAAACTTGGTAATCCGTCGAAAAATGAGGAATTTAGAGTGTTTTTTTGGTTTTTGAAATTTTGCCAAATTTTGCAAAATTTTATGACCCCGGGGTCATAAAAAATTACAAAAATTTTCATATTTTCAATTTTTTCAAAATGACTTTATTTCTTTACTAACTTTTAGAGAATTCATTAAAACAAGTAAAACAGTTGAAAAAACTTGGTAATCCGTCGAAAAATGAGGAATTTAGAGTGTTTTTTTGGTTTTTAAATTTTTGCCAAATTTTGCAAAATTTTATGACCCCGGGGTCATAAAAAATTACAAAAACTTTCATATTTTCAATTTTTTCAAAATGACTTTATTTCTTTACTAACTTTTAGAGAATTCATTAAAACAAGTAAAACAGTTGAAAAAACTTAGTAATCCGTCGAAAAATGAGGAATTTAGAGTGTTTTTTTGGTTTTTAAAATTTTGCCAAATTTTGCAAAATTTTATGACCCCGGGGTCATAAAAAATTACAAAAACTTTCATATTTTCAATTTTTTCAAAATGACTTTATTTCTTTACTAACTTTTAGAGAATTCATTAAAACAAGTAAACCAGTTGAAAAAACTTGGTAATCCGTCGAAAAATGAGGAATTTAGAGTGTTTTTTTGGTTTTTGAAATTTTGCCAAATTTTGCAAAATTTTATGACCCGGGGTCATAAAAAATTACAAAAATTTTCATATTTTCAATTTTTTCAAAATGACTTTATTTCTTTACTAACTTTTAGAGAATTCATTAAAACAAGTAAAACAGTTGAAAAAACTTGGTAATCCGTCGAAAAATGAGGAATTTAGAGTGTTTTTTTGGTTTTTAAATTTTTGCCAAATTTTGCAAAATTTTATGACCCCGGGGTCATAAAAAATTACAAAAACTTTCATATTTTCAATTTTTTCAAAATGACTTTATTTCTTTACTAACTTTTAGAGAATTCATTAAAACAAGTAAAACAGTTGAAAAAACTTGGTAATCCGTCGAAAAATGAGGAATTTAGAGTGTTTTTTTAGCTTTTAAAATTTTGCCAAATTTTGCAAAATTTTATGACCCCGGGGTCATAAAAAATTACAAAATTTTCATATTTTCAATTTTTTCAAAATGACTTTATTTCTTTACTAACTTTTAGAGAATTCATTAAAACAAGTAAAACAGTTGAAAAGACTTGGTAATCCGTCGAAAAATGAGGCATTTAGAGTGTTTTTTTAGTTTTTAAAATTTTGCCAAATTTTGCAAAATTTTATGACCCCGGGGTCATAAAAAATTACAAAAATTTTCATATTTTCAATTTTTTCAAAATGACTTTATTTCTTTACTAACTTTTAGAGAATTCATTAAAACAAGTAAAACAGTTGAAAAAACTTGGTAATCCGTCGAAAAATGAGGAATTTAGAGTGTTTTTTTGGTTTTTGAAATTTTTCCAAATTTTGCAAAATTTTATGACCCCGGGGTCATAAAAAATTACAAAAATTTTCATATTTTCAATTTTTTCAAAATGACTTTATTTCTTTACTAACTTTTAGAGAATTCATTAAAACAAGTAAAACAGTTGAAAAAACTTGGTAATCCGTCGAAAAATGAGGCATTTAGAGTGTTTTTTTAGTTTTTAAAATTTTGCCAAATTTTGCAAAATTTTATGACCCCGGGGTCATAAAAAATTACAAAAACTTTCATATTTTCAATTTTTTCAAAATGACTTTATTTCTTTACTAACTTTTAGAGAATTCATTAAAACAAGTAAAACAGTTGAAAAAACTTGGTAATCCGTCGAAAAATGAGGCATTTAGAGTGTTTTTTTGGTTTTTAAAATTTTGCCAAATTTTGCAAAATTTTATGACCCCGGGGTCATAAAAAATTACAAAAATTTTCATATTTTCAATTTTTTCAAAATGACTTTATTTCTTTTCTAACTTTTAGAGAATTCATTAAAACAAGTAAAACAGTTGAAAAGACTTGGTAATCCGTCGAAAAATGAGGAACTTAGAGTGTTTTTTTGGTTTTTAAAATTTTCCAAATTTTGCAAAATTTTATGACCCCAGGGTCATAAAAAAATACAAAATTTTCATATTTTCAATTTTTTCAAAATGACTTTATTTCTTTTCTAACTTTTAGAGAATTCATTAAAACAAGTAAAACAGTTGAAAAGACTTGGTAATCCGTCGAAAAATGAGGAACTTAGAGTGTTTTTTTGGTTTTTAAAATTTTCCAAATTTTGCAAAATTTTATGACCCCGGGGTCATAAAAAATTACAAAAACTTTCATATTTTCAATTTTTTCAAAATGACTTTATTTCTTTACTAACTTTTAGAGAATTCATTAAAACAAGTAAAACAGTTGAAAAAACTTGGTAATCCGTCGAAAAATGAGGCATTTAGAGTGTTTTTTTAGTTTTTAAAATTTTGCCAAATTTTGCAAAATTTTATGACCCCGGGGTCATAAAAAATTACAAAAATTTTCATATTTTCAATTTTTTCAAAATGACTTTATTTCTTTACTAACTTTTAGAGAATTCATTAAAATAAGTAAAACAGTTGAAAAGACTTGGTAATCCGTCGAAAAATGAGGCATTTAGAGTGTTTTTTTAGTTTTTAAAATTTTGCCAAATTTTGCAAAATTTTATGACCCCGGGGTAATAAAAAATTACAAAAACTTTCATATTTTCAATTTTTTCAAAATGACTTTATTTCTTTACTAACTTTTAGAGAATTCATTAAAACAAGTAAAACAGTTGAAAAAACTTGGTAATCCGTCGAAAAATGAGGAATTTAGAGTGTTTTTTTGGTTTTTAAAATTTTGCCAAATTTTGCAAAATTTTATGACCCCGGGGTCATAAAAAATTACAAAAACTTTCATATTTTCAATTTTTTCAAAATGACTTTATTTCTTTACTAACTTTTAGAGAATTCATTAAAACAAGTAAAACAGTTGAAAAAACTTGGTAATGCGTCGAAAAATGAGGAATTTAGAGTGTTTTTTTGGTTTTCAAATTTTTGCCAAATTTTGCAAAATTTTATGACCCCGGGGTCATAAAAAATTACAAAAACTTTCATATTTTCAATTTTTTCAAAATGACTTTATTTCTTTACTAACTTTTAGAGAATTCATTAAAACAAGTAAAACAGTTGAAAAAACTTGGTAATCCGTCGAAAAATGAGGAATTTAGAGTGTTTTTTTGGTTTTTAAATATTTGCCAAATTTTGCAAAATTTTATGACCCCGGGGTCATAAAAAATTACAAAAACTTTCATATTTTCAATTTTTTCAAAATGACTTTATTTCTTTACTAACTTTTAGAGAATTCATTAAAACAAGTAAAACAGTTGAAAAAACTTGGTAATCCGTCGAAAAATGAGGAATTTAGAGTGTTTTTTTGGTTTTTAAAATTTTGCCAAATTTTGCAAAATTTTATGACCCCGGGGTCATAAAAAATTACAAAAACTTTCATATTTTCAATTTTTTCAAAATGACTTTATTTCTTTACTAACTTTTAGAGAATTCATTAAAACAAGTAAAACAGTTGAAAAAACTTGGTAATGCGTCGAAAAATGAGGAATTTAGAGTGTTTTTTTGGTTTTCAAATTTTTGTCAAATTTTGCAAAATTTTATGACCCCGGGGTCATAAAAAATTACAAAAATTTTCATATTTTCAATTTTTTCAAAATGACTTTATTTCTTTACTAACTTTTAGAGAATTCATTAAAACAAGTAAAACAGTTGAAAAAACTTGGTAATCCGTCGAAAAATGAGGAATTTAGAGTGTTTTTTTGGTTTTTAAAATTTTGCCAAATTTTGCAAAATTTTATGACCCCAGGGTCATAAAAAATTACAAAAATTTTCATATTTTCAATTTTTTCAAAATGACTTTATTTCTTTACTAACTTTTAGAGAATTCATTAAAACAAGTAAAACAGTTGAAAGACTTGGTAATCCGTCGAAAAATGAGGCATTTAGAGTGTTTTTTTAGTTTTTAAAATTTTGCCAAATTTTGCAAAATTTTATGACCCCGGGGTCATAAAAAATTACAAAAACTTTCATATTTTCAATTTTTTCAAAATGACTTTATTTCTTTACTAACTTTTAGAGAATTCATTAAAACAAGTAAAACAGTTGAAAAAACTTGGTAATCCGTCGAAAAATGAGGAATTTAGAGTGTTTTTTTGGTTTTTAAAATTTTGCCAAATTTTGCAAAATTTTATGACCCCGGGGTCATAAAAAATTACAAAAACTTTCATATTTTCAATTTTTTCAAAATGACTTTATTTCTTTACTAACTTTTAGAGAATTCATTAAAACAAGTAAAACAGTTGAAAAAACTTGGTAATGCGTCGAAAAATGAGGAATTTAGAGTGTTTTTTTGGTTTTCAAATTTTTGCCAAATTTTGCAAAATTTTATGACCCCGGGGTCATAAAAAATTACAAAAACTTTCATATTTTCAATTTTTTCAAAATGACTTTATTTCTTTACTAACTTTTAGAGAATTCATTAAAACAAGTAAAACAGTTGAAAAAACTTGGTAATCCGTCGAAAAATGAGGAATTTAGAGTGTTTTTTTGGTTTTTAAAATTTTGCCAAATTTTGCAAAATTTTATGACCCCGGGGTCATAAAAAATTACAAAAATTTTCATATTTTCAATTTTTTCAAAATGACTTTATTTCTTTACTAACTTTTAGAGAATTCATTAAAACAAGTAAAACAGTTGAAAAAACTTGGTAATCCGTCGAAAAATGAGGAATTTAGAGTGTTTTTTTGGTTTTTGAAATTTTGCCAAATTTTGCAAAATTTTATGACCCCGGGGTCATAAAAAATTACAAAAACTTTCATATTTTAAATTTTTTCAAAATGACTTTATTTCTTTACTAACTTTTAGAGAATTCATTAAAACAAGTAAAACAGTTGAAAAAACTTGGTAATCCGTCGAAAAATGAGGCATTTAGAGTGTTTTTTTGGTTTTTGAAATTTTGCCAAATTTTGCAAAATTTTATGACCCCGGGGTCATAAAAAATTACAAAAAATTTCATATTTTCAATTTTTTCAAAATGACTTTATTTCTTTACTAACTTTTAGAGAATTCATTAAAACAAGTAAAACAGTTGAAAAGACTTGGTAATCCGTCGAAAAATGAGGAATTTAGAGTGTTTTTTTGGTTTTTAAAATTTTGCCAAATTTTGCAAAATTTTATGACCCCGGGGTCATAAAAAATTACAAAAAATTTCATATTTTCAATTTTTTCAAAATGACTTTATTTCTTTACTAACTTTTAGAGAATTCATTAAAACAAGTAAAACAGTTGAAAAAACTTGGTAATCCGTCGAAAAATGAGGCATTTAGAGTGTTTTTTTGGTTTTTGAAATTTTGCCAAATTTTGCAAAATTTTATGACCCCGGGGTCATAAAAAATTACAAAAAATTTCATATTTTCAATTTTTTCAAAATGACTTTATTTCTTTACTAACTTTTAGAGAATTCATTAAAACAAGTAAAACAGTTGAAAAAACTTGGTAATCCGTCGAAAAATGAGGAATTTAGAGTGTTTTTTTGGTTTTTGAAATTTTGCCAAATTTTGCAAAATTTTATGACCCCGGGGTCATAAAAAATTACAAAAACTTTCATATTTTCAATTTTTTCAAAATGACTTTATTTCTTTACTAACTTTTAGAGAATTCATTAAAACAAGTAAAACAGTTGAAAAAACTTGGTAATCCGTCGAAAAATGAGGAATTTAGAGTGTTTTTTTGGTTTTTGAAATTTTGCCAAATTTTACAAAATTTTATGACCCCGGGGTCATAAAAAATTACAAAAAATTTCATATTTTCAATTTTTTCAAAATGACTTTATTTCTTTACTAACTTTTAGAGAATTCATTAAAACAAGTAAAACAGTTGAAAAAACTTGGTAATCCGTCGAAAAATGAGGAATTTAGAGTGTTTTTTTGGTTTTTAAAATTTTGCCAAATTTTGCCCCGGGGTCATAAAAAATTACAAAAATTTTCATATTTTCAATTTTTTCAAAATGACTTTATTTCTTTACTAACTTTTAGAGAATTCATTAAAACAAGTAAAACAGTTGAAAAAACTTGGTAATGCGTCGAAAAATGAGGAATTTAGAGTGTTTTTTTGGTTTTCAAATTTTTGCCAAATTTTGCAAAATTTTATGACCCCGGGGTCATAAAAAATTACAAAAACTTTCATATTTTCAATTTTTTCAAAATGACTTTATTTCTTTACTAACTTTTAGAGAATTCATTAAAACAAGTAAAACAGTTGAAAAAACTTGGTAATCCGTCGAAAAATGAGGAATTTAGAGTGTTTTTTTGGTTTTTGAAATTTTGCCAAATTTTGCAAAATTTTATGACCCCGGGGTCATAAAAAATTACAAAAACTTTCATATTTTCAATTTTTTCAAAATGACTTTATTTCTTTACTAACTTTTAGAGAATTCATTAAAACAAGTAAAACAGTTGAAAAAACTTGGTAATCCGTCGAAAAATGAGGAATTTAGAGTGTTTTTTTGGTTTTTGAAATTTTGCCAAATTTTACAAAATTTTATGACCCCGGGGTCATAAAAAATTACAAAAACTTTCATATTTTCAATTTTTTCAAAATGACTTTATTTCTTTACTAACTTTTAGAGAATTCATTAAAACAAGTAAAACAGTTGAAAAAACTTGGTAATCCGTCGAAAAATGAGGAATTTAGAGTGTTTTTTTGGTTTTTGAAATTTTGCCAAATTTTACAAAATTTTATGACCCCGGGGTCATAAAAAATTACAAAAACTTTCATATTTTCAATTTTTTCAAAATGACTTTATTTCTTTACTAACTTTTAGAGAATTCATTAAAACAAGTAAAACAGTTGAAAAAACTTGGTAATCCGTCGAAAAATGAGGAATTTAGAGTGTTTTTTTGGTTTTTGAAATTTTGCCAAATTTTACAAAATTTTATGACCCCGGGGTCATAAAAAATTACAAAAATTTTCATATTTTCAATTTTTTCAAAATGACTTTATTTCTTTACTAACTTTTAGAGAATTCATTAAAACAAGTAAAACAGTTGAAAAAACTTGGTAATCCGTCGAAAAATGAGGAATTTAGAGTGTTTTTTTGGTTTTTGAAATTTTGCCAAATTTTACAAAATTTTATGACCCCGGGGTCATAAAAAATTACAAAAATTTTCATATTTTCAATTTTTTCAAAATGACTTTATTTCTTTACTAACTTTTAGAGAATTCATTAAAACAAGTAAAACAGTTGAAAAAACTTGGTAATCCGTCGAAAAATGAGGAATTTAGAGTGTTTTTTTGGTTTTTGAAATTTTGCCAAATTTTGCAAAATTTTATGACCCCGGGGTCATAAAAAATTACAAAAACTTTCATATTTTCAATTTTTTCAAAATGACTTTATTTCTTTACTAACTTTTAGAGAATTCATTAAAACAAGTAAAACAGTTGAAAAAACTTGGTAATCCTTCGAAAAATGAGGAATTTAGAGTGTTTTTTTGGTTTTTGAAATTTTGCCAAATTTTACAAAATTTTATGACCCCGGGGTCATAAAAAATTACAAAAACTTTCATATTTTCAATTTTTTCAAAATGACTTTATTTCTTTACTAACTTTTAGAGAATTCATTAAAACAAGTAAAACAGTTGAAAAAACTTGGTAATCCGTCGAAAAATGAGGAATTTAGAGTGTTTTTTTGGTTTTTGAAATTTTGCCAAATTTTACAAAATTTTATGACCCCGGGGTCATAAAAAATTACAAAAACTTTCATATTTTCAATTTTTTCAAAATGACTTTATTTCTTTACTAACTTTTAGAGAATTCATTAAAACAAGTAAAACAGTTGAAAAAACTTGGTAATCCGTCGAAAAATGAGGAATTTAGAGTGTTTTTTTGGTTTTTGAAATTTTGCCAAATTTTACAAAATTTTATGACCCCGGGGTCATAAAAAATTACAAAAATTTTCATATTTTCAATTTTTTCAAAATGACTTTATTTCTTTACTAACTTTTAGAGAATTCATTAAAACAAGTAAAACAGTTGAAAAAACTTGGTAATCCGTCGAAAAATGAGGAATTTAGAGTGTTTTTTTGGTTTTTGAAATTTTGCCAAATTTTGCAAAATTTTATGACCCCGGGGTCATAAAAAATTACAAAAACTTTCATATTTTCAATTTTTTCAAAATGACTTTATTTCTTTACTAACTTTTAGAGAATTCATTAAAACAAGTAAAACAGTTGAAAAAACTTGGTAATCCGTCGAAAAATGAGGAATTTAGAGTGTTTTTTTGGTTTTTGAAATTTTGCCAAATTTTACAAAATTTTATGACCCCGGGGTCATAAAAAATTACAAAAAATTTCATATTTTCAATTTTTTCAAAATGACTTTATTTCTTTACTAACTTTTAGAGAATTCATTAAAACAAGTAAAACAGTTGAAAAAACTTGGTAATCCGTCGAAAAATGAGGAATTTAGAGTGTTTTTTTGGTTTTTAAAATTTTGCCAAATTTTGCCCCGGGGTCATAAAAAATTACAAAAATTTTCATATTTTCAATTTTTTCAAAATGACTTTATTTCTTTACTAACTTTTAGAGAATTCATTAAAACAAGTAAAACAGTTGAAAAAACTTGGTAATCCGTCGAAAAATGAGGAATTTAGAGTGTTTTTTTGGTTTTTGAAATTTTGCCAAATTTTGCAAAATTTTATGACCCCGGGGTCATAAAAAATTACAAAAACTTTCATATTTTCAATTTTTTCAAAATGACTTTATTTCTTTACTAACTTTTAGAGAATTCATTAAAACAAGTAAAACAGTTGAAAAAACTTGGTAATCCGTCGAAAAATGAGGAATTTAGAGTGTTTTTTTGGTTTTTGAAATTTTGCCAAATTTTACAAAATTTTATGACCCCGGGGTCATAAAAAATTACAAAAATTTTCATATTTTCAATTTTTTCAAAATGACTTTATTTCTTTACTAACTTTTAGAGAATTCATTAAAACAAGTAAAACAGTTGAAAAAACTTGGTAATCCGTCGAAAAATGAGGAATTTAGAGTGTTTTTTTGGTTTTTGAAATTTTGCCAAATTTTGCAAAATTTTATGACCCCGGGGTCATAAAAAATTACAAAAACTTTCATATTTTCAATTTTTTCAAAATGACTTTATTTCTTTACTAACTTTTAGAGAATTCATTAAAACAAGTAAAACAGTTGAAAAAACTTGGTAATCCGTCGAAAAATGAGGAATTTAGAGTGTTTTTTTGGTTTTTGAAATTTTGCCAAATTTTACAAAATTTTATGACCCCGGGGTCATAAAAAATTACAAAAAATTTCATATTTTCAATTTTTTCAAAATGACTTTATTTCTTTACTAACTTTTAGAGAATTCATTAAAACAAGTAAAACAGTTGAAAAAACTTGGTAATCCGTCGAAAAATGAGGAATTTAGAGTGTTTTTTTGGTTTTTAAAATTTTGCCAAATTTTGCCCCGGGGTCATAAAAAATTACAAAAATTTTCATATTTTCAATTTTTTCAAAATGACTTTATTTCTTTACTAACTTTTAGAGAATTCATTAAAACAAGTAAAACAGTTGAAAAAACTTGGTAATCCGTCGAAAAATGAGGAATTTAGAGTGTTTTTTTGGTTTTTGAAATTTTGCCAAATTTTGCAAAATTTTATGACCCCGGGGTCATAAAAAATTACAAAAACTTTCATATTTTCAATTTTTTCAAAATGACTTTATTTCTTTACTAACTTTTAGAGAATTCATTAAAACAAGTAAAACAGTTGAAAAAACTTGGTAATGCGTCGAAAAATGAGAAATTTAGAGTGTTTTTTTGGTTTTCAAATTTTTGCCAAATTTTGCAAAATTTTATGACCCCGGGGTCATAAAAAATTACAAAAACTTTCATATTTTCAATTTTTTCAAAATGACTTTATTTCTTTACTAACTTTTAGAGAATTCATTAAAACAAGTAAAACAGTTGAAAAAACTTGGTAATCCGTCGAAAAATGAGGAATTTAGAGTGTTTTTTTGGTTTTTAAAATTTTGCCAAATTTTGCAAAATTTTATGACCCCGGGGTCATAAAAAATTACAAAAATTTTCATATTTTCAATTTTTTCAAAATGACTTTATTTCTTTACTAACTTTTAGAGAATTCATTAAAACAAGTAAAACAGTTGAAAAGACTTGGTAATCCGTCGAAAAATGAGGAATTTAGAGTGTTTTTTTGGTTTTTAAAATTTTGCCAAATTTTGCAAAATTTTATGACCCCGGGGTCATAAAAAATTACAAAAATTTTCATATTTTCAATTTTTTCAAAATGACTTTATTTCTTTACTAACTTTTAGAGAATTCATTAAAACAAGTAAAACAGTTGAAAAAACTTGGTAATGCGTCGAAAAATGAGGAATTTAGAGTGTTTTTTTGGTTTTCAAATTTTTGCCAAATTTTGCAAAATTTTTTGACCCCGGGGTCATAAAAAATTACAAAAACTTTCATATTTTCAATTTTTTCAAAATGACTTTATTTCTTTACTAACTTTTAGAGAATTCATTAAAACAAGTAAAACAGTTGAAAAAACTTGGTAATCCGTCGAAAAATGAGGAATTTAGAGTGTTTTTTTGGTTTTTGAAATTTTGCCAAATTTTACAAAATTTTATGACCCCGGGGTCATAAAAAATTACAAAAATTTTCATATTTTCAATTTTTTCAAAATGACTTTATTTCTTTACTAACTTTTAGAGAATTCATTAAAACAAGTAAAACAGTTGAAAAAACTTGGTAATGCGTCGAAAAATGAGGAATTTAGAGTGTTTTTTTGGTTTTCAAATTTTTGCCAAATTTTGCAAAATTTTATGACCCCGGGGTCATAAAAAATTACAAAAACTTTCATATTTTCAATTTTTTCAAAATGACTTTATTTCTTTACTAACTTTTAGAGAATTCATTAAAACAAGTAAAACAGTTGAAAAAACTTGGTAATCCGTCGAAAAATGAGGAATTTAGAGTGTTTTTTTGGTTTTTAAAATTTTGCCAAATTTTGCAAAATTTTATGACCCCGGGGTCATAAAAAATTACAAAAATTTTCATATTTTCAATTTTTTCAAAATGACTTTATTTCTTTACTAACTTTTAGAGAATTCATTAAAACAAGTAAAACAGTTGAAAAAACTTGGTAATCCGTCGAAAAATGAGGAATTTAGAGTGTTTTTTTGGTTTTTGAAATTTTGCCAAATTTTACAAAATTTTATGACCCCGGGGTCATAAAAAATTACAAAAATTTTCATATTTTCAATTTTTTCAAAATGACTTTATTTCTTTACTAACTTTTAGAGAATTCATTAAAACAAGTAAAACAGTTGAAAAAACTTGGTAATGCGTCGAAAAATGAGGAATTTAGAGTGTTTTTTTGGTTTTCAAATTTTTGCCAAATTTTGCAAAATTTTATGACCCCGGGGTCATAAAAAATTACAAAAACTTTCATATTTTCAATTTTTTCAAAATGACTTTATTTCTTTACTAACTTTTAGAGAATTCATTAAAACAAGTAAAACAGTTGAAAAAACTTGGTAATCCGTCGAAAAATGAGGAATTTAGAGTGTTTTTTTGGTTTTTGAAATTTTGCCAAATTTTACAAAATTTTATGACCCCGGGGTCATAAAAAATTACAAAAATTTTCATATTTTCAATTTTTTCAAAATGACTTTATTTCTTTACTAACTTTTAGAGAATTCATTAAAACAAGTAAAACAGTTGAAAAAACTTGGTAATGCGTCGAAAAATGAGGAATTTAGAGTGTTTTTTTGGTTTTCAAATTTTTGCCAAATTTTGCAAAATTTTATGACCCCGGGGTCATAAAAAATTACAAAAACTTTCATATTTTCAATTTTTTCAAAATGACTTTATTTCTTTACTAACTTTTAGAGAATTCATTAAAACAAGTAAAACAGTTGAAAAAACTTGGTAATCCGTCGAAAAATGAGGAATTTAGAGTGTTTTTTTGGTTTTTGAAATTTTGCCAAATTTTGCAAAATTTTATGACCCCGGGGTCATAAAAAATTACAAAAACTTTCATATTTTCAATTTTTTCAAAATGACTTTATTTCTTTACTAACTTTTAGAGAATTCATTAAAACAAGTAAAACAGTTGAAAAAACTTGGTAATCCGTCGAAAAATGAGGAATTTAGAGTGTTTTTTTGGTTTTTGAAATTTTGCCAAATTTTACAAAATTTTATGACCCCGGGGTCATAAAAAATTACAAAAACTTTCATATTTTCAATTTTTTCAAAATGACTTTATTTCTTTACTAACTTTTAGAGAATTCATTAAAACAAGTAAAACAGTTGAAAAAACTTGGTAATCCGTCGAAAAATGAGGAATTTAGAGTGTTTTTTTGGTTTTTGAAATTTTGCCAAATTTTACAAAATTTTATGACCCCGGGGTCATAAAAAATTACAAAAACTTTCATATTTTCAATTTTTTCAAAATGACTTTATTTCTTTACTAACTTTTAGAGAATTCATTAAAACAAGTAAAACAGTTGAAAAAACTTGGTAATCCGTCGAAAAATGAGGAATTTAGAGTGTTTTTTTGGTTTTTGAAATTTTGCCAAATTTTACAAAATTTTATGACCCCGGGGTCATAAAAAATTACAAAAATTTTCATATTTTCAATTTTTTCAAAATGACTTTATTTCTTTACTAACTTTTAGAGAATTCATTAAAACAAGTAAAACAGTTGAAAAAACTTGGTAATCCGTCGAAAAATGAGGAATTTAGAGTGTTTTTTTGGTTTTTGAAATTTTGCCAAATTTTACAAAATTTTATGACCCCGGGGTCATAAAAAATTACAAAAATTTTCATATTTTCAATTTTTTCAAAATGACTTTATTTCTTTACTAACTTTTAGAGAATTCATTAAAACAAGTAAAACAGTTGAAAAAACTTGGTAATCCGTCGAAAAATGAGGAATTTAGAGTGTTTTTTTGGTTTTTGAAATTTTGCCAAATTTTGCAAAATTTTATGACCCCGGGGTCATAAAAAATTACAAAAACTTTCATATTTTCAATTTTTTCAAAATGACTTTATTTCTTTACTAACTTTTAGAGAATTCATTAAAACAAGTAAAACAGTTGAAAAAACTTGGTAATCCGTCGAAAAATGAGGAATTTAGAGTGTTTTTTTGGTTTTTGAAATTTTGCCAAATTTTACAAAATTTTATTACCCCGGGGTCATAAAAAATTACAAAAACTTTCATATTTTCAATTTTTTCAAAATGACTTTATTTCTTTACTAACTTTTAGAGAATTCATTAAAACAAGTAAAACAGTTGAAAAAACTTGGTAATCCGTCGAAAAATGAGGAATTTAGAGTGTTTTTTTGGTTTTTGAAATTTTGCCAAATTTTACAAAATTTTATGACCCCGGGGTCATAAAAAATTACAAAAACTTTCATATTTTCAATTTTTTCAAAATGACTTTATTTCTTTACTAACTTTTAGAGAATTCATTAAAACAAGTAAAACAGTTGAAAAAACTTGGTAATCCGTCGAAAAATGAGGAATTTAGAGTGTTTTTTTGGTTTTTGAAATTTTGCCAAATTTTACAAAATTTTATGACCCCGGGGTCATAAAAAATTACAAAAATTTTCATATTTTCAATTTTTTCAAAATGACTTTATTTCTTTACTAACTTTTAGAGAATTCATTAAAACAAGTAAAACAGTTGAAAAAACTTGGTAATCCGTCGAAAAATGAGGAATTTAGAATGTTTTTTTGGTTTTTAAAATTTTGCCAAATTTTGCCCCGGGGTCATAAAAAATTACAAAAATTTTCATATTTTCAATTTTTTCAAAATGACTTTATTTCTTTACTAACTTTTAGAGAATTCATTAAAACAAGTAAAACAGTTGAAAAAACTTGGTAATGCGTCGAAAAATGAGAAATTTAGAGTGTTTTTTTGGTTTTCAAATTTTTGCCAAATTTTGCAAAATTTTATGACCCCGGGGTCATAAAAAATTACAAAAACTTTCATATTTTCAATTTTTTCAAAATGACTTTATTTCTTTACTAACTTTTAGAGAATTCATTAAAACAAGTAAAACAGTTGAAAAAACTTGGTAATCCGTCGAAAAATGAGGAATTTAGAGTGTTTTTTTGGTTTTTAAAATTTTGCCAAATTTTGCAAAATTTTATGACCCCGGGGTCATAAAAAATTACAAAAATTTTCATATTTTCAATTTTTTCAAAATGACTTTATTTCTTTACTAACTTTTAGAGAATTCATTAAAACAAGTAAAACAGTTGAAAAGACTTGGTAATCCGTCGAAAAATGAGGAATTTAGAGTGTTTTTTTGGTTTTTAAAATTTTGCCAAATTTTGCAAAATTTTATGACCCCGGGGTCATAAAAAATTACAAAAATTTTCATATTTTCAATTTTTTCAAAATGACTTTATTTCTTTACTAACTTTTAGAGAATTCATTAAAACAAGTAAAACAGTTGAAAAAACTTGGTAATGCGTCGAAAAATGAGGAATTTAGAGTGTTTTTTTGGTTTTCAAATTTTTGCCAAATTTTGCAAAATTTTTTGACCCCGGGGTCATAAAAAATTACAAAAACTTTCATATTTTCAATTTTTTCAAAATGACTTTATTTCTTTACTAACTTTTAGAGAATTCATTAAAACAAGTAAAACAGTTGAAAAAACTTGGTAATCCGTCGAAAAATGAGGAATTTAGAGTGTTTTTTTGGTTTTTGAAATTTTGCCAAATTTTACAAAATTTTATGACCCCGGGGTCATAAAAAATTACAAAAATTTTCATATTTTCAATTTTTTCAAAATGACTTTATTTCTTTACTAACTTTTAGAGAATTCATTAAAACAAGTAAAACAGTTGAAAAAACTTGGTAATCCGTCGAAAAATGAGGAATTTAGAGTGTTTTTTTGGTTTTTAAAATTTTGCCAAATTTTGCAAAATTTTATGACCCCGGGGTCATAAAAAATTACAAAAATTTTCATATTTTCAATTTTTTCAAAATGACTTTATTTCTTTACTAACTTTTAGAGAATTCATTAAAACAAGTAAAACAGTTGAAAAAACTTGGTAATCCGTCGAAAAATGAGGAATTTAGAGTGTTTTTTTGGTTTTTGAAATTTTGCCAAATTTTGCAAAATTTTATGACCCCGGGGTCATAAAAAATTACAAAAACTTTCATATTTTCAATTTTTTCAAAATGACTTTATTTCTTTACTAACTTTTAGAGAATTCTTTAAAACAAGTAAAACAGTTGAAAAAACTTGGTAATCCGTCGAAAAATGAGGAATTTAGAGTGTTTTTTTGGTTTTTGAAATTTTGCCAAATTTTGCAAAATTTTATGACCCCGGGGTCATAAAAAATTACAAAAACTTTCATATTTTCAATTTTTTCAAAATGACTTTATTTCTTTACTAACTTTTAGAGAATTCATTAAAACAAGTAAAACAGTTGACAAAACTTTGTAATCCGTCGAAAAATGAGGAATTTAGAGTGTTTTTTTGGTTTTTAAAATTTAATAAAATTTTGCAAAATTTTATGACCCCGGGGTCATAAAAAATTACAAAAATTTTCAGATTTTCAATTTTTTCAAAATGACTTTATTTCTTTACTAACTTTTAGAGAATTCATTAAAACAAGTAAAACAGTTGAAAAAACTTGGTAATCCGTCGAAAAATGAGGAATTTAGAGTGTTTTTTTGGTTTTTGAAATTTTGCCAAATTTTGCAAAATTTTATGACCCCGGGGTCATAAAAAATTACAAAAACTTTCATATTTTCAATTTTTTCAAAATGACTTTATTTCTTTACTAACTTTTAGAGAATTCATTAAAAGAAGTAAAACAGTTGAAAAAACTTGGTAATCCGTCGAAAAATGAGGAATTTAGAGTGTTTTTTTGGTTTTTGAAATTTTGCCAAATTTTGCAAAATTTTATGACCCCGGGGTCATAAAAAATTACAAAAATTTTCATATTTTCAATTTTTTCAAAATGACTTTATTTCTTTACTATCTTTTAGAGAATTCATTAAAACAAGTAAAACAGTTGAAAAAACTTGGTAATCCGTCGAAAAATGAGGAATTTAGAGTGTTTTTTTGGTTTTTGAAATTTTGCCAAATTTTGCAAAATTTTATGACCCCGGGGTCATAAAAAATTACAAAAACTTTCATATTTTCAATTTTTTCAAAATGACTTTATTTCTTTACTAACTTTTAGAGAATTCATTAAAACAAGTAAAACCGTTGAAAAAACTTGGTAATCCGTCGAAAAATGAGGAATTTAGAGTGTTTTTTTGGTTTTTGAAATTTTGCCAAATTTTGCAAAATTTTATGACCCCGGGGTCATAAAAAATTACAAAAATTTTCATATTTTCAATTTTTTCAAAATGACTTTATTTCTTTACTAACTTTTAGAGAATTCATTAAAACAAGTAAAACAGTTGAAAAGACTTGGTAATCCGTCGAAAAATGAGGAATTTAGAGTGTTTTTTTGGTTTTTAAAATTTTGCCAAATTTTGCAAAATTTTATGACCCCGGGGTCATAAAAAATTACAAAAATTTTCATATTTTCAATTTTTTCAAAATGACTTTATTTCTTTACTAACTTTTAGAGAATTCATTAAAACAAGTAAAACAGTTGAAAAAACTTGGTAATGCGTCGAAAAATGAGGAATTTAGAGTGTTTTTTTGGTTTTCAAATTTTTGCCAAATTTTGCAAAATTTTTTGACCCCGGGGTCATAAAAAATTACAAAAACTTTCATATTTTCAATTTTTTCAAAATGACTCTATTTCTTTACTAACTTTTAGAGAATTCATTAAAACAAGTAAAACAGTTGAAAAAACTTGGTAATCCGTCGAAAAATGAGGAATTTAGAGTGTTTTTTTGGTTTTTAAAATTTTGCCAAATTTTGCAAAATTTTATAACCCCGGGGTCATAAAAAATTACAAAAATTTTCAGATTTTCAATTTTTTCAAAATGACTTTATTTCTTTACTAACTTTTAGAGAATTCATTAAAACAAGTAAAACAGTTGAAAAAACTTGGTAATCCGTCGAAAAATGAGGAATTTAGAGTGTTTTTTTGGTTTTTGAAATTTTGCCAAATTTTACAAAATTTTATGACCCCGGGGTCATAAAAAATTACAAAAATTTTCATATTTTCAATTTTTTCAAAATGACTTTATTTCTTTACTAACTTTTAGAGAATTCATTAAAACAAGTAAAACAGTTGAAAAAACTTGGTAATCCGTCGAAAAATGAGGAATTTAGAGTGTTTTTTTGGTTTTTGAAATTTTGCCAAATTTTGCAAAATTTTATGACCCCGGGGTCATAAAAAATTACAAAAACTTTCATATTTTCAATTTTTTCAAAATGACTTTATTTCTTTACTAACTTTTAGAGAATTCATTAAAACAAGTAAAACAGTTGAAAAAACTTGGTAATCCGTCGAAAAATGAGGAATTTAGAGTGTTTTTTTGGTTTTTGAAATTTTGCCAAATTTTACAAAATTTTATGACCCCGGGGTCATAAAAAATTACAAAAAATTTCATATTTTCAATTTTTTCAAAATGACTTTATTTCTTTACTAACTTTTAGAGAATTCATTAAAACAAGTAAAACAGTTGAAAAAACTTGGTAATCCGTCGAAAAATGAGGAATTTAGAGTGTTTTTTTGGTTTTTAAAATTTTGCCAAATTTTGCCCCGGGGTCATAAAAAATTACAAAAATTTTCATATTTTCAATTTTTTCAAAATGACTTTATTTCTTTACTAACTTTTAGAGAATTCATTAAAACAAGTAAAACAGTTGAAAAAACTTGGTAATGCGTCGAAAAATGAGGAATTTAGAGTGTTTTTTTGGTTTTCAAATTTTTGCCAAATTTTGCAAAATTTTATGACCCCGGGGTCATAAAAAATTACAAAAACTTTCATATTTTCAATTTTTTCAAAATGACTTTATTTCTTTACTAACTTTTAGAGAATTCATTAAAACAAGTAAAACAGTTGAAAAAACTTGGTAATCCGTCGAAAAATGAGGAATTTAGAGTGTTTTTTTGGTTTTTAAAATTTTGCCAAATTTTGCAAAATTTTATGACCCCGGGGTCATAAAAAATTACAAAAATTTTCATATTTTCAATTTTTTCAAAATGACTTTATTTCTTTACTAACTTTTAGAGAATTCATTAAAACAAGTAAAACAGTTGAAAAGACTTGGTAATCCGTCGAAAAATGAGGAATTTAGAGTGTTTTTTTGGTTTTTAAAATTTTGCCAAATTTTGCAAAATTTTATGACCCCGGGGTCATAAAAAATTACAAAAATTTTCATATTTTCAATTTTTTCAAAATGACTTTATTTCTTTACTAACTTTTAGAGAATTCATTAAAACAAGTAAAACAGTTGAAAAAACTTGGTAATGCGTCGAAAAATGAGCAATTTAGAGTGTTTTTTTGGTTTTCAAATTTTTGCCAAATTTTGCAAAATTTTTTGACCCCGGGGTCATAAAAAATTACAAAAACTTTCATATTTTCAATTTTTTCAAAATGACTTTATTTCTTTACTAACTTTTAGAGAATTCATTAAAACAAGTAAAACAGTTGAAAAAACTTGGTAATGCGTCGAAAAATGAGGAATTTAGAGTGTTTTTTTGGTTTTCAAATTTTTGCCAAATTTTGCAAAATTTTATGACCCCGGGGTCATAAAAAATTACAAAAACTTTCATATTTTCAATTTTTTCAAAATGACTTTATTTCTTTACTAACTTTTAGAGAATTCATTAAAACAAGTAAAACAGTTGAAAAAACTTGGTAATCCGTCGAAAAATGAGGAATTTAGAGTGTTTTTTTGGTTTTTGAAATTTTGCCAAATTTTGCAAAATTTTATGACCCCGGGGTCATAAAAAATTACAAAAATTTTCATATTTTCAATTTTTTCAAAATGACTTTATTTCTTTACTAACTTTTAGAGAATTCATTAAAACAAGTAAAACAGTTGAAAAAACTTGGTAATCCGTCGAAAAATGAGGAATTTAGAGTGTTTTTTTGGTTTTTGAAATTTTGCCAAATTTTGCAAAATTTTATGACCCCGGGGTCATAAAAAATTACAAAAACTTTCATATTTTCAATTTTTTCAAAATGACTTTATTTCTTTACTAACTTTTAGAGAATTCATTAAAACAAGTAAAACAGTTGAAAAAACTTGGTAATCCGTCGAAAAATGAGGAATTTAGAGTGTTTTTTTGGTTTTTGAAATTTTGCCAAATTTTGCAAAATTTTATGACCCCGGGGTCATAAAAAATTACAAAAACTTTCATATTTTCAATTTTTTCAAAATGACTTTTATTTCTTTACTAACTTTTAGAGAATTCATTAAAACAAGTAAAACAGTTGAAAAAACTTGGTAATCCGTCGAAAAATGAGGAATTTAGAGTGTTTTTTTGGTTTTTGAAATTTTGCCAAATTTTGCAAAATTTTATGACCCCGGGGTCATAAAAAATTACAAAAACTTTCATATTTTCAATTTTTTCAAAATGACTTTATTTCTTTACTAACTTTTAGAGAATTCATTAAAACAAGTAAAACAGTTGAAAAAACTTGGTAATCCGTCGAAAAATGAGGAATTTAGAGTGTTTTTTTGGTTTTTGAAATTTTGCCAAATTTTGCAAAATTTTATGACCCCGGGGTCATAAAAAATTACAAAAATTTTCATATTTTCAATTTTTTCAAAATGACTTTATTTCTTTACTAACTTTTAGAGAATTCATTAAAACAAGTAAAACAGTTGAAAAGACTTGGTAATCCGTCGAAAAATGAGGAATTTAGAGTGTTTTTTTGGTTTTTAAAATTTTGCCAAATTTTGCAAAATTTTATGACCCCGGGGTCATAAAAAATTACAAAAATTTTCATATTTTCAATTTTTTCAAAATGACTTTATTTCTTTACTAACTTTTAGAGAATTCATTAAAACAAGTAAAACAGTTGAAAAAACTTGGTAATGCGTCGAAAAATGAGGAATTTAGAGTGTTTTTTTGGTTTTCAAATTTTTGCCAAATTTTGCAAAATTTTTTGACACCGGGGTCATAAAAAATTACAAAAATTTTCAGATTTTCAATTTTTTCAAAATGACTTTATTTCTTTACTAACTTTTAGAGAATTCATTAAAACAAGTAAAACAGTTGACAAAACTTTGTAATCCGTCGAAAAATGAGGAATTTAGAGTGTTTTTTTGGTTTTTAAAATTTAATAAAATTTTGCAAAATTTTATGACCCCGGGGTCATAAAAAATTACAAAAATTTTCAGATTTTCAATTTTTTCAAAATGACTTTATTTCTTTACTAACTTTTAGGGAATTCATTAAAACAAGTAAAACAGTTGAAAAAACTTTGTAATCCGTCGAAAAATGAGGAATTTAGAGTGTTTTTTTGGTTTTTAAAATTTGGCAAAATTTTGCAAAATTTTATGACCCCGGGGTCATAAAAAATTACAAAAATTTTCAGATTTTCAATTTTTTCAAAATGACTTTATTTCTTTACTAACTTTTAGAGAATTCATTAAAACAAGTAAAACAGTTGAAAAAACTTTGTAATCCGTCGAAAAATGAGGAATTTAGAGTGTTTTTTTGGTTTTTAAAATTTAGCAAAATTTTGCAAAATTTTATGACCCCGGGGTCATAAAAAATTACAAAAATTTTCAGATTTTCAATTTTTTCAAAATGACTTTATTTCTTTACTAACTTTTAGAGAATTCATTAAAACAAGTAAAACAGTTGAAAAAAGTTGGTAATCCGTCGAAAAATGAGGAATTTAGAGTGTTTTTTTGGTTTTAAAATTTAGCAAAATTTTGCAAAATTTTATGACCCCGGGGTCATAAAAAATTACAAAAATTTTCAGATTTTCAATTTTTTCAAAATGACTTTATTTCTTTACTAACTTTTAGAGAATTCATTAAAACAAGTAAAACAGTTGAAAAAACTTTGTAATCCGTCGAAAAATGAGGAATTTAGAGTGTTTTTTTGGTTTTTAAAATTTAGCAAAATTTTGCAAAATTTTATGACCCCGGGGTCATAAAAAATTACAAAAATTTTCAGATTTTCAATTTTTTCAAAATGACTTTATTTCTTTACTAACTGTTAGAGAATTCATTAAAACAAGTAAAACAGTTGAAAAAACTTTGTAATCCGTCGAAAAATGAGGAATTTAGAGTGTTTTTTTGGTTTTTAAAATTTGGCAAAATTTTGCAAAATTTTATGACCCCGGGGTCATAAAAAATTACAAAAATTTTCAGATTTTCAATTTTTTCAAAATGACTTTATTTCTTTACTAACTTTTAGAGAATTCATTAAAACAAGTAAAACAGTTGAAAAAACTTTGTAATCCGTCGAAAAATGAAGAATTTAGAGTGTTTTTTTGGTTTTTAAAATTTAGCAAAATTTTGCAAAATTTTATGACCCCGGGGTCATAAAAAATTACAAAAATTTTCAGATTTTCAATTTTTTCAAAATGACTTTATTTCTTTACTAACTTTTAGAGAATTCATTAAAACAAGTAAAACAGTTGAAAAAAGTTGGTAATCCGTCGAAAAATGAGGAATTTAGAGTGTTTTTTTGGTTTTAAAATTTAGCAAAATTTTGCAAAATTTTATGACCCCGGGGTCATAAAAAATTACAAAAATTTTCAGATTTTCAATTTTTTCAAAATGACTTTATTTCTTTACTAACTTTTAGAGAATTCATTAAAACAAGTAAAACAGTTGAAAAAACTTTGTAATCCGTCGAAAAATGAGGAATTTAGAGTGTTTTTTTGGTTTTTAAAATTTAGCAAAATTTTGCAAAATTTTATGACCCCGGGGTCATAAAAAATTACAAAAATTTTCAGATTTTCAATTTTTTCAAAATGACTTTATTTCTTTACTAACTGTTAGAGAATTCATTAAAACAAGTAAAACAGTTGAAAAAACTTTGTAATCCGTCGAAAAATGAGGAATTTAGAGTGTTTTTTTGGTTTTTAAAATTTGGCAAAATTTTGCAAAATTTTATGACCCCGGGGTCATAAAAAATTACAAAAATTTTCAGATTTTCAATTTTTTCAAAATGACTTTATTTCTTTACTAACTTTTAGAGAATTCATTAAAACAAGTAAAACAGTTGAAAAAACTTTGTAATCCGTCGAAAAATGAGGAATTTAGAGTGTTTTTTTGGTTTTTAAAATTTAGCAAAATTTTGCAAAATTTTATGACCCCGGGGTCATAAAAAATTACAAAAATTTTCAGATTTTCAATTTTTTCAAAATGACTTTATTTCTTTACTAACTTTTAGAGAATTCATTAAAACAAGTAAAACAGTTGAAAAAAGTTGGTAATCCGTCGAAAAATGAGGAATTTAGAGTGTTTTTTTGGTTTTAAAATTTAGCAAAATTTTGCAAAATTTTATGACCCCGGGGTCATAAAAAATTACAAAAATTTTCAGATTTTCAATTTTTTCAAAATGACTTTATTTCTTTACTAACTTTTAGAGAATTCATTAAAACAAGTAAAACAGTTGAAAAAACTTTGTAATCCGTCGAAAAATGAGGAATTTAGAGTGTTTTTTTGGTTTTTAAAATTTAGCAAAATTTTGCAAAATTTTATGACCCCGGGGTCATAAAAAATTACAAAAATTTTCAGATTTTCAATTTTTTCAAAATGACTTTATTTCTTTACTAACTGTTAGAGAATTCATTAAAACAAGTAAAACAGTTGAAAAAACTTTGTAATCCGTCGAAAAATGAGGAATTTAGAGTGTTTTTTTGGTTTTTAAAATTTGGCAAAATTTTGCAAAATTTTATGACCCCGGGGTCATAAAAAATTACAAAAATTTTCAGATTTTCAATTTTTTCAAAATGACTTTATTTCTTTACTAACTTTTAGAGAATTCATTAAAACAAGTAAAACAGTTGAAAAAACTTTGTAATCCGTCGAAAAATGAAGAATTTAGAGTGTTTTTTTGGTTTTTAAAATTTAGCAAAATTTTGCAAAATTTTATGACCCCGGGGTCATAAAAAATTACAAAAATTTTCAGATTTTCAATTTTTTCAAAATGACTTTATTTCTTTACTAACTTTTAGAGAATTCATTAAAACAAGTAAAACAGTTGAAAAAACTTTGTAATCC
Organism: Argyra leucocephala; assembly: GCA_963942445.1. Lineage (NCBI taxonomy): Eukaryota > Metazoa > Arthropoda > Insecta > Diptera > Dolichopodidae > Argyra > Argyra leucocephala. Next base: position 21,830,635 of record OZ012680.1, on the reverse strand, counting down.
GTCGAAAAATGAGGAATTTAGAGTGTTTTTTTGGTTTTTAAAATTTAGCAAAATTTTGCAAAATTTTATGACCCCGGGGTCATAAAAAATTACAAAAATTTTCAGATTTTCAATTTTTTCAAAATGACTTTATTTCTTTACTAACTGTTAGAGAATTCATTAAAACAAGTAAAACAGTTGAAAAAACTTTGTAATCCGTCGAAAAATGAGGAATTTAGAGTGTTTTTTTGGTTTTTAAAATTTGGCAAAATTTTGCAAAATTTTATGACCCCGGGGTCATAAAAAATTACAAAAATTTTCAGATTTTCAATTTTTTCAAAATGACTTTATTTCTTTACTAACTTTTAGAGAATTCATTAAAACAAGTAAAACAGTTGAAAAAACTTTGTAATCCGTCGAAAAATGAGGAATTTAGAGTGTTTTTTTGGTTTTTAAAATTTAGCAAAATTTTGCAAAATTTTATGACCCCGGGGTCATAAAAAATTACAAAAATTTTCAGATTTTCAATTTTTTCAAAATGACTTTATTTCTTTACTAACTTTTAGGGAATTCATTAAAACAAGTAAAACAGTTGAAAAAACTTTGTAATCCGTCGAAAAATGAGGAATTTAGAGTGTTTTTTGGTTTTTTAAATTTGGCAAAATTTTGCAAAATTTTATGACCCCGGGGTCATAAAAAATTACAAAAATTTTCAGATTTTCAATTTTTTCAAAATGACTTTATTTCTTTACTAACTTTTAGAGAATTCATTAAAACAAGTAAAACAGTTGAAAAAACTTTGTAATCCGTCGAAAAATGAGGAATTTAGAGTGTTTTTTTGGTTTTTAAAATTTGGTAAAATTTTGCAAAATTTTATGACCCCGGGGTCATAAAAAATTACAAAAATTTTCAGATTTTCAATTTTTTCAAAATGACTTTATTTCTTTACTAACTTTTAGGGAATTCATTAAAACAAGTAAAACAGTTGAAAAAACTTTGTAATCCGTCGAAAAATGAGGAATTTAGAGTGTTTTTTTGGTTTTTAAAATTTGGCAAAATTTTGCAAAATTTTATGACCCCGGGGTCATAAAAAATTACAAAAATTTTCAGATTTTCAATTTTTTCAAAATGACTTTATTTCTTTACTAACTTTTAGAGAATTCATTAAAACAAGTAAAACAGTTGAAAAAACTTTGTAATCCGTCGAAAAATGAGGAATTTAGAGTGTTTTTTTGGTTTTTAAAATTTGGTAAAATTTTGCAAAATTTTATGACCCCGGGGTCATAAAAAATTACAAAAATTTTCAGATTTTCAATTTTTTCAAAATGACTTTATTTCTTTACTAACTTTTAGAGAATTCATTAAAAGAAGTAAAACAGTTGAAAAAACTTTGTAATCCGTCGAAAAATGAGGAATTTAGAGTGTTTTTTTGGTTTTTAAAATTTAGCAAAATTTTGCAAAATTTTATGACCCCGGGGTCATAAAAAATTACAAAAATTTTCAGATTTTCAATTTTTTCAAAATGACTTTATTTCTTTACTAACTTTTAGAGAATTCATTAAAACAAGTAAAACAGTTGAAAAAACTTTGTAATCCGTCGAAAAATGAGGAATTTAGAGTGTTTTTTTGGTTTTTAAAATTTAGCAAAATTTTGCAAAATTTTATGACCCCGGGGTCATAAAAAATTACAAAAATTTTCAGATTTTCAATTTTTTCAAAATGACTTTATTTCTTTACTAACTTTTAGAGAATTCATTAAAACAAGTAAAACAGTTGAAAAAACTTTGTAGTCCGTCGAAAAATGAGGAATTTAGAGTGTTTTTTTGGTTTTTAAAATTTGGCAAAATTTTGCAAAATTTTATGACCCCGGGGTCATAAAAAATTACAAAAATTTTCAGATTTTCAATTTTTTCAAAATGACTTTATTTCTTTACTAACTTTTAGAGAATTCATTAAAACAAGTAAAACAGTTGAAAAAACTTTGTAATCCGTCGAAAAATGAGGAATTTAGAGTGTTTTTTTGGTTTTTAAAATTTGGTAAAATTTTGCAAAATTTTATGACCCCGGGGTCATAAAAAATTACAAAAATTTTCAGATTTTCAATTTTTTCAAAATGACTTTATTTCTTTACTAACTTTTAGAGAATTCATTAAAACAAGTAAAACAGTTGAAAAAACTTTGTAATCCGTCGAAAAATGAGGAATTTAGAGTGTTTTTTTGGTTTTTAAAATTTAGCAAAATTTTGCAAAATTTTATGACCCCGGGGTCATAAAAAATTACAAAAATTTTCAGATTTTCAATTTTTTCAAAATGACTTTATTTCTTTACTAACTTTTAGAGAATTCATTAAAACAAGTAAAACAGTTGAAAAAAGTTGGTAATCCGTCGAAAAATGAGGAATTTAGAGTGTTTTTTTGGTTTTTAAAATTTGGCAAAATTTTATGACCCCGGGGTCATAAAAAATTACGAAAATTTTCATATTTTCAATTTTTTCAAAATGACTTTATTTCTTTACTAACTTTTAGAGAATTCATTAAAACAAATAAAACAGTTGAAAAAACTTTGTAATCCGTCGAAAAATGAGGAATTTAGAGTGTTTTTTTGGTTTTTAAAATTTAGCAAAATTTTGCAAAATTTTATGACCCCGGGGTTTTAAAAAATTACAAAAATTTTCAGATTTTCAATTTTTTCAAAATGACTTTATTTCTTTACTAACTTTTAGAGAATTCATTAAAACAAGTAAAACAGTTGAAAAAAGTTGGTAATCCGTCGAAAAATGAGGAATTTAGAGTGTTCTTTTGGTTTTTAAAATTTGGCAAAATTTTGCAAAATTTTATGACCCCGGGGTCATAAAAAATTACGAAAATTTTCATATTTTCAATTTTTTCAAAATGACTTTATTTCTTTACTAACTTTTAGAGAATTCATTAAAAGAAGTAAACAGTTGAAAAAACTTTGTAATCCGTCGAAAAATGAGGAATTTAGAGTGTTTTTTTGGTTTTTAAAATTTAGCAAAATTTTGCAAAATTTTATGACCCCGGGGTCATAAAAAATTACAAAAATTTTCAGATTTTCAATTTTTTCAAAATGACTTTATTTCTTTACTAACTTTTAGAGAATTCATTAAAACAAGTAAAACAGTTGAAAAAACTTTGTAATCCGTCGAAAAATGAGGAATTTAGAGTGTTTTTTTGGTTTTTAAAATTTAGCAAAATTTTGCAAAATTTTATGACCCCGGGGTCATAAAAAATTACAAAAATTTTCAGATTTTCAATTTTTTCAAAATGACTTTATTTCTTTACTAACTTTTAGAGAATTCATTAAAACAAGTAAAACAGTTGAAAAAAGTTGGTAATCCGTCGAAAAATGAGGAATTTAGAGTGTTCTTTTGGTTTTTAAAATTTGGCAAAATTTTGCAAAATTTTATGACCCCGGGGTCATAAAAAATTACAAAAATTTTCAGATTTTCAATTTTTTCAAAATGACTTTATTTCTTTACTAACTTTTAGAGAATTCATTAAAACAAGTAAAACAGTTGAAAAAACTTTGTAATCCGTCGAAAAATGAGGAATTTAGAGTGTTTTTTTGGTTTTTAAAATTTAGCAAAATTTTGCAAAATTTTATGACCCCGGGGTCATAAAAAATTACAAAAATTTTCAGATTTTCAATTTTTTCAAAATGACTTTATTTCTTTACTAACTTTTAGAGAATTCATTAAAACAAGTAAAACAGTTGAAAAAACTTTGTAATCCGTCGAAAAATGAGGAATTTAGAGTGTTTTTTTGGTTTTTAAAATTTAGCAAAATTTTGCAAAATTTTATGACCCCGGGGTCATAAAAAATTACAAAAATTTTCAGATTTTCAATTTTTTCAAAATGACTTTATTTCTTTACTAACTTTTAGAGAATTCATTAAAACAAGTAAAACAGTTGAAAAAAGTTGGTAATCCGTCGAAAAATGAGGAATTTAGAGTGTTTTTTTGGTTTTTTAAATTTGGCAAAATTTTGCAAAATTTTATGACCCCGGGGTCATAAAAAATTACAAAAATTTTCAGATTTTCAATTTTTTCAAAATGACTTTATTTCTTTACTAACTTTTAGAGAATTCATTAAAACAAGTAAAACAGTTGAAAAAAGTTGGTAATCCGTCGAAAAATGAGGAATTTAGAGTGTTCTTTTGGTTTTTAAAATTTAGCAAAATTTTGCAAAATTTTATGACCCCGGGGTCATAAAAAATTACAAAAATTTTCAGATTTTCAATTTTTTCAAAATGACTTTATTTCTTTACTAACTTTTAGAGAATTCATTAAAACAAGTAAAACAGTTGAAAAAAGTTGGTAATCCGTCGAAAAATGAGGAATTTAGAGTGTTCTTTTGGTTTTTAAAATTTGGCAAAATTTTGCAAAATTTTATGACCCCGGGGTCATAAAAAATTACAAAAATTTTCAGATTTTCAATTTTTTCAAAATGACTTTATTTCTTTACTAACTTTTAGAGAATTCATTAAAACAAGTAAAACAGTTGAAAAAACTTTGTAATCCGTCGAAAAATGAGGAATTTAGAGTGTTTTTTTGGTTTTTAAAATTTAGCAAAATTTTGCAAAATTTTATGACCCCGGCATCACAAAAAATTACGAAAATTTTCATATTTTCAATTTTTTCAAAATGACTTTATTTCTTTACTAACTTTTAGAGAATTCATTAAAACAAATAAAACAGTTGAAAAAACTTTGTAATCCGTCGAAAAATGAGGAATTTAGAGTGTTTTTTTGGTTTTTAAAATTTAGCAAAATTTTGCAAAATTTTATGACCCCGGGGTCATAAAAAATTACAAAAATTTTCAGATTTTCAATTTTTTCAAAATGACTTTATTTCTTTACTAACTTTTAGAGAATTCATTAAAACAAGTAAAACAGTTGAAAAAAGTTGGTAATCCGTCGAAAAATGAGGAATTTAGAGTGTTCTTTTGGTTTTTAAAATTTGGCAAAATTTTGCAAAATTTTATGACCCCGGGGTCATAAAAAATTACGAAAATTTTCATATTTTAAATTTTTTCAAAATGACTTTATTTCTTTACTAACTTTTAGAGAATTCATTAAAAGAAGTAAACAGTTGAAAAAACTTTGTAATCCGTCGAAAAATGAGGAATTTAGAGTGTTTTTTTGGTTTTTAAAATTTAGCAAAATTTTGCAAAATTTTATGACCCCGGGGTCATAAAAAATTACAAAAATTTTCAGATTTTCAATTTTTTCAAAATGACTTTATTTCTTTACTAACTTTTAGAGAATTCATTAAAACAAGTAAAACAGTTGAAAAAACTTTGTAATCCGTCGAAAAATGAGGAATTTAGAGTGTTTTTTTGGTTTTTAAAATTTAGCAAAATTTTGCAAAATTTTATGACCCCGGGGTCATAAAAAATTACAAAAATTTTCAGATTTTCAATTTTTTCAAAATGACTTTATTTCTTTACTAACTTTTAGAGAATTCATTAAAACAAGTAAAACAGTTGAAAAAAGTTGGTAATCCGTCGAAAAATGAGGAATTTAGAGTGTTCTTTTGGTTTTTAAAATTTGGCAAAATTTTGCAAAATTTTATGACCCCGGGGTCATAAAAAATTACAAAAATTTTCAGATTTTCAATTTTTTCAAAATGACTTTATTTCTTTACTAACTTTTAGAGAATTCATTAAAACAAGTAAAACAGTTGAAAAAACTTTGTAATCCGTCGAAAAATGAGGAATTTAGAGTGTTTTTTTGGTTTTTAAAATTTAGCAAAATTTTGCAAAATTTTATGACCCCGGCATCACAAAAAATTACGAAAATTTTCATATTTTCAATTTTTTCAAAATGACTTTATTTCTTTACTAACTTTTAGAGAATTCATTAAAACAAATAAAACAGTTGAAAAAACTTTGTAATCCGTCGAAAAATGAGGAATTTAGAGTGTTTTTTTGGTTTTTAAAATTTAGCAAAATTTTGCAAAATTTTATGACCCCGGGGTCATAAAAAATTACAAAAATTTTCAGATTTTCAATTTTTTCAAAATGACTTTATTTCTTTACTAACTTTTAGAGAATTCATTAAAACAAGTAAAACAGTTGAAAAAAGTTGGTAATCCGTCGAAAAATGAGGAATTTAGAGTGTTCTTTTGGTTTTTAAAATTTGGCAAAATTTTGCAAAATTTTATGACCCCGGGGTCATAAAAAATTACAAAAATTTTCAGATTTTCAATTTTTTCAAAATGACTTTATTTCTTTACTAACTTTTAGAGAATTCATTAAAACAAGTAAAACAGTTGAAAAAACTTTGTAATCCGTCGAAAAATGAGGAATTTAGAGTGTTTTTTTGGTTTTTAAAATTTAGCAAAATTTTGCAAAATTTTATGACCCCGGCATCACAAAAAATTACGAAAATTTTCATATTTTCAATTTTTTCAAAATGACTTTATTTCTTTACTAACTTTTAGAGAATTCATTAAAACAAATAAAACAGTTGAAAAAACTTTGTAATCCGTCGAAAAATGAGGAATTTAGAGTGTTTTTTTGGTTTTTAAAATTTAGCAAAATTTTGCAAAATTTTATGACCCCGGGGTCATAAAAAATTACAAAAATTTTCAGATTTTCAATTTTTTCAAAATGACTTTATTTCTTTACTAACTTTTAGAGAATTCATTAAAACAAATAAAACAGTTGAAAAAACTTTGTAATCCGTCGAAAAATGAGGAATTTAGAGTGTTTTTTTGGTTTTTAAAATTTAGCAAAATTTTGCAAAATTTTATGACCCCGGGGTCATAAAAAATTACAAAAATTTTCAGATTTTCAATTTTTTCAAAATGACTTTATTTCTTTACTAACTTTTAGAGAATTCATTAAAACAAGTAAAACAGTTGAAAAAAGTTGGTAATCCGTCGAAAAATGAGGAATTTAGAGTGTTCTTTTGGTTTTTAAAATTTGGCAAAATTTTGCAAAATTTTATGACCCCGGGGTCATAAAAAATTACAAAAATTTTCAGATTTTCAATTTTTTCAAAATGACTTTATTTCTTTACTAACTTTTAGAGAATTCATTAAAACAAGTAAAACAGTTGAAAAAACTTTGTAATCCGTCGAAAAATGAGGAATTTAGAGTGTTTTTTTGGTTTTTAAAATTTAGCAAAATTTTGCAAAATTTTATGACCCCGGCATCACAAAAAATTACGAAAATTTTCATATTTTCAATTTTTTCAAAATGACTTTATTTCTTTACTAACTTTTAGAGAATTCATTAAAACAAATAAAACAGTTGAAAAAACTTTGTAATCCGTCGAAAAATGAGGAATTTAGAGTGTTTTTTTGGTTTTTAAAATTTAGCAAAATTTTGCAAAATTTTATGACCCCGGGGTCATAAAAAATTACAAAAATTTTCAGATTTTCAATTTTTTCAAAATGACTTTATTTCTTTACTAACTTTTAGAGAATTCATTAAAACAAGTAAAACAGTTGAAAAAAGTTGGTAATCCGTCGAAAAATGAGGAATTTAGAGTGTTCTTTTGGTTTTTAAAATTTGGCAAAATTTTGCAAAATTTTATGACCCCGGGGTCATAAAAAATTACAAAAATTTTCAGATTTTCAATTTTTTCAAAATGACTTTATTTCTTTACTAACTTTTAGAGAATTCATTAAAACAAGTAAAACAGTTGAAAAAACTTTGTAATCCGTCGAAAAATGAGGAATTTAGAGTGTTTTTTTGGTTTTTAAAATTTAGCAAAATTTTGCAAAATTTTATGACCCCGGCATCACAAAAAATTACGAAAATTTTCATATTTTCAATTTTTTCAAAATGACTTTATTTCTTTACTAACTTTTAGAGAATTCATTAAAACAAATAAAACAGTTGAAAAAACTTTGTAATCCGTCGAAAAATGAGGAATTTAGAGTGTTTTTTTGGTTTTTAAAATTTAGCAAAATTTTGCAAAATTTTATGACCCCGGGGTCATAAAAATTACAAAAATTTTCAGATTTTCAATTTTTTCAAAATGACTTTATTTCTTTACTAACTTTTAGAGAATTCATTAAAACAAGTAAAACAGTTGAAAAAACTTTGTAATCCGTCGAAAAATGAGGAATTTAGAGTGTTTTTTTGGTTTTTAAAATTTAGCAAAATTTTGCAAAATTTTATGACCCCGGGGTCATAAAAATTACAAAAATTTTCAGATTTTCAATTTTTTCAAAATGACTTTATTTCTTTACTAACTTTTAGAGAATTCATTAAAACAAATAAAACAGTTGAAAAAACTTTGTAATCCGTCGAAAAATGAGGAATTTAGAGTGTTGTTTTGGTTTTTAAAATTTAGCAAAATTTTGCAAAATTTTATGACCCCGGGGTCATAAAAAATTACAAAAATTTTCAGATTTTCAATTTTTTCAAAATGACTTTATTTCTTTACTAACTTTTAGAGAATTCATTAAAACAAGTAAAAAAGTTGAAAAAACTTTGTAATCCGTCGAAAAATGAGGAATTTAGAGTGTTGTTTTGGTTTTTAAAATTTAGCAAAATTTTGCAAAATGTTATGACCCCGGGGTCATAAAAAATTACAAAAATTTTCAGATTTTCAATTTTTTCAAAATGACTTTATTTCTTTACTAACTTTTAGAGAATTCATTAAAACAAGTAAAACAGTTGAAAAAACTTTGTAATCCGTCGAAAAATGAGGAATTTAGAGTGTTTTTTTGGTTTTTAAAATTTAGCAAAATTTTGCAAAATTTTATGACCCCGGGGTTATAAAAAATTACAAAAATTTTCAGATTTTCAATTTTTTCAAAATGACTTTATTTCTTTACTAACTTTTAGAGAATTCATTAAAACAAGTAAAACAGTTGAAAAAACTTTGTAATCCGTCGAAAAATGAGGAATTTAGAGTGTTTTTTTGGTTTTTAAAATTTAGCAAAATTTTGCAAAATTTTATGACCCCGGGGTCATAAAAAATTACAAAAATTTTCAGATTTTCAATTTTTTCAAAATGACTTTATTTCTTTACTAACTTTTAGAGAATTCATTAAAACAAATAAAACAGTTAAAAAAACTTTGTAATCCGTCGAAAAATGAGGAATTTAGAGTGTTTTTTTGGTTTTTAAAATTTAGCAAAATTTTGCAAAATTTTATGACCCCGGGGTCATAAAAATTACAAAAATTTTCAGATTTTCAATTGTTTCAAAATGACTTTATTTCTTTACTAACTTTTAGAGAATTCATTAAAACAAGTAAAACAGTTGAAAAAACTTTGTAATCCGTCGAAAAATGAGGAATTTAGAGTGTTGTTTTGGTTTTTAAAATTTAGCAAAATTTTGCAAAATTTTATGACCCCGGGGTCATAAAAAATTACAAAAATTTTCAGATTTTCAATTTTTTCAATATGACTTTATTTCTTTACTAACTTTTAGAGAATTCATTAAAACAAATAAAACAGTTGAAAAAACTTTGTAATCCGTCGAAAAATGAGGAATTTAGAGAGTTTTTTTGGTTTTTAAAATTTAGCAAAATTTTGCAAAATTTTATGACCCCGGGGTCATAAAAATTACAAAAATTTTCAGATTTTCAATTTTTTCAAAATGACTTTATTTCTTTACTAACTTTTAGAGAATTCATTAAAACAAGTAAAACAGTTGAAAAAACTTGGTAATCCATCGAAAAATGAGGAATTTAGAGTGTTTTTTTGGTTTTTAAAATTTAGCAAAATTTTATGACCCCGGGGTCATAAAAAATTACAAAAATTTTCAGATTTTCAATTTTTTCAAAATGACTTTATTTCTTTACTAACTTTTAGAGAATTCATTAAAACAAGTAAAACAGTTGAAAAAACTTTGTAATCCGTCGAAAAATGAGGAATTTAGAGTGTTTTTTTGGTTTTTAAAATTTAGCAAAATTTTGCAAAATTTTATGACCCCGGGGTCATAAAAAATTACAAAAATTTTCAGATTTTCAATTTTTTCAAAATGACTTTATTTCTTTACTAACTTTTAGAGAATTCATTAAAACAAGTAAAACAGTTGAAAAAAGTTGGTAATCCGTCGAAAAATGAGGAATTTAGAGTGTTTTTTTGGTTTTTAAAATTTAGCAAAATTTTGCAAAATTTTATGACCCCGGGGTCATAAAAAATTACAAAAATTTTCAGATTTTCAATTTTTTCAAACTGACTTTATTTCTTTACTAACTTTTAGAGAATTCATTAAAACAAGTAAAACAGTTGAAAAAACTTTGTAATCCGTCGAAAAATGAGGAATTTAGAGTGTTGTTTTGGTTTTTAAAATTTAGCAAAATTTTGCAAAATTTTATGACCCCGGGGTCATAAAAAATTACAAAAATTTTCAGATTTTCAATTTTTTCAAAATGACTTTATTTCTTTACTAACTTTTAGAGAATTCATTAAAACAAGTAAAACAGTTGAAAAAAGTTGGTAATCCGTCGAAAAATGAGGAATTTAGAGTGTTTTTTTGGTTTTTAAAATTTAGCAAAATTTTGCAAAATTTTATGACCCCGGGGTCATAAAAAATTACAAAAATTTTCAGATTTTCAATTTTTTCAAAATGACTTTATTTCTTTACTAACTTTTAGAGAATTCATTAAAACAAGTAAAACAGTTGAAAAAAGTTGGTAATCCGTCGAAAAATGAGGAATTTAGAGTGTTTTTTTGGTTTTTAAAATTTAGCAAAATTTTGCAAAATTTTATGACCCCGGGGTCATAAAAAATTACAAAAATTTTCAGATTTTCAATTTTTTCAAAATGACTTTATTTCTTTACTAACTTTTAGAGAATTCATTAAAACAAGTAAAACAGTTGAAAAAACTTTGTAATACGTCGAAAAATGAGGAATTTAGAGTGTTTTTTTGGTTTTTAAAATTTAGCAAAATTTTGCAAAATTTTATGACCCCGGGGTCATAAAAAATTACAAAAATTTTCAGATTTTCAATTTTTTCAAAATGACTTTATTTCTTTACTAACTTTTAGAGAATTCATTAAAACAAGTAAAACAGTTGAAAAAAGTTGGTAATCCGTCGAAAAATGAGGAATTTAGAGTGTTGTTTTGGTTTTTAAAATTTAGCAAAATTTTGCAAAATTTTATGACCCCGGGGTCATAAAAAATTACAAAAATTTTCAGATTTTCAATTTTTTCAAAATGACTTTATTTCTTTACTAACTTTTAGAGAATTCATTAAAACAAGTAAAACAGTTGAAAAAAGTTGGTAATCCATCGAAAAATGAGGAATTTAGAGTGTTTTTTTGGTTTTATGACCCCGGGGTCATAAAAAATTACAAAAATTTTCAGATTTTCAATTTTTTCAAAATGACTTTATTTCTTTACTAACTTTTAGAGAATTCATTAAAACAAGTAAAACAGTTGAAAAAACTTTGTAATCCGTCGAAAAATGAGGAATTTAGAGTGTTGTTTTGGTTTTTAAAATTTAGCAAAATTTTGCAAAATTTTATGACCCCGGGGTCATAAAAAATTACAAAAATTTTCAGATTTTCAATTTTTTCAAAATGACTTTATTTCTTTACTAACTTTTAGAGAATTCATTAAAACAAATAAAACAGTTGAAAAAACTTTGTAATCCGTCGAAAAATGAGGAATTTAGAGTGTTTTTTTGGTTTTTAAAATTTAGCAAAATTTTGCAAAATTTTATGACCCCGGGGTCATAAAAAATTACAAAAATTTTCAGATTTTCAATTTTTTCAAAATGACTTTATTTCTTTACTAACTTTTAGAGAATTCATTAAAACAAATAAAACAGTTGAAAAAACTTTGTAATCCATCGAAAAATGAGGAATTTAGAGTGTTTTTTTGGTTTTTTAAAATTTAGCAAAATTTTGCAAAATTTTATGACCCCGGGGTCATAAAAAATTACAAAAATTTTCAGATTTTCAATTTTTTCAAAATGACTTTATTTCTTTACTAACTTTTAGAGAATTCATTAAAACAAGTAAAACAGTTGAAAAAAGTTGGTAATCCGTCGAAAAATGAGGAATTTAGAGTGTTGTTTTGGTTTTTAAAATTTAGCAAAATTTTGCAAAATTTTATGACCCCGGGGTCATAAAAAATTACAAAAATTTTCAGATTTTCAATTTTTTCAAAATGACTTTATTTCTTTACTAACTTTTAGAGAATTCATTAAAACAAGTAAAACAGTTGAAAAAAGTTGGTAATCCATCGAAAAATGAGGAATTTAGAGTGTTTTTTTGGTTTTCAAAATTTTAGCAAATTTTGCAAAATTTTATGACCCCGGGGTCATAAAAAATTACAAAAATTTTCAGATTTTCAATTTTTTCAAAATGACTTTATTTCTTTACTAACTTTTAGAGAATTCATTAAAACAAGTAAAACAGTTGAAAAAACTTGGTAATCCGTCGAAAAATGAGGAATTTAGAGTGTTTTTTTGGTTTTCAAAATTTAGCAAAATTTTGCAAAATTTTATGACCCCGGGGTCATAAAAAATTACAAAAATTTTCAGATTTTCAATTTTTTCAAAATGACTTTATTTCTTTACTAACTTTTAGAGAATTCATTAAAACAAGTAAAACAGTTGAAAAAACTTGGTAATCCGTCGAAAAATGAGGAATTTAGAGTGTTTTTTTTGGTTTTCAAAATTTAGCAAAATTTTGCAAAATTTTATGACCCCGGGGTCATAAAAAATTACAAAAATTTTCAGATTTTCAATTTTTTCAAAATGACTTTATTTCTTTACTAACTTTTAGAGAATTCATTAAAACAAGTAAAACAGTTGAAAAAACTTGGTAATCCGTCGAAAAAATGAGGAATTTAGAGTGTTTTTTTGGTTTTTAAAATTTTGCCAAATTTTGCAAAATTTTATGACCCCGGGGTCATAAAAAATTACAAAAATTTTCATATTTTCAATTTTTTCAAAATGACTTTATTTCTTTACTAACTTTTAGAGAATTCATTAAAACAAGTAAAACAGTTGAAAAAACTTGGTAATCCGTCGAAAAAATGAGGAATTTAGAGTGTTGTTTTGGTTTTTAAAATTTAGCAAAATTTTGCAAAATTTTATGACCCCGGGGTCATAAAAAATTACAAAAATTTTCAGATTTTCAATTTTTTCAAAATGACTTTATTTCTTTACTAACTTTTAGAGAATTCATTAAAACAAGTAAAATAGTTGAAAAAAAGTTGGTAATCCATCGAAAAATGAGGGTCATAAAAAATTACAAAAATTTTCAGATTTTCAATTTTTTCAAAATGACTTTATTTCTTTACTAACTTTTAGAGAATTCATTAAAACAAGTAAAACAGTTGAAAAAACTTGGTAATCCGTCGAAAAATGAGGAATTTAGAGTGTTTTTTTGGTTTTTAAAATTTTGCCAAATTTTGCAAAATTTTATGACCCCGGGGTCATAACAAATTACAAAAATTTTCATATTTTCAATTTTTTCAAAATGACTTTATTTCTTTACTAACTTTTAGAGAATTCATTAAAACAAGTAAAACAGTTGAAAAAACTTGGTAATCCGTCGAAAAATGAGGAATTTAGAGTTTTTTTTTGGTTTTTTAAAATTTTGCCAAATTTTGCAAAATTTTATGACCCCGGGGTCATAAAAAAATTACAAAAATTTTCATATTTTCAATTTTTTCAAAATGACTTTATTTCTTTACTAACTTTTAGAGAATTCATTAAAACAAGTAAAACAGTTGAAAAAACTTGGTAATCCGTCGAAAAATGAGGAATTTAGAGTGTTTTTTTTGGGTTTTTTAAAATTTAGCAAAATTTTGCAAAATTTTATGACCTCGGCATCACAAAAAATTACGAAAATTTTCATATTTTCAATTTTTTCAAAATGACTTTATTTCTTTACTAACTTTTAGAGAATTCATTAAAACAAGTAAAACAGTTGAAAAAAGTTGGTAATCCGTCGAAAAATGAGGAATTTAGAGTGTTTTTTTTGGTTTTTAAAATTTTGCCAAATTTTGCAAAATTTTATGACCCCGGCATCACAAAAAATTACAAAAATTTGCATATTTTCAATTTTTTCAAAAATGACTTTATTTCTTTACTAACTTTTAGAGAATTCATTAAAACAAGTAAAACAGTTGAAAAAAGTTGGTAATCCGTCGAAAAATGAGGAATTTAGAGTGTTTTTTTGGTTTTTTAAAATTTTGCCAAATTTTGCAAAATTTTATGACCCCGGGGTCATAAAAAATTACAAAAATTTTCATATTTTCAATTTTTTCAAAATGACTTTATTTCTTTACTAACTTTTAGAGAATTCATTAAAACAAGTAAAACAGTTGAAAAAACTTGGTAATCGGTCCAAAAAAGAGGATTTTAGAGCATTTTTGTTTTTAAAATTTTTTTGGAATGGTTAATATCAAACAAAATTCTATTATTAGACCAGTATTATTAATATTGTACTGATTAATATATTTTAAATTGAACTATCATCAGTTGAAAATGTTTAACCGACCAGACGACGTAGTCATTCTCACCGATAAAATCTACGATACAATGTATTTCTTCATACAATTCCAAAAAAAAAAAATATGTATATTAATGGGAGAAATAAAAAACGACATATTTTTGACATTATTACGACATATTTTTGACATTATTACGACATATTTTTGTGTCACACCTCCACTAAATTAATCATAATAAGAATCAGACAAATGCAGTTTTTGCAATTTAATTAAAAAATGAAAAATATTTTATACAACTGTCAGTCCGAAATTGAGTGAAGAAAAATATATCGTATTTATGATGAAAATTATATCGTATCGTCAAAGACCGTTAATATATAAAGATACACAAAAGTAGTTTGGTCGTATAAAGATTAGAGTTGAGATGGGACATTCTTACGATCTTACTATATCATATTAAAACAAAACATAAACTAGTACACACTATTAAAGAAACAAGAATTAAAAAAAAAAACACATATATAATATATATTATATGCCAAACCAATGCTCTATTTCTATTACCAAAATATAGTGTATTCTATATTATGCTGTGCAAATTATAAATATGTATTGGCTGTACACAGTATACACACTTGTATAGATGGATATATAGTTATATATCTAATTAGAATCTTATTTTTACGTTTTTCAATTCTCCTTGCAAAAGTTTCGTTTTTATATTTTGGTGGAATTGAAAAAAAAGTGTGAATTGTTGAATGTACATATAAAATAAATGTCTTAAATAGGTACATATAAAATAAATGTGCTAATTTCACAAAATATACTGTCTTTATAAATCGGCAACATTTTCATTAGAATATAAATTTTTTATAATGGTTATTATCTTATTGTTTTTGATAAATCTGACGTTTTGATATAGTACCTCGATTCTTGGATATATATTTAATTTACTATAAAAAATTTATTGATACACTGCAGATCAAATTTTATAATTTGTATTTAAAATAATATTAATAAATTGTAACTCCTACAATTTAAAACATTGCTATTATTAAAATCATTCAGTCTCAAAATAACCTTAAATTTACTTATTCATTTATTCAATTTATGCAACTCTGATTAACGTCAACACAATTCTTTTGCATTATATAATTTCTTTTTCATGATTTGGAGTTATTCTGAGGATATGCACATTTTTGTTTTTTATTTTGTTTTTATATTGTTGCATAATTTAATTATTTGTTTATTTATTGATAAATCCTCTTCATATGTAACATTGAGAAAAATGTTTTGTTGTTGTTATCTTTACTAATTGCTATTAATTTATTATAAAGATTTCAAAATTTATAAGGTGATTATTGGAGGGGTTTCATTTCAGTTAATGCAAGTGATTATTCAGTTCAGTTGTTGCGAATTTATTTATCTATTGTACTTGAAAAACTTTTATTATTAATTTTTATTATTATTATTATTATTATTATTATTATTATTGTTATTATTATTATTATTATTATTATTATAATTTTTTTCAATCCCACCAAGAATATAAAAATGAAACTTTTGCAAGGAGAACTGAAAAACGTAAAAATAAGATTCTAATTAGATATATAACTATATATCCATCTATACCAGTGTGTATACTGTGTACAGCCAATACATATTTATAATTTGCACAGCATAATATAGAGTACACTATATTTTGGTAATAGAAATAGAGCATTGGTTTGGCATATAATATATATTATATACGTGTTTTTTTTTTAATTCTTGTTTCTTTAATAGTGTGTACTAGTTTATGTTTTGTTTTAATATGAAATAGTAAGATCTGAAAAATATCCCATCTCATCTCAACTCTAATCTTTATACGATCAAACTACTTTTGTGTATATTTTGGTATCGTATTAAAGACGAAAATTATATCGTATTTATATTAGGAATGAAGATTAAAAATTGTATAAACATTTTAAATTCATTATTTTAGTAATGAATACAATTAATTAAGAATAAGTAATAAATTAGAATAATAATTATCAAGATTTTTATTTAATTTTTTATCTTCTCTTTACCATAAACTGAGTTCAAAATCCACACAAAAAAAATAACAAAATTAAAATAAATGATTTTTTGTTTAAAATTAAAAACGATAACGATAACGTCCGAAATTTTTTTAAAAAATATAGAAACAGTGCTTCCATGCTGTTTTTTTTTTTTTTGTGAAGCTTAGTACAAATAGAAAATTAATGTATTTTTTGAAAATAGGTTTTAAAATTGGAAAATTAATTTTAGAGCATTAAAAAAAATGTAATGTTTAAAATTAAACATCCTAAATATATGCAATTTTTGCTTGTACAATTTTAGTACTAATAATTTATACAAATTTTAAATTTACATAGGAAATTATTATTTTTAATTTTCATACAATTTTATACAATTTAATTTACAATCAAAACCATTGTTAAAAGAATGCAATGTAAATACATACATATGATATAAGATTTATAATTTCTATCGAGCAAAGATTACATTTAGATGATAAGCTGTATATGTCTAGTTAAATATTTTAATGCAAAAACTCATTCTCCATTAATTTTATAATAATTTTTGCGGAAAAATATGAAATACGTGTTTTAACGAAACATTTCCTTCCATTAATAGAAAACTGTTAAAATGTTGCTTCTGAAAGGCTTTTATACCCTCATAACATTTAAACTGGAAGTTGTCATACAGGATACAGCTTAAAGTATTCTACAAAATTGTTAGCTTAAACTCAAATTAATTTAATTGAAGAAGGATTATCATCAAGTTCGAATGTTTCGATATAAAATTAAAGGAGCATAAGAAATAAAAAAATTAAATCGATTTCAAAAGGACAAATTAAGATCGGGATAAATTTAATTAGAAATAGCATAGGAAAATTGTAAAAAGTTGCACCGACTAATAGAACATACCTGTGTTGAGTAATCAGTATGACAGTTTTAGCATACGTTTCATACTCTCTCACCAACAAACGAATACAAAAATATCCGTCCACAAAATGGGTTTGTTAATGAGACGTAATGAAATGTATGCTAAAGCTGTATCTGGGAAGTATCTGGACAAATTATGCAAAACTAAATTATAACTATAATAGGTATAATTAATAGCAGAATTAGAATTGAATAGAATTAGATTTTTATTAAGATCCCTGAATCTATTGAGTTTTTTCGGTCCACAAACTTTTAAAAAATATAACAGTTATGGAATAGAATAAATAGTTACACGCCAAAAAAAAATTGACAGTTAAATCAACGAAACTGATTTTAAATGAATGTTAAAAAATATTATTTTATTCTTAGTTTATGAATTTACACAACCAAATGACACAAAAAGATCGTCAATACATGCTCCAAAAATTTAGAATAAAAGAAAATCTGAAATAGATACACACACACCTATACATACATATTAAATATATGTAAAAGAAAATGCATAAACTATAAAAATTAATACAAAACAACCATTCTTTTGTTGGTTAATGTTAGGTAATTGGAGCCAGCTGCAAGTCTTAATAAAGTATTTAATTTACATATACATAAATTTCATCTGAGATTATTAAAAAAAAACTTAAAAGTGGATTCATAACAGAAAAACAAACTGTACACATACTAGTATAATAAATAAAAATAAATATACCTATAACATAACAACTACGAATATTTTTTTTTGTTTACTTGTAAATTTTTTAAGCGTGTTGCTTCTCAAATTTTCTTTTTTAACTTTAAATCAAAATTTGTAATACAAAATTGTACATTAATACAGACAATTAAAATACGTGAATAAATCAAATAACTTCAGTTTGCTTAAATATTATATAATTCAAGCTCTGAATATTCTAAGTCATATGTAGGTATGTAAGTATGTATATGTATATGAGTTAAATTTTGGAATAAATAAATAATTTAAAAAAAAACATGGACACGTCAACTAATGTTTAATAAAAAATTAATATACAATTACAATGTGCAACTGTGCAAACACATCCATGCAGAGTAGTCGATCAAAAAATATTTACAAGAATCGGTATTAAAATGATCGATACCACACGATTGTCAAAAAAAAATATGATCACCATAAAATTTATGAATAATTAAGTGTATAACACTTTCTAACTGTACAAAAATTAATAGAAGTAGAACTGGTAAAACAAATGAAACAAAAATTTAACTATAATACAGTCAACCAACTGCACAACTTGGTTGTAAACCAAATTAATAATATGAAATTTTTCCATCAAGTTGTAACGTTTTCAACCAAATTGTAATGATGGACAGTTGCTTGAAGGTTGTAAATTTACTTATTTTTTTGACCCCACACTCTGGCGTTTTGACATTGAAATGGCGCATTTAGCAGTGAATGGATGTATCGAACAAAGAAGTAAATCCCATATTTATATTTGCCGATAAGGCATATTATATATTTTTTCCAACGGTAAAAACCATTTTTTAGGATATGTGTCTAATGAGATATGCCTAATTCTAATTATAATTGTAAATAATATTGTTAAATATTCATATATAAATTATAATTTTAATTAGAATCGACTAATTTGAAATTTTACTGGTTTGTGTCTTGGAATTATTCAGCTCGAAATATTTCTAAATGATGACAGCTAAATTCTAATTGAAGGCATATAAATCATAGAAATAAATAATTTATGTATGTATCATATATATATATATATACATATTTCAATTAATTTATATATTTTTAATTGACAATTTTACATTTTGTATTGTTTATGGTCAATTTGAGTTGTCAAAAAATTGTCCATTATTGTTTTTACTGTGAATTTATTCTTAAAATAATTCTTTACAAAATAGATACAAAAAACTATATACATATACTTATACATATATTAAAATCATCAAAATCATTATACATATAATCAAAATCAATGAAAGTTTGAAAAAAAAAATTTAAATAATAACTAACTATGTTTTGTTAACGATCTTGCGTATAGATCTGGAATTATGGACCAATAAAAAATGACTAGAGGAAATTTGTTATTTTTAAGAACAATTTCATAAATATCAGTGCTAAAAAAGGGAAATTTGCTGTGATATAATATATTTCAGATCAGTGAAAAACACATCTTTTGTATGACTACCTATATATATAGATCAGGATCGTAATCGTAGAGCTTTTTAAATAGTTTACAAATTGTAATATCGCAATCCAGCTTTAAATCCCAATCTTTATATAGATTATGGGAAATTTATAAATTTCCTTTTTTTGACAGTACGATATTAATATTGAGCTTTAAATGCAAAAAAAAAAAAAAATGTTCATAGTTGTTTTTTAAAGATTTATGATCCGGATTTGCGTAGATCATTAAAAAAAAAAACTAAAAAATTTGCATAATGTATGGGTAGCATAAAGAGCGAAAAAGCTGAAATTAATTCTGCTGATTTACTAATACAGTACAACTTGAATGTTAAGTAAACAAAACCGATTAATTTCCAAAAAATTTTAACAAAAATTAACCTTGAATAAAATTCACCAACAAGAAAGAAAGATATTTTTGTTTTTTATTTTTACTTTTTGATTATATTTTCAAATTCAGTTCTTGTAAGCTAACAAAAAAAAAAAGAAAATAGAAAATTGAACTGCACGATAATCAAACGATATTTATTTCTATTTCATGTTTAAATTAATATTTTATATTTTTATTTTGTTTGTTAAAATTATTTTCTCAATTTAGTCTCAATTTTATGAAGCACCTACACAGTAATAGATCACGCAAATATTGTAATTGTTCGAAGAACCGGCTTACAAAAAAAAAACAACAAAACAATAAAAAAAAAATAAATAAACTTAACGTGTCATCGCGTCAACATAATCAACAATAATAAAGTATATGTATTTTCTTTTTTAAAAACTAGTTAATAAGATAAGCTGCGAATTGAATTCTGAAACTAAAAATATTATTAGTAATGTAATTATGTGTTTGTATGTACATAATCTAGATTCTTGAAAATCTGGCTTAAATAATTTTGTTCTTTTTATAATTTAACTGGAAAAAAATGAATTCGATTGTGATTATGATTTTGGAATTTAAACCGTATAAAATAAATTTTTATCCATGAAGTCATGATGTGAGTAATAACCCTTTACTGAAAATAATTGTTTTTTGTTTTGTTTGAATGATTATGATAAGTTTTAATTACACATTTTCTGTTAGACTAACAGACTATAGACTACATATTTAATTAAATTTTAATAGGAATAAGCTCTTTGAATTAAACAGCGGTTATTTTATTGATAAAAAAATATATGCAAAAATGTATTTATTAAAAAAAAGTAAAGGAATCAAATAAATAGTAAATAATATAAGTAAATAATAAATAAATAACTATTTATTTATTAATTTTAGATAAGAAAAACGTGAATATTATATAATAAAAAACATTAAAATCAATAAATTAAATTTACCTATTATACAATATATTAAAAATATTTATAGTTAAATATTTTCATTTACATTATAAGAGCTAAAAACGAAAAATAAATAACCCATTAAGGAGTTTTGTCAAATTAGGTAGACGTAGACGTGATGGTTGTTGTCAAAAATAAACATGTCATTTTCTATGTCTATGCTTGACAACATAATTTCTAGGATTACGTAAATTTCCCAAACTTCATATTACACGAAAGTACTTAGAGATATTTATTTTTATTATACAGCATAAGTATTTAATCACAGGTCCATAGATTTAATTATTTGAATTTCAAAATTCAAATTTCAATTTCAATAGTAGCAGTGGCTAATGTAACGCTAAATTTAAATTTATATATTATGTATTTGTTACGGTAAATATGATAAATTAGTGATTATGTATAATCACCTGTAATTATACATGTAAATAATTAGGAAAATTATAGGTGATAAAATTATATGTACAAATGGTTAAATATGAAAGATATATGTTGACCCTAGCGCCTAACTACGTACATACTGCTACTTTAACTAAACGATTTCAAACTTTAATGGATTCTAATTCCGAATAAAATCAATCTAACCCAAAATGACATCAAACTTTATTGAAGCAATTTTTTGAATCGCTATGACCGTCTAAAACATTAAAAACAAAATAATTGTTTCATTTTTACGTATTCATTTTACTGATTGCTATAATCGCAGCTTTAGCATTATGATTAAAATTTATGCTTAAGATTATTAAATTTCAAAATTTCAAAAATGTAAAATTGAAAATAGAAATTTGATAGAAAAAGAAATTTTATTGATTTCGAATTTCATAGGCAGTATACAAAATTTTGTTTGCATTGTATAAATTTTATACGATTTTATTACGCCCCTGAAATAAAATGAATTCACAATTAAAAAAAAAATAAAATTTTTTTTAAGAAATGACAGAATTTAATTGCCAAATTTGAAATTGAACTTGTTCAGTATATCTAGAACAGTTTTGGACAATGACAATTAACACTCTACAAACACTCTAGGACCACTTAGAACAGAAAAATCTACTAAACACTTTTTTTTTATTTTTTTAAAACTTTTTTGTACTTTCGTTTTTAACTGTCAAAATTTAAAGAAAAAGTAATAACAAAAAAATTTGTCCAAAGCTGTTCTCAAAAAAATTTATAACAAAAAAGATCAACTTTGAACTGTTTTGCACAATCACAACACCTTTGAACAAAAACGTTCAATTAACAGAAACTAATGATCAGAACTAAACATGTTCTTTTTTACTCTACATCGTTCGTCTAAAACAGTTTACTGAACAAACCTATTCTTCGTTAAAGTCAAAATTTAATTGTCCATCTTAGCTCACCCGACCAATACTATTAAACTTATTCAAAAAGTATTGTATGTAATTCTATTATTATGAACCATTTAGACAACTTCTCTGGTTTAAAACTTTATTTGATTATACTTATAACTTATATCAAAATGTTAAAAAAAGATCTGTGAGTTAGAAGAATCAACAAAAATTCATTTTATAGCTCACAGATTATTTTATAGGTGCTTTTATTTGCTAAATATGAGTATGTTTTATTTCAAATAATTAAAATACGTCTCAAGAAAGTAAATATTACAGTAAATAATAAATTATAGTTTTTTTGTAAATGAATTAAAAGCAACTCAACATAATTTTTTAACATAATTTTTGTTAGTTCAATTACTTAATTACATATACAGTGAAACACTTATAGTCAATATTGCCAATCCCTAAATTTCAGTAATATTTTTTTTGTTTTTTTTTTTTGTTTTTTCCTATAACAGAATTGTGACTACAAACGTTTTTTACTATAAACAAATTAAAATACATAAAAAAGCATTAAAAAAAGATTATGACAGTAACATTGTTGACTAAAAAAGCAAATTGTGCATATAACTAGTAGTGACTATAACCGATTTTTACTGTCCATAAGTACATAATATTTTAATATTAAATTTAAATTTTTGTTTTAATTCATATTTGAAAAGTAATAACGTCATAAAAACAAATTAATACATGCCAACAATAATTTTTAAATTAATTTATAAAAAGTGAAATTATTTATATTGCAATTAAATTTTAATTAAAACTTTTTTATTTAAATATTTGCTAAAAAAAAAAAACAAAAAAATCAACAAATTCACAACTAAATAAATGTATTCTAAAAATAGAAATAAATTTCAGATCAAAATCTCTCTACTTCTCTATATCATCTCTTAGTTTAGTTGTGTTGTGATGAGTTGTGACCTAATGATAAAAACTGAGAATTTAAATAGAAAATTTATACAAAACAAAAGCGCATAAATAAGCACAAAATAAGATTTCAATGTTATTTTTTTTTTTATATACGATTGTTCCATACAGAGATTTCAATTAATAATTTCAAAGGTTATTTTTGTTTTTTTTTTTATATATGTATAATAACCTTTTAATTAAACTTTTTCAGTTAAAATTGATCAAAACACAAATACTAATACTAATACCTACAAAGAAAAAAAAGAAACCCAAAAAATGAAATACTATTTTTTTTTATTATTAAAAGTTATCAACAATCTCTCTACTTTGTATAAACAATTATAATATGTATTCATAAATTATGTTCCGCAACAAAAACCGAATATTGAAATTTGTATGCATCGTAAATGTATATTTAATATTTATTTAATTGTGGCAATGATATTATCAATTTAAACATTTACACATATATACACACATACATATTTGTTGTAATAATTATTGCAATTAAATAGAATTAAATTATGAGTGAAAGAAAATTTGACTTTAATTTAAAAATAATTATTAAAAATATCACTAACATTAAATCCGATTAATAATAAATAATTAGAAATATATATATTATATATAGTATATATACAATATACAATATATATATTATAAAAAAGATACAAAAATTATTAAACAACCCGATTAATAATAAATAATTAGAAATATATATATTATATATATACAACATATATATATCATATATATACAACATATATATATTATATATATACAACATATATATATTATATACACAAAATACAAAAATTATAATTTCAGTAGAAAATTTTTATTATAAACAAATAATTCTAAAGCTAAAACACATCAAGTAATTTTTTACGATTTATAAGAGAGAGGTTATTTTTAAAATATAAACCAATTCCAGCAAAATATCCAAAAAATTTTCATATTTATCACTTCAGCAGATTGCTATATTAGTACTTTATTCACCATATAAGAAATCTACATTAAATTTAGTTTTTGAATTTAAGATGTAATACAAAATGTGCAGAACGTAATATGCAAAGACCCGAAATTAATAATACTCAGTTACCAAAGATCTCCAAATGCATTTGAAAATATCACTGTTAAATGATACTCACCGCATTAAGTATCTGCTATTGTGATTATCAAATTTTAAAATGCAAAAATCGTTTAACGAATCAATACTCGATTAGACAATATTACATATAATTTTATTTATTTAATGTTAAAAAGGTCAAATAGAATTTTATATACATGGTTAGAAATAATTGTATGTATGTATATATAAATAAATTATTAGTTGGAAATGTATTTCCAAAAACCGTTAATATATTAACGGTCTATTAATATATTAACGGTCTTTGATATTTCATTATGCGATACCCCTTTCAATCACAATTAATTTCATGAGTCATTTCACTATGATAAGATAAAGATACCCTCTGCGTAACAAAATATTTTTATTTTCAATCCTTGTTATAATATCAGTACCGAAATGTATTCCTTTGATAGTCAATAAATGTAATGATCTAACAATACCAATTTCGATATAAAACTACAATTTGGTATAGGTATTGTCTTTTTATGAATACAAATTTTCGATTTATACGAGTACTAATCAGATCCCCGTCAGTCGTTGATAAATCTATCACTTCAATTTAAGCCAAATAAATGCATATGTATATATGTACATTTATTTCAGATTTATTTCAATATTTAAATTATTACGCAAAATAATAATGTAAAACCTATAATACATACTTTTATCGCAATATTTAATTAACTATTGGTATAACGTTGACATGCTCTAATTATTTAAAAACAAAAATAGAAACAAAATTGAACTCATTCAAATTAATATACACGTAATTGTATATGTATATATAATTATTATTTATTAGTAATTAATTTTTAAATTTATATTATTATTAATATTGAAATTTTGCAATTTAATATTTAAAAAATAAATTTACTAATATTGAATTAGGTCATAAGAGACTATACATTGCAGATATATTTCCAAGATATCAATCATAAATCAAATAAAACTTATTAGTACAAAAAAGTATCCAACTTTAATTAAAATATAATTTAAATATTACTAATAAAACAAACCAAATCAATAAATTGAAACAAAATTTAAAACTATCACTTTAATATTGAAATATTACAAATTAATATTTTAATTAAATAATTTTTTTTTTTTTTTTTATTGTTTTAAACAATTTTAATAAATTTACTTTAAATCAAATCAAGTGAATATTAACAATACACAATATTATATATTCAACTGCTTATTTATTTCAAAAAAAACAACTGTTTAAATTTATATATAAATGTAGTAAAATATATAATAATTAAAAAAACACGTACTTTGTTTTTTAATTATAATAATATAATATTTTATGTAATATTATGAAAAAATTAACCGTATTAATTTAAAGTAACTTAGCAGTTTCAATGGAATGAAAAAACTAAAAAAATAATTTTTGTAGTAATACTGGGATACCTTCCTAAATGCCAATCGTTAATTTTTTATTTGTTTTTTTTTTTTCGTAAAACTCAAAATAATTACCATCTAAATTAGTATGCGAAAAATAAAAAATTGTTTACAAAAAAATATTTAAATACTAAGCGTATATGTTATTTAGATTTGTAGAATATTATTTTTAAAAATCTCAGAGAGAAATAAAAAAGTACCTTCGTAGCCGTTGTTGATATTATTCTACATTTCTATGACTATGTTAAAAAATAAATAAAAAATATAAAAAAAAACAAAAAGGAAAACGTTAAAAGCTTTTTTATTTTGTTTATTTTCTTTTTTTATATTTAATATTTTATTATTCTGCTGTATTCGAGCTGGGTATAAAAAAACCCATGCATACCATAAACCTAGTTAAACTTAAGTCAAATGTTATTATAATGTTGCATATAAAATGTTTTAAATTTAAATAAAAAAAACTCTATATATAATTATATAATTGCAATAATAGATGGTGCAGGCAGTAGTAGTGATGGTAATTTTCACCGCATTGCTCATGTTGTGCTATACGTGGAAATTCATTGATCCTTATAGTATACTACATCCGGTAACCACATTCGATAGCGTGTTGTGTTGTTGATTACTGAGCCCCACTATATAAAGGGCACCATTCTCTCTCTCTCTCTCTCTCTCTCTGCCTGAAACTTCTTGGAAGTGCAAACATTTAAAAAATAGCAAACAAAAGTTATAATAAATATTCTGAAAAAAAAAACAAAATAAGTGATAATAAGTAATATAATTATGTATATGTACATTAATAATTTGTTATATATGAACAGGGGGATTTAATAATTATAATTTTTATATGACAAATTATATCGATATTATAATTTTGATCAATATAAAAATGAAAATTAATTTATACACATCACGAACATTTAATTTTCCCTGTTTTTTTTTTGTTGTAAGTGAGGATGAAATTGGCCGTACATTATTAATATTTACTTTAATACAGAGTTTTTCTCATTCTGATTTTTCCAATCAAAATATTTTAAATTCAATCGATTCTGACTTTATTTTTAATATCTACAAACATGAGCTCTAAAAGTTATTTAGCTCAGTTATTATTTATTTGTATTAAAATTATTCTTATTTAGAAGGTGGTGTTCATACTTTGCTGATTTTATTAGTCCATTGAATTTTGTTTGCAAAATAGTTCTTTGAAACGTTATGAAATTGATTTCATCCTACATTTGCCCCTATGTATAACAGTTTCCATATGAAATTATATTACAAATTATTTTTTGTTTTTAATCGACTATAATGCTTTTTTTAATGTAACTAGCGAGGGTTAGCTCTATATTATAATGTTTTTATATATATTTTTTATTATAATATTTTTTATTTATAAACAAAGCTCTAATAGGCTGCATAATTTAATTAAATTCTGTTATATGGTTCTGTAATAGTTTATTCCTGTTTAAATAGTGCTGATAAATTGTGTATTTTGATTTTATTAAAATATTTCTATTAAAATCGTTTATGTCATGTACATTCTTAATATTGTTGTGTGTTATTGGTTCAATAATACTGAATATTTTTTTTCATCAAACAAGAATAATTACAACGCTTATTATTTATTACAATCATCACTTATTGACTGACTGATATTCAATAGTGATCTATTTCAAAATCTGTGTCTTACATGCTATTTATACATAAAATTATTATTCGAGAAAGATCTATAATTAATATGCATTTACAATATTTTTAATGTAATAAAATAAACTAATTACTAAATACTAATGCTTATATTATGTATATTTTAATTTGTATAAAAATAACATTATATTTAACATAACAGATAACATTACATTTGTGATGTGTATAAAACCAATGACTGTATAATGCATGTATAGTCATTGGAAACTAATATTTGTATAACACTTACGTAAACCAACATTTGTATAATTATTGTATGTACTGTAACAAGTAACTTTAAAACTACATGATACTAGATTGTATGGAATGTTCGAATGTGTTCGAATATTAAATGTAATATTCGTAATATTATTAAATTTGTAACAAATGTACATACCTACTTTAATTTATAATTTTTAAGTGATTAGTGGTTGGGTATGCAACAAATATTGTGGAAAGTATGTGTACTATATTCTGTAATATGGAATTTTTATTAAGCTTATGATAGATAATTATGTCCAGCTATTGATTTTTTTTTTTTAATTTAAACATACAGAAACGTCATACAGTGTGTTTGGTCTCTATTTAAACTCGTTTTGAAGTTTATTCGATAATATAATTTTTTTTCACATTTTTAGAATTTTGTGTAGTTATATCGTACATCATGTTTTTCTATTAATATATTTACTGTCTTTGATAATTATTATAAAGAAAATATCATTCATAATTATGTCGTTTCCAAATTCTCAGTAACAAATTCATTCTTTATAAATTATGTTTCAACAGAAATTATATTTATATATACAATTTATATATAATAATATTTAATATACAATTTTATATAAACACTATAATTTCTGGTTTCAAGCACACGTTTTTTTAACAAAATATAATTTAATAACATCGAATTATAAATACATAAAAATAAAATTGTTTTTGCATACATCCTAAATGTATGCAAACAAAATATTTAAAATTTAAATAGAAAATAAATAACAATAATTTTATTCGATTTCGATTACAAAACCGGTATTTTTAAGCTATTTATGATCAATCCATTTCATTTTGTTATCAAAGGTATAATACGCCAATACGGTGAAATCAGTGAAAATTTTATTTTATTTTTTTTTATTTTTTTTAAGCTTTGTTATTAAATCTTCGATCTTATTTTCATATACATATTCATATATAACATAATGTATAACAGGTCAGTATAACAGGAAGTAGCAGGTCATAATCAACATTTTAATGATGCATATTATGTACAAATGTACAATCATTAACATTATTAGGCATTTAATAGCGAATTTGTATAATATAAAGTTAATTTGTTCTTTATCTTGCAAGTAAGTTAGGTAGAATACGTTTTTATACATTAATTATGATTATTCAATTGTTACTACATAAAGTGGAACGAATATTTTTCAAAAAATAATTATGTACTTTATTATTAATTTTCTTGTATATCGTAATTTTATTAAAATAACTGATATTGTTAGGAACTAACTAGCCCATAATTAGTTTCTATTTGATAATAATTAATATTTTATTCTTACCATGTAATCGTATTATACAAGCCAAAAACAATGTTAACAACGCATTACCATCAAACAACAAATTGAATGCAAAACTCTTGCAACAAACCTATATGTACTATTTTGTGTTCATAAACCCAGTAGATCTGCTTTTGTTCTCTGATGTTTATGAACACGAAATTATTTGTAGATATAGGCAATAAAATATCAAATAACGATTTTAATATCAGTTTTTAATGTTTAAATATTAAAAGAACGCACTTAACAAATAAAATAACATATTTAAATTTTAGCGACTGCAAATTATTTTTTGTAGAACTTTATAAATCGAATCAATGCTTTTTAACTTCAGTGTAAATTGTTTACAGTTATTAATTTATCATCAAAGTTTGAGCATGTTATAAGTTTATAAATTCGCTTCTGGTCAAAAATTTGATTTATTTTGCTTCTGTTCGATTTAATATAAAATTTGATTTTGTAAAATATATATGTTGCTTTGTAATCAATTCTATTCGTATGTTCACTTATTGTATTTAAATACAAAAATTACTAATATTTGATACAAAATCAACTTCGGTTAACTCTATTCAATAAATACTCTGTTGTGAACGAAATCAATAGGAGGGGATGTGGAACTAGCGCGATTTATGTCTATATTGACCAATTATTTTATTAATTTAATTTATTTATATATCAGTTTACCTTTATTTTAATATACAGACAAATTTTCATACCCTTTTCCGTTACGGGGTGTGAATTTTTTTTTTTTTTTTGTCATTTATTTTCTCGCATTAAATTAGCTTAAAAA
Source organism: Argyra leucocephala (assembly GCA_963942445.1). Taxonomy (NCBI): domain Eukaryota; kingdom Metazoa; phylum Arthropoda; class Insecta; order Diptera; family Dolichopodidae; genus Argyra; species Argyra leucocephala. Next base: position 21,800,952 of record OZ012680.1, on the reverse strand, counting down.
ATCCATAAAACATTTTGTTTTTATTATGATTCGAACAACATCCAGCATGTAAAACACGATTATCTATAATTATCATTCATTATTCTGACATCACAAATATATAAATGATGATAAAAAAATGTGAAAATTCAGTTACAAGTTTTACTATCCCAATGTATTAAAATGAAGATATAAAAAAAAAAATTAAATAAAAAACCATTTTTGTGCAACTGCACAGGATGTACCCTAGTTGTAATACATAATATCAAAATCATATCAATGAATATAATTCAATGTAATTCAATATTTTTTAGATTGATGAACTTTAATTAATATTATTTAGTTAGTATGACTCTTTTCCTGCTGATGTCACCTAAATATCGAAATTTTAATGTATGGTTCGACATCAAACACCCAAAATATCATATTTTACAAAAGAGAATAACTCTATAATTTAATATATTATGATAAATGTATAAATATTTAGTGAGGTATAGAGAATTAAACTCTTTCGAACATCTCATACATATTTACGGCTAGCTTCTTTAGTTGTGATTCAGTTTGGATATTTTATATTGAACTAAAACTTTTTTTGTCCAAGTTTTGGTCTTCTATTGTTTGTAACTATATACTCTGCTGAGGTTTAAATTCAAAACGTGTTGTATTTGATCATGAATAGATTTTAGTATACTTTTATAAATTAACTTTATACCTATATTATGCCGAACTTTTCAGATCTATTATATACATCCCCCATTTGATTGTTAAAAAAATTGTAAAACTATGTCCTTGATGGCAAATGCTATTATTGCCGCAATGTCAATTTCTGAATCAGACAATGTATATACATAATTCGAAATATTTATATATTTTGCTAGCATATAGTCAGTGCATTTATAATAAAAGCCTCAAAATTAATTTTTGCTTCGTTAAAATAAAGATTTTATTTGTTTTGAAAAACGAATATTTACGAAGATTTTCCGTACAAATAAAATAATTTTTTAACGAAGTAAAAATTAGTTTCGGGGCTTTTTGAATATGGAGGCGTTGATCTAGTTCATATAATTTTTACATTTAATTTATTGCCAGTACTGTATTTTATGTAATTCCATTATTAAATATCGTCATCACATCACTATTATTGTTAGTCAAGCCGTCTTTAGAAAGATATGTTGACTCAACTGGTTCAATATACATCAGTATAGTAGAAATTGAATAGTAGAACCAGTTAAATTTCTATATTTTATTATTTTATTTGATTAAATATAAATAAAATAAGAATTTGGAGCTTTAAAAATCCAATAAACGATAGTCAAAATTTCAAAATTCTTCCTCTCTCTCTCTCTCAGCTATGAATTTCTTCTTTTTGAATTGCAACATAAAATAAATTTTTATTTGTTTCTAAAAAAAAAAATAATCACATCACAATTACATAATTAAATACAAAACTTCCGATTAATCGAATTTCTTATATTATCCCCATATACATAATTATGTATATATATATATATATATGTGTATACTAAAACAACTCAAAACAAAATTAAAAATTTAAAATAAACAGATGGTTTTTTATGTTTATAAATTTTCGGTTTTAATTAAAATATTAAAAGAAAATTATTTATCACAAAATTTTAATGCTCTCAATGTAAAGAGATCTTTTTAAATTTTATATAGATACAACATACATACAATAATTAAAAATATTAATTTTTTTATTTTTTACTTATTAAACTAAACAAACCTTTTATTTAAACAAAATACCAACCTCAAATGAATAAAATAAAAATTTCTTTTTTTTTTTTTTGTTTTAGGAGCATCACCACTTTATTAAAAAGTAGTAATCAAATGTTTATCAATACTGACGGGGGTACGATTCGGATATAAAAGAAATATTTCAACCAATTTTCTTTTTTTTTAAATAAATTAAAATTAGAATAAATTTATAATAATGAGTAAAACTCGTATACTGAAATTATTTATAAAAAGAGCATTACGATCACCACTTACATGGATATTATTTATTACAATATTTTTTTGCCTTGGAAATTATTTTGTACTTCATAGTTTCGAAATTGAAAAAATTTATATCCAAGTACCACAACATTCAACACCAAAAGCTCTCACCAAAAAGCATTTTGATAATGACGATTACTATGAATTACCAGGCTTAGATCAATATGAAAAAATAGAAAGTAGTGAAGAATATTACGATAATAATAAAAAATATTTAAAAGATACAAAAAATGATTTAACTTCATATCTGAATATTACTCCAACTGCAGGACTGGAAAATTTAACTAATACGGAAAATGTTAATAGTCCACATAATAAGTTGGAAAATTTGGAAATACCTGGTGATATGGGATTACCATTTGAAGTACCATCTTATCTATTGGAAGAGAAAGAAAAAAGATTTGAAGAATTTCAATTTAATATCATTGCTAGTGATATGATTTCAGTGAATAGATCTTTACCAGATTATCGATCATTAGAATGTCAAAATATGATTTATTCAAATGATCTGCCAGCTGCTTCTATAATAATTGTTTTTAGAAATGAAGCATGGTCAACATTAATACGAACTATTTGGAGTATAATAAATAGAACACCAAAACATTTATTAAAAGAAATCATACTTGTAGATGATGCTAGTAATCTGGATGTTTTAGGCAAAACTTTAGATGATTATATTTTGAGTATAACAATAGTTTCAATAAAACTTTTTAGAATGAAAACACGTTCTGGACTAATAAGAGCACGACTTCATGGTGTTAATAATTCAATTGGATCTGTTATTTTATTTTTAGATGCACATTGTGAATGTACCGATGGATGGATTGAACCATTATTATCAAGAGTCAAAGAAAATCCAAATACTGTTGTAGCACCACAAATTGATGTTATCAGTGATGAAACATTTGAATATCAAACAATAGTTTTACAAACTGGAGGTTTTGACTGGCTTTTAGATTTTAGATGGATTCAATTATCCGAAAGTGATATTATTCGTATTGGTAATAATCCAACAGAACCATTACGAACACCAATAATAGCTGGCGGACTTATTGCTATTAATAAACAATTTTTTTATGATATTGGTGCATATGATGATGAAATGGATATATGGGGTTCTGAGAATATAGAAATCTCTTTTAGAATATGGCAATGTGGTGGCATTTTAGAATTAATACCATGTTCACATGTTGGTCATGTTTATCGACAAACTACACCACACACATTTCCTGATGGTGCACGCAAAACAATATTTAAAAATAAGGCTAGAGTTGCTGAGGTATGGATGGACAAATGGAAAGAAATATTTTTTGCATTAAATCCTGATGCAATTGCTGGTGATGTTACAAAACGAAAAGAATTACGAAACAATTTAAATTGTAAAGATTTTGAATGGTATTTAAAAAATATTTATTTAGAAACAAATTTTCCACTTCAATACAATATATTTGGTTTGATAAAAAATGTTGAAACAAATCAATGTATTGATGGAACCAATGAAATACGAACAAATATTGAATTTTCTAATTGTTCAATAAGTGAACCATATCAATTTTTTATTTATGTGGAGAATAAAACAATACAATCAGATCAAATATGTTTAACTCAATCGGAAATTAATAAAGATCATGTTATACTTGAAATGTGTGATAATGAAAATTCTAATAAAAATTGGTTCTATGATAGTGAAACTAAACAATTTATAAATTTAAAAATAAAAAAATGCTTAATGCAACCAATAATTATTAATGATTTGAATCCAACTGCAATTTTAAGTGATTGTGATAGAAATGTAAATAGACAAAAATGGGAATTAATAAAATATACAAATTGAAAATAATTGTTTCTTATTATGTTAATTTAATTATGGTAGTATAAAAAAAACAAAATAAAAATGCATTTAATCCAAATTTTTTTTTCGAATTACATATTTATTAAAGTAGATCTACTGACTTAATCGAACTCTTAAGAATTTTGATGAAATAAAATTAAAATATTTTTAAACTTACTTAACCTTGTAACTATATATATATTTTTTTTTATTTCTATGCTATGTACAGAAGACAGTTAGTATTTAGTATTGTAAATTACACACAATAAAATACTTATAAAAGAATCTTAAAACATAAGAGCTTAAAAACCATCATAGTATTAAATAATTATTATTTAAAATTTAATAAAAAATTAATTTTAATTTAATTGAAATTTACTGCTCGAACAAAACGAATAAGAACGATATACAAAAGAAATTCTTAAATGTATTACAATTTCATAGCAAAAAGCTTTGTGCTACAAAAAAAAATTTTTGATAATTGAATTTATACTTCTAATGGAGACTGATAAGTAATTTCAAATGTAAACCGCTTTAACAAAAAAGAGAGATCTAAACCTGCTATGAAGTTTGGGCAAATTCAAAATTAGACATCTGAGTGATCTCCTAAAGTTGAGTTTATCTCGTGTATTGGTAACTAATTTACCAATTTTTAATGATAACTTTTAAATGAACAATCAAAAATAACAGTAGCAACATCAAATACAATGATTGAATTTGTGGCAGTTGGTACTGAATCGAATACACAATATAAGTTGAATATTATCTGAAATTGATTGAATCTGAACAACAATACGGTTTTGCATGCAATATGTAAAGTGTTGTAGAATAACTGAAATCATAATAAAACTCAGATAAAAAGGATATTTCAAATATCTTTTGAGAAAAAACACAAGTTTAGTAAAGTTATCAATGTGATTGTAGAGGTTCCAGGTATATGAAATTATTCAAAATTAAGCCTACTTTACCATATTTACATAGCTAAATATTAAATTGAATTATCGAGTTGGATTGAAAGAAGAAAGGTACCAATATTTTTTGTTAAAAACAAATTGCATTTAAATCATCATTGATTTTTTAGATTAAGCTACATTCATTTTTCCAATTAAGCTATATGGTGGTTGAACAATGATCCACTAATAAAATCTGAAAACTTCATTTGTGTACAATCTACATTTAGAAAAGAACAAAACTTTAGGTACATAAATAAGGAAAACAACAATTGTCTCAAAATAGAACTTTGCGGAAATTCATAGAAAACTGTAGAAAAAATTTGAAACAGTAGCATTTAGGGACCTATTGCTGTCCCTCTCTATTACCTATACTGTCACTGTCCTCCCTCTATTAGCTTGGTAATCTCTATTTAACTTTATGGCAGTTGACTTTAATTTAAATTTAATTCTGAGCTTATGACATAGTCTCTTGTAATTTAACTTAACTAAAATGTTAGAGCAAAATTTGTATAATTGTTGAAAATAAAGTCGAGTGCAAAACACTGAAGAAGTCAGAAAGTATAGTAAACGAAATACGTGATAAGTATGTATGATATTTAAGTAAAATTAAAAGGAAAACTTTCGAATATTTTCAACAATAATCAAGTATTTTAAAAAAATTTAATAAGAGACGAATTTTTTTTTTTTTTTTGTATCATTTTTAGTCAGAACAACAGAATAACAAACACCTTTCAATTCAGGATATTATCAAACATTTATTTATAAATAATTATACAAATATAATTAAATTTATTATTAATTTTATTGTTAATAATACTTTATTATAAATTTATTATTAATTTATAAATTAATAGGTTTATATTTACAATTAATGAATTAATAATTTAAATAACCTTTTTTCATGAAAAACTTTAAAAATGTATTCAATTTATTGAAATATTTTCCAGAATATGCATTTTCATTTTTCATTGTATCTGCATTCATTTCACTGAAATCATCTGGTAAACTTTGTTTTTCAATTAGAACAACCTTTAACATTGTTAAAATATGAAAAAATTGAATTGGTGCTGCACATTCAATTTCCTTTATGAATCTAAAAAAATATTAACAACAACAATAAAAATTATTAAATCAAATATTTGCAATAAAAATGTTTTAGCAATAATTACTTTTTAAAAGAATACTCTGAAATATCACATCCAACTAATTTTAATAATTTAATAAATTCATCATAATAATACTGAAGTAGTTCATCATATTTTTCATTAATAATTTCATTTTTAACACTTGAAAATATAAAAAAAACAATATCATGTGCTAATGATTCATATTGTGCTATTTGAAAATCCAAAATTTTGATTTTTAACGGATTTTTATTTTCATCTAGAAATATATAAGATTTCAACATTATTATACATATAATTATAATTTATTTAAAACATAAAAATATGTAAATAACTACCATATAAAAACATCATATTATTAACCCAAAAATCATAATGAGCTATAGTAGTAAATAAAGTATCATTGCATTCATTAGGATTTGCCATATATTTTACAGATAAATCAATAAAATGATCAACTCGTTTTAAGAATTCTTCTGATCCAAATTCTGGTAAAGATTTAATGTCTGTTTTGGAATTCTACAAAAATAAAAAAAAAAGTGTATTTTATTTGGTAATAATTTTATTATTTTAGAGACAAAAGAACAACAAAAACTTACCATAACCATTTCATCAAACATTTGTTTATCAAAATTTTTACTTATATCATACCTTCTAATATTTGGCATTATATTTTCTTTAAATATTTTTGGTTTTAATATTCTCAAAGCAATTGGTAAGGCATGATATTTAGCTAAACTTTTTAATGCAATAATAGTATGTTGATAATCATAACTTTCTAATCTATCTGCAACTTTATAACCCATTGGAATTAAATTCTCTAACATTAATATTGCATTTTTATCTACATAATTATTTGAATTGGATGATAAAGATGTTCTTATACCATAACATTTTGGAAATATATCTAGTAATTCATTTTTAATTGATATATTATCATCTTTCAGAAGTTTTTCTAATGCTGGAATTAATTCATTATAAATTGAATTTTCTGTTAAACATGTTCTTTCTGGTTCAAAAAGTTTCCAAAATAATTCATTTGTTGGTGGCATTTTAACAACCAAATTTAATTGATCAATTTTTTCAGTATTATTTTTTTTTATTAAAACTTTCATATCTAACATACAGCTACCATAATTATCACCAGGTTTTGTTAAATATTTACTTGTAAATGAAATTATTTTTAAATCATTTCCAAGATTTGATATCAAAAATGATTCAAAATTTTCAATTTGAGGCGATTGCATCTAAAAACATAAAATAAAATCGATATAAATACATTATATATATATATATAAATTCAAACAAATTTTTTATTTTTATGTACATATATTTATGAACAAATGATGAGGAAAATGAAATCTTTAAAATAAATATTTTAGAAAATGGAAAACAGTTAGGTTGACAGTGACGATACATTTAAATATAAAAACAAAAAAGCAAGGTAATTCAATTCGAATACAAATATACATATTAATTGGGCCACCTTTCTTTCACTATCTTTATACATTTAATTATATACTTTATTCATTTAAATTCAACATTTTTTCAAACAAATTATTTGACAAAATGTTGAATTTGAATGACAAAAAGTATATAAAGCTACACAAATTTAAAAGTATTTTAATCGTATGAAGGTAATAGTTGAGATAGGACATTTTTACGATCTTAATATTTCATATTAAAAATAAACAACCACCAATAAAATCAACTCTGATCTTCATACGATCAAAACTCCTTTTGTGTATATTTTTTATATATTAACGGTCTTTGATATTTCGTTCAAACTAAATTTGTGGTTGAAGGAAAGATAGAAGATACAACTACAACACCGTGTTAGATAACCAAATCAGTATTTATAGTTACTATATTAATAATTTAATTAAAGTTCTAGTTCTTAGTCTATCTAAAAACATAATCTAATAATAATTAATAAATATAAATATATATCATGAATATAATAAAGTCGAAATATAGCATCAAATATTTTAAACTATTATAAATTAATAAATTCATCACTAATCGCAAAAATCATCATTTCTAATAGATCATTCAATGATTCTGCAAAAAATACTAGTATAAACCATTTGATCAGAAATAAAAATGTTTATAATCGTAAGTTTAAATATGATGATAGTATGTAAGTATATATAGTATAGTAAAGATAGTTAACAACTGAATAAATAAAAATGATTTGTTAGTTTTTTGAAAATATATACACATACATATGTATACTATATAATATATTTATTGGTATTATATAGTATTTATTTATCAAGATCTACAATAATCACAAGATCTACAATGCAATAAAATGGTATAAAATAATTTGCCTGGATTATTTTTATAAATGTATAGGATGCATTTTTTTTTTAAATTAAAATAACGTTCAAATAATTTTGAACAATGATTTATTCAACAATTTAAATTTAATTTTAATTGAAATAAAATTGTAAACAATGTCATTTAAATAACTCTGATGTTACAATAATGTAAATAATATGTAAATTAATTGGATGACTTAATAGTTTTAATAAGAACCATTAGCAGGGAGATACTATTTTAAGATCTACATATGTACAAATATTTCCTAGGTTAAACTTATCTCTGTATCTCTGTAATATAAACATTAAATAAATATCTATAATATATGTACATATTTTATATTTACTTATTCAATGTTATAGATACAATGTTTTTTGTTTAACTAGTAATATATAGATAAAATTTAAACTTACTTTCAATTAAAGTTTTAATTATTTCTAAACATAAATTATTTTTAAATATTTTTAAATACACTACACAATTAATATACACACCATGAATATGACTAATATATTATATAGATACCATTATTTAAAAAAAAATAATATTAAATAAATTCCAACTCATACAATTTTTTTTTTTAAATTAAGAATAACTAACTGCAAATTTGAAAATGAAATCTAGCTCTGATCAGTTGCAAAATTAAACTAAAACTAGTAAGAGCCTATAATAAAATAAACTACAAAGTCTTATCAAATATGTTATAATCAAAATAAAAACAAAAAATACATCTTATATATGTTATTTATATACATATTATAAAATATATGTAACTAATACATAGTTCTATAGTTTAGAAAATTTTTAGAAGCTTTTTTCAAGTATTATAACAGAACATTGCAAAAAATTGCATTTTTTCGTGCAAGAGAATTTTAATACTTTGACAATTTTAGATATGTACTATATATACATATGTACATAGCTACTAGCAAATGAAATTAAATCAGAACAAAGCAAATCTGCCACTAATAAATTGTTTAATTTTAAATAAATTTTACAGCTGTATCAAAAAAATGTGATTTATTTAAGTAATATTAATTAAATTAAATATTTTACACCAATTCTAATTCTGCAAAAAAAAATTCTGTTAAGGAAGATTTTGTTATACCTACATATTGAAAAGCCAACGAAAAGTCAATAAATTATTAAATATGCAATATAAAATTTGAATATATTAATTCAAAATAAACATCATCGATGATGGTGTAATAACCGAAATAGATTAAGATATTTAATAAAATTGTGAAACATAACTAGAGTGTTAATATTTATTTAATATTAATTATACCATATTCAACAATAATTGTATTGAGAGAATTTTACTGTGAAAATTTCTGAGAAGTGAAGAGAAAAAAAAACGGTGGAAATCCTACGGTACATGAAAATTCGACTTTATTCGGCTTGGAAATAAAATTGATTGAGATGCAGAAGTGAATATGCTGAGGGTGTACAGTACACAATGTTTTTCTTATCCGTATAATCTACAACGTTTTTTTATCAACTCTTTAGAAAAATATTTCATTGTAGTATTGCACTGATATCGCTCATACATAAATGTAGATGTCAAATCAAATAACATAAGAAAAAATTCAAAAAATATAATTCTTTATTAATTTAATTTCATATATGTATAAAAAATTATATTTAACTTAATTATGTATAACAACCTTTCTTTTAATTATGTTACATATCGTAAATTTATAATAAACATTCTGAATAATTTACAATATTATATTATATATTTCAGAAATATTTATATATTAAATAAAATAAAAATTATATGCACGTTCATATATATATATACATAATGTGTATCAAATCCAATGTGTATCAAACTAAATAAATTAATCAATGTGTATCAAACATAATATTCAAATCAAATCCAAATTATCTAATTTTCCTTTGAACTCTTTTAAAATTCTTTTATAGTTTTCTATTTTATTTAATAAAGCCATTTTTTCTTTTAGATAAGAAATTTTCGGCATTTGAATATATTCGTTACCTCCAATTATTAATGTTGTTACTTTTGAATTACTATCATTCAATTCATTTGATGAAACATTTTCATTTGACTTATTAATTTCAATTTCAGGCTCAGAACATTTATATTTTTTATTTTCTTCAAAATCTAATGTATTTTGTCCCTTATTAAGAATTACTTGTGATATAACTTTTGAAACCTCTTTTGAAGGATTTTTAACTAATTTAATTTTTTTTGTTGAAGTAAGCTTTTTGGAATCGTTATTATAATTAACTGATGAAGTTTCCAATTTCCTTTTTGTGAATGGAGTTGATACAAGCGAATTTAATAGCTTATGATCTTTTGTTTGTTGTAGATTATTTAAATCATGTTTTTTATAATCTAATATTTCGTTTTGATATAAAAATTCAAAATTTTTATCTAAAATATCAATATCACTCTCTTCTTCTACATTATCTTGAAACTGTGATTCTTTTATATTTTTTTGATCAAGACCAGTCTAAAAATAATACATAAAATATTAAATAAGAAAATAACTTTTAATAGTAGAAAAAATACTTTTTTATAATCAATTGGTATCGCTGATGTTAAAAGATGTATTCGCCTTTGACTATGCGATATATATATTTTTTCAAAGTGTTTTGAGCAAATAAACCGTGGATTTACAGAAGTTGTCTGAGATAGTATTAACCATTTTTTACAACGTTCAGGATCGGAAGGAAAGCCGAAAAATGTTACACTTGGATTTATGTTAGACTTATCCCTAAACTCCTTACAATCTACAACAATATAATACAAAGTTATACATTTATGTACATACTCTAATTCAAATGATGTATTTATATTAGTATTTTCCAACCTTTATAATCACAAGATCTTTTAGCTATGACCGTATTCATTATTCATATAATTAAATTTAAGAATCTCATTAAATTTTGTAAATAAAATCAATTTTAAAATTCGTTATTTTAAAATAAATTAGAATTTAAGCTTGTTTATTTTGTTTATCATTTGACATATAAAATATAAATAATAAATAATGTTCCTGTTTCCCTGTTTCCTCAATAATTGTCAACTATACCATCTGCAAACAAAAAATTTCGATGTTTTTACAAACGTCATTATTTATCTTATGATATACATGACATCTTTCGACTATTTACAAAACTAGACTATCAATAAAATCTTTAAAAAAATAGTTAAAACAGATTGAATTGAAATTTAAATCAAATTTATATCACGTGATTTATATTTAACAGTACGATCTAAAATAAAGGATTCAATTATTTGCGTGATATTTCAGTTTTAGCTCTAAAACCTCCAAAATTAAGCTGCATAAGCTTGTTAACTTTCACTTCATATCATAGCCAACTTCATTTATTTTATTATGTGTCAATACACATTACTCATTGTCATTAATCACGTCATTTTGTGTTTTGTCCGTCAGATTGCTTTCTAAAAAAAAGAAAATATAAATATCCATAGAAATTTTATAATTTTTGTCAATATATCAAAAACAAGATAGTAATTTAATTTAATTTTTATTTATTTACATTTATATATTTTTTAAATTTTTAAATAAAATGTCTGAATCTATAGAATTGAGTGAAAGTTGTAGTAGTGATAATCCTTTTGGCAGTAGTGATTCTAATTCGTCGCAACCATTAAATGATTCAATGGAGAATTCCATTATATTAACAAAAAAAAATAATACCGATCCAATATTGAATTCAGCTCACAACATTTATAATGGAACAATAGATGATGAATTGAGTATAAATGAAAGTACTAGTTTCTCTAAACTTGCAAATTCAAAACAAACTCAAATTGATCAACAAGTAAACAGCCAAAATCAATTTAAACAACTAGTTGAAAATTCAGACTGTGGAGAAAGCGATAATGATCAAGACGAATGTGATATGGATGAAGCAGGAGATGAAGATAATGATGACGATGACGATGAAGATGATGATGATGAAGATGATTTTATGGATACAGATGATTCATCCAGTTTTTCAAGTATGTCTGGATTTACAACATTTTTTGGTGAAGGATGGAAAGCTATGAATTGGATTCAATTCCAAATGACTTCTGGAGTAAATCCTCGGGATATTTTATCACAAATATTAATGAAGGATATATCACCAGATTTGGATGATATGAATTTATGGAAAATTTTAGCAAGTATGTTGACTGAACCTCCACGACGTCAAAAGTTGACAGAAGTTAATACAATAGAAGATGTTGTTAACCTGTTGCGTACATCGGAAAAAATAATTGTGTTAACAGGTGCAGGTGTTTCAGTATCCTGTGGCATACCAGATTTTCGTTCAGCTGATGGTATTTACGCCAGATTAGCTAAGGATTATCCAGATCTACCCAATCCACAAGCAATGTTTGATATACAATATTTTTCAAATGATCCACGACCTTTCTTTAAATTTGCGCGGGAAATATATCCAGGTCAATTCGTACCATCATTATGTCACCGTTTTATAAAATTTTTGGAGGATAAGGGGAAATTGTTAAGAAATTATACTCAAAACATTGATACATTGGAACAAGTTGCTGGCATAGGTAATGTTATTGAATGCCACGGTTCATTTGCTACAGCCTCCTGTACTAAATGTAAACTCAAGCAAGGAGCAAATGAAATAAAAGATCAAATTTTTTCACAACATATTCCTGTATGTCCGAAATGTCAGCCTAACATCGATAAAGAACTTTTATCGGTTGAAAATAAGCAACTTAAAAATAATAAAACAGAAAATATTGTGAACAGTTATGATAAATTGATAAAGGTTAATGAAAAACGTGATATTTTATCAAATGCCTGCACTAAGTCTCAAAATGAAAATCAAGGTACCAGTGAGGGAGAAGGAGATTCTAATGTGTACATCAACAATCATTACAGAGAATTAGTTCGAAATGGAATTATGAAACCAGATATTGTTTTCTTTGGTGAAGGATTACCAGATGCATTTCATTCAACAATTGCTGATGACAAAGATGAATGTGATTTATTGATCGTTATTGGATCGTCTTTAAAAGTGAGACCAGTTGCTTTAATACCAAATTTAATTCCTCCAAATATACCACAAGTCTTAATTAATCTTGAGCAACTCCCACATATGGATTTTGATGTCGAATTACTTGGCGATTCAGATACAACCATAAGTCATTTATGTCAAATGTAAATTTAACACTATCTACTAATTATTTATTACTCAGTGGAGAAAATATTAAAATTAAATTTTTTTTATTTTAGGCTTGGCGGTGAATGGTTGCAAATTTGTTCAAAGGAAATTCGAGAAAATCTTTTATCAAAAGCTCAAAATTGTAATGGTGAAAAAGAATTATCTTCACAGGCCGATTCTTCAAATACCACCCAACCGAGGAATTCATCAGAGCCTGAAGAAATTTTAAAAAATCATTGTTTTGAAGAAGTTTTAATTGCAACAAAAAAATCACCAGATACACAGCTTAATTTACCAGAACTATCATCTATTTCAAAAAGCAATCAATCTTAAACTAAATAAATTAATTCGGCTAATTCTATTATTTCTTTTCAATACAAAAACGAAATTAAAATTTTATTTTTCTTTAAAATGGATACTTACAAAACAATTTTTATACTTGATAGTGACCTTTTTTTTTTAATTACAAAAAAAAAGAAGAGTGAACTTGATCGGGATTTTTATTTAATTTTTTTTTAAATTGCCTGTGTTACAAACGATCCAATTTATGCATTGTATTAGAGTTAAGCTAAAATTAAGCAAAATAAAATAAATTCAGGAAAATAAGTTTTATTTATTTATTAAATTATAACATACATACATATGAAAGCGAAAAAACAAATTCCAAAATTTAGTTCAATACTTAATTTTTCAGATATTAAAAGTTTAATTATCAGTATTTGGCGGGGGATGAGGTGGATACAATGGTTGCTGCATTAAGTTTGGTGGTATAAAGTTGGGTCTAATTGCATAAGGATTTGGATAAATTGAAGATGAGCCAGCATCTGATATACTTTGATTAAAATTTTCAGGTGGTTGATAAAAAACTTGTTCTTGAGAAGTTATATTGTGATTTGCAAATTGATTTTGTCTATAATTTTGATTATTTCCATTTCTAAAATCTGATGACTGATAATTATTATTATCATTAAAATTATAATTTGTATGCCAACTATTATTAAATTGATCATAATTGTAAGCTGGGGGATTTTGCAAATAAACATTGTTATAGACAGGTTGGTTTCGCGGTTGAAATTGAGGTTGTTGTCTATATGGTCTGGAAAATCTTGGATTACCTCGACCTCGATAGTTAACATTTTGAGCATATCGTCTGGGTTGAGTGGTTACTGTTGATGTATCACTGATTTGCGAAGAAGTTGATGAAAATGTACGCGATCTTTTTTTCTGTTCACTATTTTCATTTGGTCTACTATTATGACTTTTGTTTGCGAAAGAACGTCGGTAATTTCGTTCTTCCTCGTCATCTGAGAAATCTATGTGTCTTGGGGAAGGTTCCATATCATGTTTCCAACTTGCATCCGATCCACGGATCTTCATTATTTCTGATAAAATTACAAAATGTGTGTGCTCAGTTCTAGGAGCTACGTATACCGTTTGCCCTACCTCAATACCTTTCTCTAAAATTTGTTTGTGTGAATTAAATCTAACACAATACAATGGATTAGTAATTTGTCCAAGAACATCAAAAATTTCTCCTAGAATATAAGTTTTAAAAATATTGGTGTCATATTATGTATTTCATATATAATAAAAAACATTCTTCTAAAAATAACCAACCTAACATTTTCTGTCCTTTTTCCAAAAATAAAACAGTGTCTAAATTTAAGGGTACAGTTCCTGATATTGAATCTACGAGTACAAGTTGATCTACTATTGAGTGTATTTTCCCTAATTCAACACATTCTTCTTCAGCTACAGTTATTTGAAGATCTTGAATTGGTGGCAATTCATGAAGAAGTAATTCACCCTTAACACGCAAATGATCATTATGTTTCTTAACCCCTCCAATATTTTCTTCGTCATCTTCAATATCTTCCTCTTCAGCCGCTTCAAATTCTATAATTTTTTTTCGCATATCCTCATGGACAATTTCAACATCTGAGTCAGAAGAACTACTATCAGATTCAATTTCCAAAATCTGATCACGGTAATTTTGATCAACAACAACTGGTTCAGAATCATTAGAATTTGCATCTGCTTCTATTCTACTTTCTATTTTCTCTGATACCTCAGAATCAGAATCTGGATCCGAGTCAGAACTGGAATATTGTGACTGCAAAAATCCTAAACTTGTATTTTTTATATTAACATTCAAAAGAGGAGTAGTAGATGTAATAGTTAAATCGGCATCTTTCAATTCGCTAGAACATAAACTATCAACAACATCAGTCTTTGCAATAAGACTAACCACTGCAACCTTCTCTGAGAGGTTATCATTCTGGGTACCTGTACTAACTATTTCTTGTGTATAATCCATAGATACAGGAGCTTCTTCAGTTATAATTTCATTTGTTTCCCCTATTTCAAAGTTAATATCTTTGTTTGAATTTTCTTTCTTTAAATCTTGATCATTGTTTTCTAAAACACTCTCAGCTGATTTAATTATTATTTGAGAATGAATTGTTATACTTTTATCTGATTTCTCTTCGAAAGAAGAATCTTTAATTGAACAATTTTCTGAAAATAATAATTTCAAATCAAAGTTATATTTTGAAATTTAATTTAACAGAATTTACCATAAGATTCTTTTTCTTTCAAACTTTCATCTGCACTACAATTTCCCTTATTTGAACTTTCTGTATCAATATCACTCATTTTAAAATTATTTACTAAAAATATCAATCAAATTTGTACTTTTATTTAATCAAACTGCAATTCAAGTAAATAGTAAAAGTAAACACACGTGTTTTTTTACATGGTATAAGTTATGACCAAAATCAAAAGCAAATTCAGTAAAACATTGCTGGTTGCAGGGTTGAAATTCCATATATAGATAAATATTTTATAATCAACATGCTTACATGCATGAAAGTAAAAATACAAAAAATAAATGTAGATTTTTTAACTTCACATCATACATAAGTTGAAAATCAGTTTGTTTATGTTCATGTGCAGTTAACTTTTAAACAATAAATAAAACTCAAACATCACCAACAACCATTCACTTTAAGCATACAACATCAATTCTAATTTAAAAAATACTTGTCGTAAATCTTACTGTATTCGGTTTTATTAGCAGGGGTTAATTAATATTTTTCAACATGTCGCATTGTCGCAACGTAATGTCAAAATGTTGTTTATCAGCTGCTTACAATAATAAAAATAGGTTATGTTTGTAAAATTGACTTTATTTTTAAATTACATATATCAACAAACCAAATAAAATATTTCGATGGATATTTGTTAATGACTCAATAGCCAATACCCCCGGGTTCAATAATAGTTATTAAATTGTTATATGTACGCAATACTATTTATCCTTTATACGTTTCACACAAACATTATTTGGGGTAAGTTATAAACATTTAATATAAATTAGTTTATATCCATCCATACATTTTTAAATTTTACTTTTTTAGTTATATAATACATGAGATATTTTATGGAGATTACATTTAAATTTTGATATGAAATTATATAGTCCAACTATTAAAAATATCTTAAATAGGTGGCCTGGTAAAAAAACATTTGGTGTCTACCGTTTCCTACCATTATTTTTTGTTTTGGGTGCTACACTAGAATTTTCCATGATAAATTGGACTGTTGGAGAAACAAATTTTTGTAACAATTTATATTATTTGAAATCAATAAAAAGTTTAAAAGTGTAATATACTTATAGATAGGACTTTCAAAAGAAGACAAGCAAAAAATTTTATTGAAAAAAAACTAGCTGAAGCAAAATTTAAGGAAGAAGTATAGATTACGATATGCCTGCTGGAGTGTCGTGGGGACAATATTTGAAATTTATGTCTTGTGCTTTGCTATCTATGCTTGCAGGCTCCCAAATTGTTCATCTCTATTACAAACCATTACAAGATCTAAACGCTTATATAAAAGAAGAATTGAGGAAAGATCCATCTATAGACCCGAAATTAATATTAGAATCACTTGAAAATAATAGTTAAAAAATGTAGAACATTGCGAATTAAATTCACTATGATTTAAAATTATCTTGTTTGATTTGAGTTCATAATGAAAAGCAGGATTAATTTATATTTAGAAAAAATCAATGTTTATTTTATTTCAATATATAAATCAAAAATCTAAGAAGCTAAATTTGTGTTTGTAATATCATCTAGATATTTGATACCATCCTTATCAATAACTGCAACTTTGAAGTTCGGCAAATTTATGATTAACCGTTTTTGAATTTCAGTCACACATTTTCTGAAAACTTCATATGCCTCACTTTGACTGATATTTGGATAATGATATCTATCAAATATACTTGCACAAAACAAGCCACCATATCCTTGACCTCCGTAATTTAAAGATTTAGCATTAGCAAGATAATCAATATAATGCAATTCTGCCCCTTCCTTTTTATCATATCTATCGAAAAAAAATAAAATTCTTTAATAATTCAAAAATATTCATAAAAATATATATATAATACCAAAAATACAGAACAACTTACCCTGCCACAAACATATTGACATGGTACGGGGAGTATGATCGTAAATATTCTGCTAAATTTTTACGTGTAAAATGGGCAGCAGCTTTTGGGCTCAAATCATAACCATTTCTCATTTTATATAATGCAATATTTTTTGCTATATATTCGGTAAATTGATCTGTATCGCCAGATTCTCCAATAACAGCAATTGCCAAATTATCAGAAATTTTATGGATTTTGTTTTTTTCTGAAATGTGTCAAATCATGTTAAGATTTCTGTTTTTTTTCAATTTAATTTTCTTTACCTTGATTCATTGTAATAATTGATTGAGCTTGAGTACAGTCAGCAGCCAACATTACAAAATCTTTACCTTTGATACCTAAAATTGTCTCCATTTTTATTAATATTTAATAATTGTTTTCTTTTTAAATTCTAAATTAGTATAGTCAAACCGGCCACCAAAATACAAGGCAAGGATGACTTTTTATTTTTAATTTGTGGATGAATAGAACAAGCACCGCTTTTTGACATATTGATATATTTTTATTCGAATACATTTCCGCGTACGTTCAGAAGTTTAAATCAAATCGGACAATTTTCCAACAAAAAGCACTCGTACTTTTCCTGCAAAAATTTGCAAATGAGAGAAAAGAGAAAAAAAAAAAAGTGAAAAAACTCTCATGCTCATCTGAAAGTAAAGTAAAGAAACGGTTAAAAACTTGTAGAATGCAGATACAGATACAGTGTAGAATGCAGATGTAAAACAGCTGATATTCATTTAATTAAGCCAAACAATAATTTGAATTGAATTTATGGAAGTAAATTACAGAAAATTTTTTTTAAATTAATTGTAAAGTTTCTTTATTTAAAAGTTAAATAATTTTCATTAATTTATCAACTTCAAAACAGACTCGTATCAATTTTATGATATTGCAATATTTTACTTTTGTAAATAAAAAGATAACCTAAAAAATTCAAACAACAAAAAATAAAAAATATTTGACTTGCTCTATAAAATTTAACTTGCAAAAACGAGAAAATGATACTGATTATTCGAGACAATGTTGCTGATATCATATGTTTCCTCTCATTTTCAAAAAAAATTTGATCACGATTCATGGCCCACGGGGAGAACGCCACGGTTGTCGGTTTGTTATTTTTACTTGTAAAAACTTGCAAAAGTGTAAGTAGTTATTCAAAAAAAAAAAATCACTAAATTTTCCGTTGATCAATATATTGTCAGTGCAGTTGTTTTTATCAGAAATTTGATGAAAATATTGACGTGTAATAAGCACGTTAAAGTTTTATACAAAATGTATATTTATCATTTTCTGAACGTACGTTATGTGGTTTTCTTTCTTTTTTTCCTCTCAATTAGAAGCTAGCTTAAGACATTTTACTTGCATATCGTTAAAAAAAATTGTGATTTTCATTTTAGTTTTTCGTGAATCGTGAACAAAGAAGTAAAGATTTAAAAAATTAGTGTTTGTATTATTTTTAATTTAAGATAAAATAAAGGAGAAATTAGTAAAAAAAGAAATATGGAGATAAAAATTTTACTTTTTAGTTTTTTAATTGGAAGCATTTGTTTTGGTAAGAAATTATGAATACTTACAAAAAAATTTATAAATCTTTCAACCCTTAACATCATAATAGTTTTTATTATATTCATATTAAATACTGAATATGCAAATTAACTTTTCAATGCGTAGTTAATTTACTTTATATTATATTATAATTAGACCTAAAATACAAAATTTAAAAAGATATGTTATATGTATACATATATACTGCTGTATATATATATGTACATAGATTAAAATTTTGAGTGCTCATTGCAGTATAAAGGGACTTTCATAACTTAAAATGCCAATATTTGTCTAAAAAGTTCACTCATCCTCTAAAAAGTTTTCAATCTATATTTAACTTACCATATTCATTCCATTTAATTTTTATATTTACTTTAGGAATAAAAAACTATGTACTTATTTACTTAAAAAAAAGATAAGAAAATTTAATACTTTACATATCACAGGACAGATGAATCATTATAAAATAAAAATGAATATGAATTAAGGGGTTAAAAATTTGTCAAGTAAGATAAAAAATAAAAATTATGAAGAATTTGTAAACTGATACGTTTTATTTTAAGTCTAGAATTTTGATCAAGAATAAATAATTTTTTATACAAAAAAAAAAACAAATAAGTTAAATATATTTATTTCAATTTCCCATTTTTTATAAAAAAAATTACAGTACTTATACGTAGTGCATATTGATTTAAAATTTTGCAGTATATGTTAATATATACTTATATATATTAGAAATCCTAAAAATATAAATGAAAATTAAACATTAATGTTGTTGAAACAACCCGTTAATTCTAGATATTTGATAAATTAAATAATAATGTGAAAAATATTGAAATTATGCCTTGGAAGTCATAATAATACACATGTAGGTATTAAAATTTGCGTAAGAGCTATCTACGAATGTTAATGTTATTTATTTGTTTCATAACTTTTAAGTGTTTCGTTTTTCCATTCTTTTTTCCTTTAATATGTAACGTTGTTTACTTATATTTCCCTATAATGATTCATAAAATGGCGCAAATCATAATTAGGTAGCTACATTGATATAAATACAACAAAGACAACTTAAAAAAATTAAAATTAAATCATAATAAGTACAATGTATGTTTAAGGCCTTTCTTAAGATTGGATGATAATTAAATGATCGTTGTGAAATTATTTGTAGCTTAAAAAATTTATTCAACTTGTTTTTTGTTTTTTTTTTTTTTTTTGCAAAATATGCATTATTATTTTGTAGATAAGCGAAGATTTTACATATACTATCGGTTTAGTTTTTAATTTTTTCTCTTTGATAGCTATATATGTAATGTGTATTTTTGCTTTTCAAAATGCAGTAAATATAAATAATTTATTGAAAATTTCAGTAAATTATAATATGATAATTATATATAAAAAATTTAATAAGTATAATTTGATTATTTCAAGTGTGCGCCGATGATAATTTAACTGGAGTTTCTTCATTGGGTTCGTTGCAAAACTCAACGTTTGATGTACCAACTAAAGCCCCTATTATCGATGATGAACCAGTTAAGACAACAACTATGAATAATCCAACAACAACTATGAATAATCCGACAACTATTAGCACTCCAATAGAAAAAACTAAAAAGACTACTGCTTCTACAACAACTACGTCAACTACAACAACCACCACGACAACAACAACAACAACAACACCAAAACCAGATCCAACAACCACAACTACTACAACCACTACACCGAAGCCAGATACAACAACAACAGTAGCACCAACCCCAGCTCCAACACCGACTCCAAAACCAATTGTTCCTGAGCCAGAAATTTTGAAATATAATACTTCATGTATTATGTTGCAAATGGCCTCACAACTTAATATATCTTATGTTACTAAACGTAATAAGTAGTACAAAAAGTTTTAAGTCATATTTTAAAAAATTTTTTTTTTTAGAAAACGGAACTCAAAACATAAAATATAATATTCCATCAAATGTTGTTCTTCATGATTTTTCTTGTGATGCTTCCAGTCAAGGAATCCACTTTATGTGGAATTCTTCAACAGGACTTAATGCTTATTCGCTTATTTTTTTAAAAAATGACGCTAATTATTATCTTTACAGTATATCATTAACAATCGAAATTTCTGATGATATTTATGAAGATGCGGGTGAGTAAAACTTAAACATTGTCAAATATGAAATAATAAATATATATTTTTGTATTTAGTAAATCAAACGCTCAACTTATTACATCAAAGTGCACCTAAAGCATACACTTTTGATACACCAATTGATATGTCATATCATTGTACAAGAAAAGAAGATTTAATTTTAACACGAACAATAAATGACACAGAAAGTATTGGCACTTTAACACTTTCTAATGTGCAAATACAAGCTTTCCAAACAAATTCTACAAAATTCTCTACAGCTAAAGATTGCGATTCCAATAATACACCAGATATTGTACCAATTGCTGTTGGAATTTCATTGGGCTGTTTAATCTTAATTATTCTAGTTGCATATTTGGCAGCGCGCCGACGTTCAAATGCTCGAGGCTATACGTCCTTTTAAATTAAATGACAATTAAAGAGAGTTTGAAACAAAAATGAAAAAGGACTATAAAGTTTGTTTTTTAAGAAGTATTTTTCGATTTAGTGTTTGAAATCATTTTTGATACTAAATTACATACTATTATATATTATTTTAATAAATTGATTTCGAAATTTTAATCTATTTTAATCAAATGTTAAATATTTTATTTTAATTTTTCTTTGTGTTTTATTATTTCTTTTATATATGTATTAAAAAAATCTTTTCAAAATTCGAATGAATAATAATTAAAAAAAAAATATAAAATTATAAAAAGGCTAGTAATTAGAAGATTCAATTATATTAATAAAGACGTCGTATTATAGTGGGGTTGAGAATGAAATAATGTATCTTTAGAACTGTATACATTTAATTCAAGTAAAATTAATAAAATAAAAAAAAACGTATAATTGGGTGTTTTATTACTTGTACAAATAGTTATGTATCAAATATTTTATAGGTGTTAAGTAACATTTTTTAAATCGAGAAAAATTACATTTAATATTTTTTACTATTGTTTATTTAGTTTTGTATATCAATATAAAATTAAAACAGTTTTTAAATATTGGTGTGGCATATTTTTTTTTTTTTTTAAAAAAGTTGGGTCCTTTTGAGTTCATACAATATCTTCAATTTTAAAATCCCTGCACTTAACACTATTTTCATCTATCTATCAACTTATGCTGTAAAAAGGTAACAAGCTAACATGTTAAGTACAATAAGTAAGCTGTAAAAAATTTTTATTGTTCAACATACATAAATCATAATTTTTCGGGCTTAAAATAAAATAGTTTGTCAATTTTGGAATCATTTAAGGCAAAATTTGAATTTATAATGTACGGTGTACTTTTTAGCGAAATGTTTACGACTTAGTGCTAAGGAATTTTAACATCTTGCAAAGTATAATGTTGTTGAACTTAACACTTTCATACACCCACCAAAACGTTAATATAGAACAAAATGGAATTTTATATGTATAGAATATGATTTAACTCTTTCAAAATTTTCAAAATTCAAATTTCACCTCACACCTTCTTCCTTTAACAGTTTAACCCCTTCAATTGTTACGCCCTTCTTCACTTTTAAAACAAAAATTCGTTCTTACACGTACGTAAGTAAGTATGTACATAAATTATGTTTAATTAATATTGATTGCTATTTTCAATTTTTTATAATTTAATATGAGATCAATACACTTATTTAATATGTACTTAAAAAGTTTGTGACAAATTCGGATATATTTTCAACAATTTATGTATGAATGAAGTAAATTTAAGAACTTTACTTAAACAAAAAAGTTTACCCAACTGATAGAACAAGTATATGTATATAAATAATATATTTTTTTTTAAGTCGTCAGTTTTCATTTAAATTCGATACTGCAATTTAGTTTTTTTTTTAATTTTGAATTATTACAATATAAAATACGATATAAAATTATGGTATGCACAATTAATCATTATTAAATATACATAATTATGTAATTTGTTAGTATTGAATAGCTTGAATTTAAAATAATAATATATTATTTTTGATAAAAAATTATTTTTAAATTAATAAGTTAAATTGTTTTTAATTTATCAATTCATTATCTAAAAATAAATTCTAAAACTTTGTTCATACATTTTTTCAACGTATTTTAAATACTCCATTTTTTACTTCATTTAATTCAAAATAAATTTGTACCTATATACAATTTGAATATTTTATAATAACAAAAACAAAAAAAAAACAAATTCTTGTTTGTTTTCTCCTCTTTAGTTATTCTTATTCAAAATTTGAAATTAATTTGAATTTGTATTCAACATTTCTGCTGTATCAATTTTTTTCTTTTTCGAATCTGAGTTTAGTTATATTACAACAACAAATTATGTATATATATTTGAATGTTAAATTCAAGATGCTGGCTTATTGTCGTTTCTATTGTTTATTAATATATAAAACCTTAAATTTAAAAAAAAAATTATATAAAAATCCAAAGGAGAGAATTTGATAAATATAAAAAATTAAAATTTTAATAATTAATTACCATTTATAATTATATAGGTAAAAATAAAAAAATGAGAATAAAAAAAACTATAGATGTGTTTGCGCCGTAAATTCTCATTTTTAACTCATCACAGATT
The DNA here is from genome assembly GCA_963942445.1 of Argyra leucocephala. Lineage (NCBI taxonomy): Eukaryota > Metazoa > Arthropoda > Insecta > Diptera > Dolichopodidae > Argyra > Argyra leucocephala. Next base: position 21,776,804 of record OZ012680.1, on the reverse strand, counting down.
GTGTTCAAACAAAAATATACTTATTTAAATAAGCTTAGCTTTAGGAATTATCAAGACTGTTATCAATAATTAATTTTTTAATAAAAAAAAAAAAAACTAAATGAGAAAAAAACATTTTTTTTTTTAAATCTAACCAAAAAGGTTTGTTATTCTCTATCTGTGTTACAATATTGAAAAAATCCCACCAAAAAATATCTCTATTAAGGTTTAATTTTTAATCTGTTTTTTATTATTATTGTTATTGTTATTGAATAAATTTACATATATGCAATCTGTGAATTTAAAAGAATATTAGTCTTTGATTGGATTTGGAGCGTTTAAGTAAATGATTGTAATATAAAATTTAAATATTTACATATATATATTAATTAAAAAATTAAAAAAGTTAGGAGAATAGAAAAATATATTTGTTTAAAATAAATATTAATTTAATTCAAATATTAAAATTATTTAAAAAAAAACTTATTAAATGGAGGTTAGTTTTTGTAATTTCATTATTTAATTTGTAAATGTAAAATAAATTGTTGTTAAACATAAGTTTTATATTAATGAGGTGAAAGTGATATGTTAATTGATTTTAATGATTAGTTGGCTATGAAATATTTTTTTTTTATTTTAAATAAATAAAATACATTGCATGAATTAAATGAATTTTATAAATTAAGTGTTTATTAATTATATAAATTTCAAAATTTATTTGAATAAAAATTATTTTTGTTTTAAATATTGTTATGAAATTATAGATAATGTACCTACAAAGTTTAAAAAAATTTTTATTAAAATTTTAATTAGATACAAATTAATTTTCATAAAAAAAAATTAGCATAACTAATATTGCACAATTTTACTTGGAAATTCCTTTATACACCCTTAAATATTTTCTGACCGTATATATTAACATATTTAACATTTAAATTTAATACATTAATTGGAAAGAGAACCGTTGGAGAATGTACTTACATACATAAGTATATATTTAAGAGTACTAGAAAGTAGAAATATCTTATTAGAATTTATTTCATAAAAATGCAAGAGAAAATACCTATATTTTATATTATTATCTGATCAGATTTATTTATTTAACGTTGTTTCTAATTAGACAGTTACGGCTGATGGTTATTCTTAGTTTAATAAATGCAATATTTCTTGATATTTAAACACATAAACATATCTGTTAAACCCCCTTCAATTCAAAAAATTCTTAATAATAAAATATTATATGTTCGTAAATAAAAAAAATTTCAATTTCACAATGAAAAAGATTTAATAAAAAAAAAACTAGAAATTTATCCTTAAAAGAGTAGAGTATTTGTAAATATACATATTATGTACATAATGTACTTGTATCACACATATTCACTTAAATTACATATTCACAAACCGATATAAAAAAGCAAAAAAATTCTAAAAATTAAATTTCTCTTACAAAATAAATTAATAATTAAACAATAATTTTTATCAATTTATATTGCATAATTAATATGCAAAACATATTAAATAAATTTAAATATGTACTTATATAATACTATGTAGGTATTTTGATAATAATTTTTGTTAAATTTACAGCGATAAATAAAAAAGAAATATATTTTTGTACACATGGAAACATTCAATTAAAATTATCAAAATTAACAAAAAAAAAATATATATAATAATAATTTTATTTTTAAATACAAATAACAAGTCACACGATCCTGGTAAACAAAAGGTTAAGGATCAAAAGTTGGGCCATCGTTTTCTTAGGTATTTTTATTTTTGTTTTGGTTACAAAATTTTTTTTGAAAATGAGATAATTTTTTTTGGAAATTTATTTTGATATACGTACATATATATATATAGAATTATTTGCCATTTAATCATCATCCAATAAAAATAATTTTATTTTTTTATTAAGAAAAAGTAGTATAACTACTACTACTATTATACTACTTTTTCTATGGTAACTATTAGCATTTTGTGATTTTATATATACAAATTAAAATACAATAATATTCACACGAAATTGACAAAATAATATTGTTAGAGATATGTACTCTTATACAATTTATTAATAAGTATATATTATATATATATTATATATATATATATATTTTAAATAAATTTAAAATACTTTAACTTCATATTTATTATTTGTTTACTATTTTTTTATATATCCTTTCCTTTTTCAAATGGCCAACAAGTACTAAAAGGTTCACAACCTAAGTTTTGGTTATAATATAAAAAAAAAAAAAAAATAAGTTTAGTTGTTAATGCAGATAATAATTTTCCGTTGTTGTGGAATTTAGGGGTATCCCCTTCTCAGTATATACCGTTGCTTATAGATTCGATTTTCAGTTAATTTAGAATAGATATATTAATTAACAAATAATTGTAAATTTTTAACAATACAACTTAGGGCGATCTTGACCATTATTTTAACAATAATAATAATTTAGACCTGATGGTCTACAGATTTATTTGCAAGTCTGCTGAAATAAATAAATAAATAAATAAAAATAATAATTTATAATTTCCATCTTGCCGTAATATTTCGGTAAAAGGAAAATTTAGCATGTAAAGAAAAAATAATCTAATTTGTGTGTAAATAGTTAAATTATTTAATTAAAAATATTTTAAATATTATCATTATTGCGTTAATTTTTCTTAATTTTTCATCATCATCATTGTCCTGTAACCTCATCCGAGGGGCATAGGGTGCAATTATAATAATACTAAATATAATTATCGTTATGCAAGGTGTCGCAATATCGCTAATCAAAGTTGAGATTTCTGATAACTGCAGCAGGGTGTCAAACTAAAAATTGTACATAAATGGAAAATTTATTTGCAATATTATATTTAGGGAGCTATGAAAGCTTAAAGATTTTTAAATTTTTATATGTATGTATTTATTTTAGATTCATCATAAACCATAATACAGAGATGTCTAATCACGAAGAAAAATCGTTGACAATTTGTTTTCTGAGCAGTGCCATAAACACAAAACATTCAGTTCAGTTCAGTTTTATTAGTTTATGGTTTTATGCTTAAAGGGTTAAATAGAAATAGTAAAGATTTTTTTTAGCATATTTGAGGTACAATAGGTGGTATGTCTTTTCAACTCGTTATTAAGCTCTAAAGTAGAATGTAATAGTTTTTTTTTTTAAACACAATATAATTTAAAGTTCTTCAAAAAAATAAGGGTTTATACCACGAAAATGTTTTCAAATGATACACATCGTTTGTAATATAATATAAATAAATAATAAACATATAATAATTAAAAACTATAATAAAAATAAAATATAACATACAATATACATTTTTCCATTCAAATTCAACATTTTGTCAAACGATTTGTTTGAAAAAATGTTGAATTTGATTAAAAAAAGTATATACAAAGCATATCAAATAATTACTACTATAATAAAGACCCACAGTAGTTGACAAAAAAAACTATAGTTGGAATACAGATTCACTGTTGTATAAATAAATAAATACAGATTTATTCGGCGCATTGAGAGCGTTCCTTCGCCAAGGACATAAATCTGTAACTTTGAATAGTCAAAAAGGGGAAGTTTTAAACTATGTACATTAAATTCTATTTTTATTGTTTAAAATAAATATAAATTTCAAATCTTCCTATTTTTTTTTTTTTAGCTTATTCTCTATAATAATATATAGTGATATGTGTTTGTTAATATTTTTTTTTGTTCGGATCTATTTTCTAATCTTTTTTATTTATAATTTAAATTCACAAACAAATATGTACACATCTATATTGAAGATATAATGACTGAACAATTATTTAAAAAACATATTTAATTATATAACATATGGATTATGCAATCAAAAATATAATTATGTTATAATATGTTGTATGATAATAAAGTTCTAAGTAAAGAATATTATTTTAATGATAGTTGAATTAAAACAAGAAAACTAATAATTGTAGGAATAAATATGGTTAATTAATTTATTGTTCAAATAATTTTCAATGAACACAGTTCACTTCAATCTGTGTACATATATACTTATACATACTTTTTAAAATATTATTCACAAGTTATAATCTCTATATAATGGCAAATTTGAATATTCCAAATTGCATTATGGGTCTTCTCGGTGGGCAGTTCTATGTTAACGCGAACTTTTCAGATATATTGTACTTCCCCATTTGATTATTAAAAACTAGTTTTGTAACCCGCCATAAATGACGGAAGCAAAATAAATTCTAGCATTTCTTCCTTCATTAGAGTTTTCATTTCAAGTTTAAGAAAAATATGTATTTGCTTACTAATTTATCAATATCATACCTTTATTAGAATTATTATAATGCTTTTGATTACCATAATAAACAGAATATTTGTAGTAAGGTGCAAAATTTACATATACAGATACTATGTTTATGACAATTACATGATGTCACAATTTGTATATGTGTTGGAGTATTCCGTCGAACTTACAAACATCCAGATAAATGCAGAAAATTATATATATAATTGTAAATCTATGTCCTTGGTAAATACTATTATTTTGTTAATGTGAATTTCAGAATTAGTCCAATTGTGTACTTGAAAATGTTTATGTCTTTTGCGAGGTATATAGCGTCACATTCAAGTAGAATGTGAGAGTACGATGAGATAGATGTCTACTTCCCTTGATTACCTGATTTAATTAAAATATTATATGTTTAACATATTGGACATATAATTACAAATAATTTTTAGCTTTGCGACTTAACCATTTTATTTTTTGTGTGTGGTATGTTCATAAAGCTGTCTACATTGTAGTGTGGTTGGTTACAAAAAGGAGAATATCTAATTTCCTTAAAAAAAAATTAAGAATTTCCCAACAGACAGAAGCAATCACGATTCGTATCTGGAAATTATATGTTCGCATATATCTCACTTCAAAACTACTTTCACTAAGAAATATACATATAAATTTAAACTTTTTGATTTTATATGTACATAAGTATATGTTAAATACATTTTTAAAAAACAACTTTTGATGGAAACGATTACGGCGTAATATCTCACTAATTTAGGGAGTATTATGGGTGAGATATAATTTCATTTAATACCATTATAGTGTTTTGACTCTATGGAATTATGGGCTGTGGGTTTATGCCACTGCACCATCTCACATATCTTTTTTAGGTAAAGAAAATAACTTCGTGACACACATTTGACAAAGTTTTAATGGAAATATTAAAATTGGTTTTCCCTTATCTAAAAAAGATAATTTAATGGTGCATTGATATTATTTCATCTGCAATTTGGTCAAATTCGTGATTTTACGCTATAATTTTGAATTTTTTTTACATTGAATTTTGTATTTTGAATATAAACTGATGTTTATAAGCGTATATTGTTCAATGTTAGTTCTAAGCTTACGTATAATTTATTCGAACCGGAAGTTCAGACAGAAAAATTAATTTTTTATATTTTTAAATGTACTTGATGGAAACGTTATTTTCATTACGTGCATATCTTTAGACACATGCACTCTGTTTTATTTAAATTGTTCATCCAATTTCGAACCGTTCATTCACCAAGAGAAAAGATTAACATTTTTTGGTTTGTAAACTGTTAAAAGCTGTTCAATTATTCAATTTTATTGTGTAAACAAAAGATTTACTACTTTGCGTGCTTGTGAAACACATCCTGTTAATTTTTTTAAATCCAACTTGAAAACGAAAAATTAGATATATATATATATATATATATATATATATATATATATTTTTCTCGTTCCCAAAACGTTGTCGACCAAAATAAAAAATTGAGCTTTTTGGCTCTCTTTCTACATAATTTCGGTACACATCAAAGCATTATACTTTTTCAATACCGCTATACATGGTCTAGCCAATGGAGACGTTTTATTCTGACTTTTTTTTGGCTAGGTCCATGTCGTTGAACAGCTGATATAATTCGGCATTGCATCTTCTTCTCCAAACCCCTTCGTCATACACAGGACCATAAATACGACGAAAATTTTTCTCAAAGATACCAAGTATCTATGAGCATCCATCATGCTCGCTTGCTTTTTGTAATCTCTACATTTCAGAACCATGTTGATATTTTGGGATAGGAGCTTTTCCAACCCAGTTGTTTGGACAAACCGAACTAGCAACGGATTGCAAGGGTAATTCTTCGCCTTATTTCAACATCGATGTTATTATTGGAAATGATGTTGGTTTCAAGGTAGATAAAAACTCTCAACTGATCTACCTCAAAATTATATGAGCCGCCGACAGTGATGTTGTGGCCTACATGATGTTCTGAGGACATTTTATGCTGTCGACAAGCATATATTTTGTTTTATTCTCATTTATGACAAGATCCACTTTACCTTCTACTGCTCGTTGTGATGTTCCCATAATATCGATATCATCAGCGAAACCCAGGATCTTTTACTCTTAATTTTGTTTAAAGTTCAATATACGAATTTATACACAATTTCATAAAATTGAGAACACATTTTGATGGTGTATTTACAAGTTTTAGACCAAGTTAGTATACAAAATTAATTTTTTCAAAATTTGTGACTTACGAGTTTTCAAATCTTAATCGACCATATGCGATATTTAATTAAATAAATATCATCCGTACATTATTATTATATATTTAACAAAGAATCTAGAAATTTCCAGATATTTGAGATTAATTTTTTTTATTTGTAAATTATTTACTTGTATTAATACATTAAATAGATTAGCATTTTTTTAATTAAATGAAGACAAAAAAAATTCAATTGAGTCGTTACTGAGCTTGAGCAAACAAACATGGGGTTATTATAATTGAGATGTATTTTTCAATTTTTGATAACCAGTTTTAATCCAGTTTGGAAATTTTTATTGTTTTCAGGATGTTTTTGTTTTTTTTTTTTTTTTTTTTAAATAGATATTGACCTATAAAATTTAAAATTTAATTACTTTGGAACTATAGAAACGTTGACTATCGGCCTTATTCAATTGACCCAGGTTATCAATATTTTTTCTTACTAGAATGAGCTGGTTCATAATTCAAAATGTAAATTGATAATCTAATGAGCAATCACAGATCAGTAATAATTTTCGTTATATAAAAATCTAAAAAATATATAAAATAATAAAATATATGTAATTTAATAATGATAATTTATAAATAATGTTTTTTTTTTTTTGTTTTCTATTCAGATTAAAATTGCTATTATTGGGCAAAGTAATTTTGCAGCTGATGTTTTAGAGTTACTTATTGAAAAAAAATATGTAATTGTTGGAGTGTTTACAATTTCCGATAAAAATGGCAGAGAAGATATATTAGCTACAACAGCAAAACAATACGATATACCGGTGTTTAAATTTTCAGCATGGCGTAGAAAAGGTATTCCAATACCAGAGGTTTTAAAAGAATATCAATCAGTTGGAGCAACTTTAAATATTTTACCATATTGTTCTCAATTTATACCAATGGAAGTAATTGATGCTCCTGAATATGGTAGTATATGTTATCATCCTTCTATTTTACCAAAACATCGTGGAGCAAGTTCTATTTCATGGACTATAATTGAAGATGATGAATATGCTGGTTTTACAATATTTTGGGCTGATGATGGTCTTGATACTGGACCAATTTTATTACAAAAACATTGTATATTAGAACCAACTGATACATTGGATACAATTTATAAAAGATTTTTATATCCACAAGGAGTTAGATCAATGGCTGATGGTAAGTAAAAAAAAAAATTGAAATTAATTTGTAACTAAATATATATGTACATATGTGCAATAATAACACTGTTTAAATATATTGTAGCTGTTGACATGGTTGGAAAAGGAAAAGCACCAAAAATTTTACAAGCAAATAATATTGCAACTTATGATCCTCCTATGTTTAAAGAAGAAAATCAAATTATTAATCTTAAGCAATCAGCACGTAAAATTTGGAATTTTATACGTGCTTTAGATTCTGTACCTGGTGCAATAGCTTTTGTTGAAAATTCGGATGAAAAAATTCGACTTTTTGGTGCTTATCTATATTCTGGAAGTACAGTGGAGGGAACTCCTCTAATGTTAAAAGGCTTAAATGAACCTGGTATTATACATGAAAACGGTTTAATGTTGAGAGGAACAGATAATGAATATGTGAATGTTAAACGTATCAAAAAAGGTACTAAAATGATTGAAGCTAAAAATTGGTTTAAAACTCAAGAAAAACAAATGGAATTAATTTTAAATGATGATGAGCTACATAAAAAAGAAAATTTACGTCAAATTTGGAAATCAATTTTGAAAATTTCGATTGAAGAAGATACCGATTTTTTTGCAAGTGGTGCCGGATCAATGGATGTTGTTCATTTAGTTGAAGAATGTAAAGATGTTTTAGATGTTTCAACTCTTGAAAATGAACATCTTTTTATGGCACCAACTTTTGAGGATTTTTTTGTACATATTATTCAAATGCTAAGAGCAGGAAATTCAAAAGGTGGTACAAAAACGTATTTTGATGGATTTACTTTGAAAGAAAATAAGCGTGAAATTGCTGTACCTACTCAATTATTTATTAATGGTCAGTTTATAGATGCCGAAAATAGAGCAACTATGGACATTGTAAATCCAACAACAGAAGAAATTTTATGTAAAGTAGCTTGTGCTTCTAAGAATGATGTAGATAAAGCAGTTCAAGCTGCTTATAATGCTTTTGAAGGTACATGGAAACAAATTTCTGCTCGACAACGTGGTCAATATATGATGAAATTGGCCAATTTAATGGAAGAACACAAAGAAGAATTGGCTACAATTGAAGCGGCTGATTCAGGAGCTGTTTACACATTGGCATTAAAAACTCATGTAGGAATGTCAATTGATGTTTGGAAATATTTTGCAGGATGGACTGATAAAATTCATGGTTCCACAATTCCTGTGAATCCAGCTAGACCAAATAATGTTTTAACGTACACAAAAAAGGAACCTATTGGGTAGATTTTGATAAATATATTGAATATATTATTTTATTTTAAATTTGTCTTAATCTTTGTTATTTAGCGTATGTGGAATAATCACTCCATGGAATTATCCCTTAATGATGCTGTCATGGAAAATGGCAGCTTGTATTGCTGCCGGTAATGTTTGTGTTATTAAACCAGCTCAAGTTTGCCCTCTTACAGCTTTGAAATTTGCTGAATTGTCTGTTAGAGCCGGTTTTCCACCAGGAGTTATTAACATTGTCACTGGAAAGGGTACGTCATAATTTTTGAAATTATAATTTTCTTTAATACACGCACACACATAAATTCGCATAGCTCATATTTTGTAATTTTAAATTTTAGGAAGTGTAGCTGGACAGACAATTGCAGATCATTCACTAGTTAGGAAATTAGGTTTTACTGGTTCAACTCCAGTGGGGCAACAAATCATGACATCATGTGCTGTATCAAATCTTAAAAAATGTTCTTTAGAATTAGGTGGTAAAAGTCCTTTGGTGATATTTGCAGATTGTGATTTAGATAAAGCAATTAAGCATGTAAGTTAAATAAATATAAATTTTGAGAATTTTAAGTTATAAATAAAATGTTTTTTTTTTTTTTTTTTTTTAAATTTTAAGGGTGCATCATCAGTTTTCTTTAATAAGGGTGAGAATTGTATTGCAGCTGGCCGGCTTTTTGTCGAAGATAGAATTCATGATGAATTTGTTCATCGTATGATCAAATATATAAAATCAATGGTTATAGGTGATCCATTTAATAGGGCAACAAATCATGGACCACAAAATCATCGTGCACATTTTGAAAAATTAATTGAATTCTGTAAGTTTGGTGTCAAAGATGGTGCAAAATTAATTTATGGAGGCGGTCCAGTACCAAATACAAAAGGTTTCTTCTTTCAACCAACAATATTTACAGAAGTTGAAGATCATATGTTTATTGCTAAAGAAGAATCATTTGGTCCAATAATGATTATCTCAAAATTTAATGGTAGTGATTTAGATTTAGCTAAACGTTTTAATAATACTGAATATGGCTTGGCAAGCGGTGTATTTACAAATAATTTAAATAAAGCATTAAAATTTGCTGATACCGTTGAAGCTGGAACAGTTTTTGTAAATGTTTATAATAAAACTGATGTTGCTGCACCATTTGGTGGTTTCAAACAAAGTGGTTTTGGTAAAGATTTAGGTGAAGAAGCTTTGAATGAATATTTGAAAACAAAATGTGTAACAATAGAATATTGATTTTAAGTTACAGTTTAGAGTACATTTTTTTTTTTAAATATGTAATTCATATATAGTTGTCTGTTATTTATTAAAAAATTTTGTAATTTTAAGTTTTTTTTTTTTTTAAATAAAAAATTGGTTTTATAAATAATTTTTGTTTTAATTTACATATCAGAGCTTGTGCATACATCTTTTCTGATTTTAGTTAATATATACCATATTTGGATTGCTATATAATTTCCTATATTATCTTACTTTATTTTAAAAGCCAGTTTTATATATGTCGTAGATTTTATGAAGACATTAGACCTGAGCCAAATTATAATATCGAAATACTGAAAATAAAAAACATCCTATTCGAAATAATAAGAATATTTTATGATTTAAGTAAGTATGAAGACCATGCAAATACTAACGCACATAATTTCAGATAAAATACCAATCTTAGTGGCAATAAAACATTTTCTATTTACTTATAGATCGAATCATATAAGAAGTAAAAGATGCAAGGATGCAGGCTCAGAATTTATGAAGAAGAAACAAAAATTTCATATTTCGCTGATGGAAAAAAATTAAAGAAACAAGAATCCCATCACTATACTAATGGAAAAGAAACGGAAAACGAATGACGATGATAGCATTTATCCTCTTCATCATAATTGAAAACGAGTGATAATTTTTATATTTCATCCTGAACGTATGCAACTTTTGTTAAAATTTTCCTTTGCTTAAATTTTTTTTTCTTTCTAAGTAAAAGCTCACGTTTAACGTCTCCGATTCGTTTGCAGTCATATAGTCATTCCACAAATTAATAATTGTATTAATATGATTTATCTATCTGTATAAATTTATGGTCATACCAAAACAAAACGTGTATCACCACATCACGTTTGCACCTTTGCATCTTCCATCATAAGCCACAGATATGTGAAAATTAATATTCGATTTCGTCAGATCTATCTCAAACCAGATTTCGTCTCAAAAACAAAATTTCTTATAATTTTGATTTGGGAATTGTACAAATTAGCTGTGAAAGATAAAATAATATTATGTAAATTTAGTTATAAAAACCAAACGAAATTTCCGCATAGTAAAACCTCTTTGTTTAAAATAATTATAGTATGAAAAATATTTATTAATTTATTTCAGATAAATTTGCAGGCCAACTACAGGCTCTTTTCGGAATGTGGGCCTTTATAATGCATGAAAAATATATATTTTCAGAAATTCGTATATCTTCGTTTATATATGAATTAATGCAGTGGGAAAACAAGTCAGTGCTAAACAAAGTCGTTACAAATTAAATTCAAAATAAAGGTTTTGAGTGAATCATTGCAGGGCACAAATTCAGGTATTGAATTTTAAGCACAGGAAAAAGAAAATGTTGTAAGAGGAAATGCATTGCCAATGCCAAACATGCAAAACAAACATTTATTATCAAGAGTGAAGAAGATTGCAGTCCTTCAGGTAAACTATCGGAAAATATAGACCGAATATATAATGATGAACATCAATTTACCGTAAAAACAAAAAACAATTCAATTTAAAAAAGAAACTTCAAGAGTAATATAGAAAGAAGAAGAAAACAATTAATTGCTTGCTGTATAAAAAATATTAAAAAAAGAGGTTATATTGTCGTCTAGAAAAAATAAAAACTATTAAAATTTAGATGTGTTTTTCAGATTTTCTTTTATTTATTTGAATAATTCATTTTACATAATCAGCTATTTCTTTTTTTTTAATTTTTTTTTTTACATCTAAAATTATGTATTTTTTTTTTTTTTTTATATCAACTGCAAGAATGTTTTTTTTTTTTATATTATTATTATTTAAATTTAACTGACTATTTGTGAAGGTTTTGTTTTGGTTTGTTTTGTATTATTATTTTTTTTTTATTTTTCTTCATTTTTAAATTTAAATTACCATTATCTAATAATAATATATTTTTTAATTTATAATTTTAAAACTTTTTTTTTTTTGTTGTTGTTGATTTTATTAATAATTATTGTAATTGTTGTTAATACAAATTTTCTTATTTAAGTTTTATACTCTTAGGCGTTCAAGTATTCCCTATTTTTTTTTTTTTTTTTTTTTTTTTTTTTACGATTTTATAAATTATTTTGAGTTTTAAATTAAAATGAATCATTGCAATGTACTAAAGACATAGAATTGAAAAAAAAAACTATATTATATATATCTATATATATATGTATACATGTGTATTTGTACATATATATATTATATTTTAATTTATATATGTATATAATATCCATATATATATAAAATTAAACGGTTCGTTCATTTTTTTTTTTTTGTTTTTTTTTCTGTTATATTTAATTATATTGTAATTATTTTATTTATACATTAATGTATAAATAATCTTGCATTTAATTTTATTTATATAATTTTCATTATTTTTTTTTGTAGCCCTTAAAATTAAGTTTTTTGTTTTTTATTTGATTATTTGTTTGAATGTTTTATGCTGTGTGTGTCCTGAAACTTTGTAATTATTTCTTGTTTCGGTTTTTTTAGGTTCTTGAATTTAATTTTTGGTCTCTTGATGTTATTTTTTTTTTTTTTATTTATTAAATTACTTTTTTCAATTTTTATTTAATTTTTACCTATTAAATATTACTTTTTTAAATTTATAGAATTGAAGAAGTAAAATAAAGCACCTAAACTAATAACAATTGCCTATTAGTGAATTTATTTAAATCTGAATTATAGTTTCTTTGTTTTGGTTTTTATTTTTTTTTTGTTTTAATTAATTAAAATATTTCTTTAATTTATTTTATTTTTTTTTTTTTATTTTTTGTTTAATAATATAACTCTTAAAGCAATTTTATGGTATTTCCATTTATTGAATTTTTTATTTTATTTTAATTTTTTTTTTTTTTAATTTAAATTCATTATTTTTTTTTTTTTCATTTGTTTAATATAATTTTGAAACTTAATTTAATAAATATAATATAATGATCTGCCGAGTGAGTTATTGGCATAATATTAATATTATATAAAAAGGGATCTTTTAATTTAGTGTAAGTAATATATTAAATGATTCGAGTTATAAAATATCGATTATTAATTATGATATTAGATATTATTTTAAATGAAATATTAAAATTTTATATATTTAACAAATATGAAATTAAAACAAATGATTTTAATTTATATTTTATAACAATATGTATTTTTTTCTAATTGCAAATGATTTAAAAAATATTACATGAGATCCCTTTTATTCTAAACTTTGAAATATGATTAATATGAAATTAATTGCTATAATATTAATATATATAAATTAAATAGTAAAAAAAAAAAAAAAAAAAACGAATAAAAACAACTAATAAAAGCTAATTATTCACTAAAGTAAAAATTGGCAGCATCGTCTTTATTTCTAAATCTTTTCTTCATTATTTTTATTTCGGTTTATTTATTTTACTTTTGTCATAAAAACTCAATATACTCTACAATTAATTGTTGTTAGCATTCTTTTTAACATATCATTTATAGTTAATCTATATGATATATATTTATATATATAAGAAAGTGTATTTGTATGTATTCGAAATATTCATTTAGTATTTTGTTGTTTTTTTTCTATAAGATTTACAGTGGCAGATAAACTAACATTCATAATTAATAATTTTATTAATCACAATAATACAATGTTGAATTTAAAACATTTTTTTTTAAAATAAAAAAAAAATGTTTTAAACATTTTTTTGTTAATTTTATAAGGATAAACTTTAGTGAATATTCAGCTAATTTTAATTTAATATAATATAAGTGTTTGAACATTTAAAATTTCAACTAATTTTTCGGTTCATTTTATCATAAAATAAAGAAAGTTTTTTTTTTCATTAAAAATTTTTAATTACTATTTCTTTTTTTTTTGTTGTTGTTTAAATTTTTCAATTTAATAACGGATAGGGCGTGATTTTAATTTTTTTTTATTACTTATGAATTTTTTGTTTTTTTTTTTTTAATTTATTTAATTTAAATTATTAATTTTTTTTTTTTTAATTATTTAATTTAATTTAAATTTTTTGTTTTCTTTAAAAATTTATTTAGCTTAATCAACCATCAATTCAAAATGTACTGATCCTTTTCGTTCTGAACGATCATGATGAATATTACGAGCCCAAGCTTTGCATTCAATATTTATTAATACACCGGCTGAAAATTGAATTGTGTTGTTATAAATAAAAAAAAAATGTTTCACTTATTAATACTTACTTGCAACATCAAATTCAACAGCAACTACTGGTGGCATATAACCTTCAATATTTTTAAATGGGAAGAAAAAACCTGGAAAACCACGTCTTGGATGATACATAACAGATTTTAAATTTTCTTGATCAGCTGGATTTTCACCTTCACATGATACCCATACTATGTTGGTCTTTAATGTAAAAATTTTAATAATAATGTTAAATAACAGTTTGTAGAATATATATATATATAATAGAATAGCTTACTGGATTATTCATTTGAACTTGTTCAGCAATATGACCACTTAAATCTTTTGGCATATCTTTTGGTAAATCTTCAGCATTTTTATAAGTATCTGGTACCCAATTGTAAATCTAAAAATATGTACACATTTTTTTTATTTTATTTAAATTTTTCAATTATAAAAATAATTTCTAAAATTATATATTTAAATATATAATAGGTATATAGTATATATATAATTAAATAATTTAAATACTTTATTCAATTTTAAGAAAATACATGGTCTTCCACGTCTATATCCATAATCAAATTCTTTAGTACATGTTTTGAATTCAGATAAATCTAAATTACAAATTTTACCATGTGGTGCTGGAATGTCGAATGAACAGTTAGCACGATTTTTTGGTGGTAATTTTTCTAAGCCTTAAATTATTAAATATTATGTTAATTAATTTTATATAAAAAAAAAACATATATATATATATATATATATATATATTTTGTTTTTGTAAATGTTTTTTTATACTTTCAACAAATTCATTCATCGAATCAAGCCAATGTTGATCTAACTTTTTGGAATCATACCAAATAAGCGTACTTTCTATATTTTCTTCTGGTGGCATTGGTCTAAATCCAAGTCCTATAAATTTATTTTTTTTTTTTGTTTAATATATTGTTGTACATTTATTTGTATTTAATATAGATAATAATTTTTAATTATACCTGGATTTGATCCAATTAAACCATTATCAAGTTGCCATTTTGGTTTATCATTCTCCAATGTTTGATAAAATACAGCTAACATAGCAGCAAAAAAGCCAGCTAGTGCGGCATAAAACAAAATGTAAAAAAATATAATTTTTGCTGAAAATAGAAAAAAAAAATTGTTGTCACATATTAATAATTATTTAATCATTATTTAATATAATTATTATTTAATTTGTATAATAATTTATACAAAAAAAAACAGCACACACCAGACAAAAATATTAAAATTAACCATCATCAAAAATTCGACATTTTTATAGATGGTGAGGCAGTAGAAACAAAATTGTATGTCTAATAATAATAAGTTTTAGGAGTTGTTTCGTTCATTACAGCACTACTTGAATTCATCATCAGTAGGTATTTGTAGTATTAAACTGTCTATACAACTTCTGATTTTGGCTTTGATTGATTTTATAACTTATTTATAGAATAAAAGTCGAGTTTCCTTTCACTAATAATCATTTATATTTATTTTGCAAATATCGATATTTCGGAAGCAACTCACTTTCTTCATCAGTGCTTGCGACTGACTGCTTCCGGTAAAAATCGATATTTGCAAAAAAAAAAGAAATGATTAATGAAAGCAAACTCGACTTTTATTCCATAAATTAAATATATCACTAAAAACAAATCTGGTTATCTAAAACAATTATTTATAGATGTTATTAAACACATCTGTGAGTTATAAAAATCGACCAAAAATTAATCAAAGTTCTAAAATATAAAAAATTATATATTACTTTATCTGATAAAACGATAAATGTTGAGGATAGTTCAATGATAAAAAAAAATGTAAATATATTAAGTAGTATATATGGTAAGTCAAATATCCGTTTAGTAAGTACCGTTAATAAGGTACATCAATCTTTAAAAAAATGTTCTGGTGCCTAAGCGCGGTTAGAATTTTTTTTTTAAAATATATGTTTTTTTTTATAATATAAACATTTAATTTTTTTTATAATATTTAATTTATAAACATTACTCAACGAATTATATTTCGAAGTGAATTTTGTATTTAAATAGTTTATTTTTTTTTTTAATTATATAAGTTGGAATATTATGCATTCCTTATTTATACATTTTAAATATTATTCCTTAAATTGTAAATTAATATCAAACACATCAATTTGAAAATCTGTAAATTTTTTTTGCGATGAGAAATTCATATATCATAATGATACCAATTGACTTGACATTTTATCTACATCTTAATATCATCGCATCTCGTATATATAAGTATCTTAATTTTCATTGATATTTGTTTTGTATTTGTTCAATATTTCATAACTGAATTTGATATTTGTTAAACATTTTTTTTTTCTAATCCGAAATTTTCTTTAACGTCCTGTAGGTCAAGCTTGAACAATTTTTCTTTTCTAAAATAACCCCTTAAAGATTTTTCAAATGGGACTTGAACACCCTGTATATAATTCAATATAATCAACAATATTGTCAAAAAATGATTTACTTAATTTTAAATATTAATATATACCCATAGTTCTAAAAAAAAAAGTCTGTATATAATATATTTGTTCATTTAGATCTATAAACATATTACATACATATGTATATCATATGGTGTCAATTATGTAAAATATGTATTAAATACTAATTTTTTTTTTTATAAATATAGTAATAATAATAATAAAAAATCTTTAAAAACTTTGTATAAGTATAAAAAAAATAGATTCTCATTCTTTTTCACATTCTATCTCTTTCTCTCTTAATTTTTTCACTGAATTATAAGTTAAGTTAATTTAATACATAAAATTGGTTTTATGCGATTTTATTTAAATAACGTTATTTTAAATAAATTAAAAATATATAAATCAAAATATGATTATTGTTAAGATTCGATCCCGATACCGTATAGCCATTTGTAACACTGGACAAGCGAATTCGGATTTCAAATCTATAGATTTTTTAACAATTTATATTTGACATAATAATGTATGTGCATGTAAATTAATTAAATAAACACTATAAAATATTTTGCAAAACTGTTTACCAATAAATAATTGTATTGAAAATTTATCTAACTAATTTCGCAATAATATTTCAGAATTAAACCACCCTTAATGCTAATGTTTATGTTCACAAAAAAATATTCCAAAAAATTTTTAAAAATCACAAGATACCAAATTTTTCTTTGGAAATGAATCACTTTTGTATTTAAATTACACCTTAAATATTATTATGATATATTATTGTTTGCCCTTACCGAACCTATTTGACATTTCACAAAATTAAAATTTAATTAATTAGTATTAATTAAAATAAATTTAATTTTTCAATTAAATAATAAATGCGTCTATGAAAATCACGTGCAAATATTATATTTAAATAAATTAAATAAAATTTTGGAACATTTATTGAGTATTTTTTCTTTTTGGAATATAATTTTGATTTACAGTAATGTTAACGTAGATGTATATAATATTTAAAAATAGCTACCATAAGTATTTTAAGAACCAAAAAAAAAAAAAAAAATTAATAATTTAAAAATGTTATCATAAAAATTTTCAAAATTGACTTTTGGATTTCGCATATCTAGATATGTATATAATATGTATGTATACCTGCTGATGTATACCTACGTAACAGTAAAATAAAAAAATAAATAAAAAAAATATATGGGAGGAACCGAATTAGAAAAATTAAGTAAGTACATTATAAAATTTAGAATATAGAAAATTTATTTCCGAAATATTGTAAACAAAAAAGAGCGTTATTATATCCATAAACATAAACAAACAAAAAGATTATTTATTTTTTTTTTTTTAATTTTTATTAAATAGCTTTTTTATAAAAATTAATTTGAACTAATTTACGATATTCAAATTATATATATTATGTATATACATATATATTTATATATACGTCAATATGTAATTCATTATAAAATTTATTATATACTTGTGGTTCAATTTTCGATAACTTACGTAAATTTTTAGACTCCATTATTTAATTATAGAAAAATAACGTTAATTATTTAATAATATAATAGTAGAAAATAAATCTATGAAATGGCAATTAAATCACATTAAAACAGTTTATTTTTTTTTTATTTTTTAAATACTTAATTGGAATGAAATACAATAAAAACAAAAAATTAACGAGTATTGAATGTATTTGATAAAATTTTTTAACTTTAATTAATAATTATAATTAATTTATATCATGTTTAATATGAATTTATTAATTAATTTATTTATTTATTATATATATTTTCTATTTTTAATTAAAAATACAAGACTTAATGTTTTTCTTTTTTCTAATAAATACTCATGGTATGTAAATTTATTATGTGTACATAATATATAGTTTATATCTCGAAAATTATAATTTCATTAATTTTTAAGTACAAACTAGCAAATACAGATTCAATGAATTAAGTACTATAAATTTTTTTTTGTTAATACTGAGAAGAAACAAATTAAAACATAAAATAAACAAAAAGAAAAACAACAAAAAAATAGAATACTGGAAAATTATAAAAAAAAAGGAAATTTAGAAAAATTATAAAGAACGCGAACGACCAATAGGCGGTGCCGTTTTATATTTAACTGAAGCAGAAAAATATATTGAATTGGAAAATTGTATGATTTTTGATATATAAATAATGTGTATGTGTATCTATCTAGAATATTTTTGTATATTAAAAGAATATTTATTTATTTTTTATCATCATCATTTAATAGAGCAAAAATATTGTTCCTTTTATGTTTGTTTTTGTTTTATTTTTATCACGTACGTACAGAGTTTTTTACAAAATTTCGAAAAGGGTTAAATTCTAATTTTTTTTTTGTTTTTTGTTTTTTTTTCTAGTAACTCCTATGCATGTATGTATTGTCAAAAATTATTCGGAAAATTTGGAAACATTAATTTGGTGATGTTTACACTGTTACAGTTTATAAATATATAAGAAGGATAAAAATTTAGGTACCACTGATGAGTACGGTATCTGCAAATGTTGTACATCCATTGATAAATTATACTTTAAGTATTATACATAGAATTAAGTATTATACATAGAATTTGCATTAAAAATATTTATTTATTTCCATCGGGCCTCAATATAGAAATATCTAAATTATAAATTTAAATCTAAACCGAAACAAAAAATATGCCAATTATAGAAATGCCAACTCTGAGAAAAATGGTAACACGTTAAGAGATAAAAAATGTAACAACGAAATCTATGAACAATATCATGCGATATACATAATTATGCCCGTTGGAGTCGAAAAAAACGAAAAAACTGGAGAGATTGTATATGAATAGATACGACAAAAAATCGACCGACAAAGGTAGCAATGAATTACCAAATAAACATCAAGCATGTACCATGAAGATTTCCCGAAAAATTGGGAATAAATGTTTGATATCATCACAAATTGATGTAGAGGATAAGTTAAATTAGAAAAAAAACAGGTGCTTAATGTCTAATTCGAGAAGAAAAAGAAGAATAAGATATATAAGATATATATATATATATTATATATACGAATATATACATATATTTAACAAAAAAATGGGCGGAGATGTGATGTAATGCTATGTAATGTAATGTAATGTGTTATTTCATAATGCATTACTTTTACATTAACATTATTCTGTAATTAATTAAAATAATTAGACAATTATTGATTAGTCAGCTATCCTTAATAATAATTAAGAATAGTTATAGGTGTAAATACAATAGTAAATAGAATTGTTACAAAATTATAATAAATAATAGAATTGTTACAAAATAATAATAAAATAATGCATTAAAATTAATTTTTTTAAATTTATTATATTAAAAAATAATGCACTACTATACTAAAATTAATTCAAATTATTTAAATTACTTTTGATTTAAAACAATAATTCAATGAATTACTTTAATTATTTGAATTAATTTTTTTGAACTAATTCATTACATTCAAAACGAATGTATTACATAATATAATGTATTACTAAAAATAATTTTAATTATTTGAATTACTTTTGAATTACTTTTGAATTAAAAAAATAATTGAATTATTTTTCAATGGTAATTCAAAAGTAATTCAAATAATTAAAATATTTTTTAGTAATACATTATATTATGTAATGCATTCGTTGTAAATATAATGAATTAGTTTCAAAAAATTATTCAAAATAATTATTTTAATGCATTGTTAAAAAATTAATATATTTCATCTAATTAATAATAATTACGAAAAATAATGTAAAAATGTTCCTATCTCTGAAAATGGGTTAAAATATGATAAACGAAAATTCAATTTGTATATAACATGATAATAATGCGATCTGTAATTATTTTTGACAATATGGGTATAGTTTAAAAAGAAATTCTGCGCATTCAAATTTTTAGAAAGAAACCTTATATAGAATATTTAATGAATTTCTGTGGGATCTCGGTAATCGCGTTTGGCATTAAATGGTTAAAATATGATTCTATATAGATATATCCAAATTGAATGTAAATATATAAACTATATCAATAGATGTTCACATTATATGTAATATAGTTCGTATGAATTGAATTATATTTCACTACTATATACACAGTGTTCCGTTAAGATATAAAGTTGTCTTTCTAATAATTAGTAGTCTTTTTATGCTTACTAAATAAACTGTATTAAAATTTGCACATAACTGCACATGCTTTTTATTTTCAGAGTTGTGAATAGTTAAATTTGCGTATAGTTACTAGAGCCACTAGAAGTGAATAATATCTGAGATAATGTGCAGTATGATTGAAAACGTTTGATAAATTTAATATGTATAAATGAAAATTCTGGTAGAGCTTGTACACTTATATACTTATATACTTATTTCCGAATTAGGTTTTATCGATGACTCAATTTTTTTTTTTAAAGTTGTTCTTAACGTTCTTTGTAGTTTCAACGTTATATAAGTAAGAAATGATAACATCACAATAAAATGAAGAACCATATAGGATACAGTTTTTTTTGCTTGTGTATAGAGAAGAAAATCATGAAAATGAGTTTTTATCTATATATTGGTTATATTTTCTTAAACAGAATGAAGAAAAGGACTGTGCCAAATCTAACGCACACTTTAAAATTTCATATTCTCTTATTAAAACTGAAACTAGTCTATAAGACTATATCCATTGATATTTGGATAAAGATGGAAATAATTTAAAACATTTAAATCACTCTGTATTACTTCAATAGTATCATATAAATAGCCATAGCATATACTTATTATTTTCAAATAATTAAATTTTTATCTTTTCATATCAATGTATTATATATACATAAGTACAATAATTAAAGTATAATGTATATTAAAATCACCATACTTTGCAATATTAAAGTCTGTATATAAGATGGAAAAAATTCTATACTAAAATTCAGTATAAAAATTCATTATTTATGATTAACTTAAAATATGATATCTTAAAATTTAAACGAAAAAAAATAAATAATTAGATATTTCTTAAATTAACAAATATAATATGTAAAAGTATGTATATTAAAATAGAATAAACATTTTTTTATTTTTAAAAATCCATCTATATAGTAACAGATTAATTAATTAACTTTAATTGATAAAAATTAATTAGAACCTATAAAAATAACAAATTAAAATATATTAGGTAGTACTGTCTACTACCTATATATGTACTTCGAATAGTATTAAAATTCGCAACTCACAAGCTTTAATAAATACATTTTAATTAAAAATTCGTGTGATGCATGATAATTATATACAGAAAAACAAAAAAAAAAATCAAAATATATCTAATTAATTTATTAAATTCGTCCAAATCTATTTATATAATATATGTTATATATGTTATGTATACACAACAATTACATATGCATTCCCTTATAAAATTTACGTTTTGGAATTGGGGAGCCACAATTTTATAAAGTTTCCATACAACTTACTCTTGTTAATTACTCTTTCATTGGAATCAATTTAGTTCTAAATATATATATATATATATATATATATATATGGGATGTTTATGTTTATTTAACATACATACGTTCAATTTATACTAGCTTACACACTTATTTGTTAATTGGTGTGATGACGTTATTGTTATAGTTTGTTTGATTATTTATTATATTGTTTCAGTTTTTCATAGTTGTTGCTTCAACAAAACAATAATCAAAAATGTTTAGCGTATTGAATATAAAAAGTATTTTTTTTTTCGTTTTTTGTGATTTTTATTTATATAAACACAAATTATATATACCACACATATAAATTATATGTAAATAATTAATGTTGAAACTCCATTCAAGAATTACAAAAAACAAAAAAATAAAATAAAATAAAACAAAAGCAAAAATTTATATTATTTAAATTGAAAGTATATAATATGTATATATATAAATATTTTAGTAGAGCATTAAATAAAACAAAAGAAAAAGAAAATAAGAAAATGCTATCACGAAAGTAAATTACTTAAAACGTTTTAAATCCATATTATAGGCGCGGCGCGTCCAATAATTTTCTTATAAGCTTACAATGATTGTTCTATAGTTTCTACATATGTATATAGACTTCTCTTTATTAGATTATATAATATTATCAATGTTTTTTGATTCATATAGAATAATAAAACAATTGTAGGACTTTTAAAAGTATTGTTAAATTGGTGGTATAATATGAATTATTTTACAATTGCAGCGATACAATATTTCTTTGAGACTTATTTTAGGTTTTGTACCTAAATGAAATAGTAAAAAAAAGCATCTTTAATTTAAAGAGCTGGAACTATAACTGTTTGAAATTACTGACTGACTACTAACTGTAAAATATTTTCTTCTATGCTTAGTTAAAATATCATTAATTTTGTTACGTCAATATCAATTGCCAAACGATGCGAAAATGCATAAGATACCGTTACTTTTATAAATAACGGTTATAAATAAATATTATGGTTATAAATATAAATATTGTCCACAAAATTCGAATATAAATTTTAGAGATAATAATATGTATCTAAAAGATATTTGTATGTATAAATCGAGTTTACGAAATCTTATTTAATCAAAATCTTGCTTTTGTTGAAATCATATTATTTTTATTATGCAAAAAAGGGTATACCTATACCGGTTTTAACAGACGAGTCAGGTTTATAGACAACAAGGTATATTCAAAAAGCAAATTTTGAAAATCAAAATTATAAGAGAAAATTATAATACGCTCTCATAGGGAAAACCGTTTTTAGGCATATAGCATTTAGCTTAAAATAACGGCTTTTGCAGATAACATATTATAATTATAAAAAAATATTCTTTTGGAGCTACATTCAAAGAACTTAAAAATTTCGGAAAGCTTTTTATAATTTAAATTGATAAATAGAAATATAATAATTTTTTTTTAATTTACTATATAAACATTTTCAATTTTAAAAGTGTGGGATTTTGTAAATGCTGCAGTTTTAAAAAATAAAATTTATTATCTGATCTATAAAGTATACAAATACAATATAGAATTACAATACGCGTAGAACTGATTATTGTGTATTTTAGACCACTTAGTTAAATAAATCAAAATATTTTTTTAAATCAAATTACTATGTCTAAGCTTACTGATGTGGCAATCTTGTTTCATATTAATTTAATGTGATAATTTTTTATTTGTAATTGTGTGTTTATATTCATTTTCATATAGTTACAATTTTGATTTTAAAACATCTTAGATGACCCTAACGAAAAGAAAAAAAACAAGATATAAAATCATATAGACGCGTGGCCATAAAAGTGCAACTAATTATGTATTCTAATTTATTAATAATTAAAAAAATTATATTGTTAATGTATATTATTGAATTTTATTGTAAATATAATGTAAATTAATCTTATGTCAAAATTACCCTTATACAAGACTTAAGATCTGACTCAAAATCATGAGTAACATTTGACTAAAATGATTTAAAATTTTTGTTAATAGCTATTTTTAAACTTGACTGACAGTTTATTTATCACAAATTAATAATAATATTAATTTGTGCTTATATCTTAACGATTTGTAAAAGTAAAAAAAAAATCTACCCTAGAAAAATGCTTTCTTGTTAAATTAATTATAAATTGATCTATTTTATTCATTTTGCTAGTTTTGTTCGATATATAGTGTTTGTAGTCTGTTTCCGGTTTTCTGAATTCACTTTGTACAATGTCTTATACACTTTCATGTTCATGTTGGTAAATTTAATTTTACAAATTAGCAAATGATTTTTATTTATAATTTAACCCCTTTTCAAGCCCAAATTATAAAACCGTTGAAATATACATTTATTGCTCCAGTTTTTAATATAAATAATAAATAGATACAATTTCTAACTTAAAACAATTAGTTATCATTATTCAGATATATGTATATATTTATTGTGCTTGACGTTAGTATCGAAAATTGGTTTGAAGCATCTAACATTTGTAACAATTAATATGAGTGCGTTAAAATTTTAATGTTCTGAAAATTGTATTTGTTTTTTGTTAATAAATTTGAACAAAAATAAATTACTGACTTTTGTCAAAATATAAAAAGTATAAGTTATACAAAAATTTTACTCTAACTCCAGAAACCAAGTTTTTATAAAAAATAAAAAAATATTATTTTATTTGTTGTTTCAGTTTGGTAACAGTACCACAATAACTCAAATGAGCATAAAAAAATTAACTAGCAAATAACGGTGTCAAAAAAAATATCGAATATTATTAAAAAAAAATCTAATCTAACACAATCAATCGTATTGCATTTAAAACCAAAATTTATTTTTACTACTTATTTATAAGAGTTAGTTTAAAGCTTTAAATCAACTCCTGGCAATAAAGTGTGATCATTTTTTTAAACTTTAGTAGCACTTAATTTATTATTTATTGTCTGCTTCCTAAATTTATTATTTGCTTAACATCTTAAGTTATTTTCCATATACATACGCTTATAAAATAAATAAATTAATTAAATTTTACTATATACATACTTACATAATTATTATTTATTTGAAATAATTTTTGTTACATTATTAGAACAATACTTTTTTATAGAACAATTTTTAAAAATCATTGCTTTTGCAAAAATATAAAATTACATATATTTTGAGATAAAAGAAAAACAGTAGTTAAATATGAATAAATGAGTAAATTTCATATTACATCATCAGAATTTTAAGTGATTAGAATAGGTATAAAAACTAAATTTTTCGTTATTTTAAAACCTGCATTTGTAATTAATTCATCGCTTACACATTTCTATTGGACTCTTATCAAACGATTCATCATGATTTTTACAATTTCGTCGTTTTGTTTTTTTTTTTTTTCTTAACACGATGTGATAAACAATCTAACAACTACTTAAGCAACATTTTAGTGTAGTTAAATTTTAATTTAATTATATACATTATAATTAATATACTGTCCAGTTTAGTATAAGATGAGAAGTGAGATTAAAAATGAAAAATTTATCAATTAGTATGATATTGAATACAAAATATAATTGATAATAATTGTGTTATATAATCAGATTTAAATAATCAACTTTAAGAAACTGTAGTTATTATACTTTTATTTAATTTTATTATTTAATTGTATTTTAATAGATAACGAAACTAAATTAAAGTATTTTTAAGTAATCCATAATTCGTCAGTATCAATAGATAGATCTCATTTCATACAATTTTTTTTTAGTTTGTTTCGTTCTATCTTCTCAAATCAATCAACCCTTTGTTATTGAGATAAAATAAATGATAAAAAAGATAGTTGAGAGTTTTGGTTATCATCACTAAAAAATAATATGGAACTATGCTATTGTGATTTATGAAGACAAAGTACTCTCTATATAATAGATATAGTTTACCACATTTGAAATTAGTAGATTTGGATATACCAAGACTAATACTAATTAACAGGCCGAAGAAACCTCAATAGTAGGCCTGTTTTTTTAAAATAAATATGTACATGCAATCTTTATGGAAAAAATAGTGAGCCACTTACAAATCGGATTATAACTCGAAAACTATTAATTTTTTTTTAATTTTCATCCAAAGAATGGGTTGAAATTCCACCTTTTTTACATATTTTGAAATATTGAGATTTTAAAAAATTAAATATTTTAATTAGTAAATATGTGTTTAAAAAAAGGTCTTTCATCAATTTTCATACTAAAATTCCACTATAAAAAGCTTATAAAATATAAAATGCAGTAACACATTGATGCAATTTTGTGTTTCGGCGGCCGGCCTATTAATTAGTGATAGTCTTGAGATATACCACAAAAAAAAAATCTAAATAATGTATGTAATTGTGTATTCCAATCTCTGATTCATGTATTTTATTTCATACATAAACAACCCCGCTATATGATTCATTTTTCCAGGTTAACATTGTTTATATTTTGGTCTTTATTTATTAAATAGAAATCATTTAAAAGCTATCTATTACATAAATTATGAAATTATAAAATTAATTTTTTTTTTTGTGTTATTAAAGTTTGTATTTTGTAAAAGTTCATTATTCGTGGAATTAAAATGTTGATAATGTTTTAATTTTTTTTTTAATTACATTCATACATACATACAATTTTATATAAATTTCATTAGAAAATAGTTGATTAATCGATTATTACTAAAATGTATTAAATGAATTTAAATTAAATTAAAATTTATTGAGATCACTGAACCTCTCCTTAAATTCTATGGGAAATAAATTGCTTTTTTTTCTAATGTTGTTGTTGTTTTTTTTAAGAATAAGCTTTTGTAAATTTTCTTAGATAATTACTAAAAATTTTTAAAAATTTTTAAAAACATATAAAGAAAAATTAAATATTAATACTATGCTAAATACGATTTAAATATAACTTAACGAATCTATACATTGTTATATTATTTTGTTAAATAATCATATTATATTTAAAATTGTAGATATATTTTTTTCAAATTAATAATTCATTGATCTAGACACTATAGATTACAAGAAATGAAATTCACAATTTGCAAAATTTTTTAAAATTTGTATTATGCAACTTATAATTCTATATTTAGTAAATTTATTATTCATTTTTTATTAATCAAGATGTTATATTTTGTTGTTCTGTCTATATAATTCACTAAAAATTCTTCAACATTAAAATAATAAAATATATATATATATATATATAAAACAAAAAATATTAACAAAATAAACTAATTAAAACACATAACCTTTAACCTCATCTGAAATCTATGAATAATACATATTATATACATGTATGAAATAATATGCATATAAATCTCACATAAATATTATTTATATATATGTATAATTTATATATATATATATATATATATATATATTAAAATGGTATTTTATAACTTACCCCAACTTGATCCAGTACGACCAAGACATTGGCTAGTTTCACTATTCCAACAAAATACTTTAAACCCTTCCCATTTGCCTAATTTAGGCGGTGGGGCATAGTACTGTTCAGCAACCTTTTTATCTGCCATTGCAAATTATATGCACCTCTGAAATAAATATTAAAATAAATTAGAAATTTTTCGTTTAATTTTTTTTTTTTTTTGTTTTTTTGTTTTGTTGTATTAAAATAAAATATTTTATTTTTAATTATGAATTTAATATTTTCTATTACTATAATTATTTTATTCGCATATATATTGAAAAAAAAAAAAAATCGATAATTATTAAATCCTTTTGAAAAAAAAAAAACATTTTTTCTTTTAATTCAACATTTATTTTTTGTTCCAAATTATTTACAAATTAATTAATATTTACAAAACTTTTATAAATTCACTTTATTTTTTATTTACCCAAATTTTATTTCTTCTTTTTAAAATCCTAATATTTTTAATACTAAAACACAAAAATAAAAATTCTTTTCCTTATTTTATCTTTACTGCTTATACTAAAATTGTTATGTAAGAGTTTAAGGAAAATGAAAATAATTTTCCCAATACCAGTTAAAAGTAAGTTAAAGCTTATTTTATTTTTTTTATTTCAAAAAACTTTTTTTTATGAAAAATATAAAAAAGCTCATAATACAGAAAAAAAATAATATAATTTCTAAGAGGAAGAAATTTTTTTTTGTTTTTGTTTTTACCATAACAGAAGGAGCTTTTTGAACATCTTAAGAATATGCATACATACATACATACATACATACAAATATAAATTTGTATGGCAGTTAATGAAAAATTTTGTACTTGGAAATTTTAATATGTAGCAAATATTAAAATTTTTCAATATTTTCATTTTAATGTGCATATTAAATTATATCAGTATGTATGTAATAAATAATATATGTAGTAAAATTTATGTTTATTAATTAACAATGAAATTCTAATGAATCTCATTTGAAAACAAAACCTAAAATAAAAATAAATTATGAATACCTTGTTACTTAATTATTATCTTCATTTGTTTTAATTTCAAAAATATTGAGGTTAGCTGTTGATTTCAATGCAAATGAAATAAAAACAAAAAAGTTTAAAATTTATATTCATCATCATTATTATAACCTACCTTATGTATATTATAAGGTATGTCATATTAAATTTCCAAATAAAATAAAAATAGAATAATGTCAAAGTAAATTGAAAAAAAAAGAATTAAAATAAAAGGATAGGTATTAAAAAAAACTTCTTACATATAGATATATTTTCATGTTATCTATTCACATTGATAAAATGCATTTAAAATAATATGTCCTTTTTGATTATTGTTCTTTTTGGAAAATCATATGAAATTTTATTATTGTGTATATACATATTTTAAATTCAACAGACACGTGATTTTTATATACATATATATATATATACATATGTAAAAGTATAAAATTCTGTTGATTTAGTAAACTTTTGATTTTGTAATCCTTTTTAATAGAATATATTTACAAAAAAAAATAATAATAATAATATAATAATAATAACATTATAATAAATAATAACTTAATGAGATTTTAAATTCTTATTATACAATTTTAACATTGAAATAAAATGGATTCTTATCAAAGTTTTTATTTACTTTTAAAATTATAATATTAATTTTCTATATACATATTTCAAAATTTAAACTATAAAAAAACCGTAATTTATAAAAATTAATTAATTACATATATAAATAAGATTTTACAAATTATATATTTTATGTAATTAAAAAAAAATGTATTGTAATTATTTAATTTATTAAAATTTAAATTTCAAAAATCTATTTTAAAAATATGTTTCATAAAATATGTATATTCAAACAACTATCTACATATACTAAATGTATTAAATACTCAACACGAGGTTTTTACTTGCAAATTTATTCTAAATATTGATGTCAGGTTAGTCTAAATAATAGGTGTAAATATTCTAGTAATATAAGCTCTTGAAATATAGAATTAAAATATATGATATGAAATTAAACATATTGTACAATTATACATTAAGTTACAATAAATAAAATAAAATAATAAAAAAATAATAATGTAATAGATGTAACAAACAAAATATGTTTAGGAAATTGTTTCGTTCATCATAACACTATTAGAACTCATCAGTAGGTATTTTAGTATTTTTAGTAGTAATAGATGTATTAAATACTCAACATGAGCTCTAATAGCTCGTATGAGATCCTGAAATAATTAAAAAAAACATAAATATACATATAATTATACACAAATTCAAATTGTATTTATTTTGAATTGTATTGGTAACAATCCTTAATTTAATAAATTCATTTTTGTCTATATCATCTCTATAATATGTTTTATTTTTATTAATTTAGTAATTAAATCTAGTTATATTTAAAGCACTTTATATTTTCATTTTTCTTTGTTATTTACTTTTTTTTCTCTTTTTTTAATTTGTTTAGTTTTATTAGTTTTAAAAAGTATTAATTTTAGTTATAATCGTCTTATATTTATATGTAACTGAATAAATTAAATAAATAAAAAGTTAAATAATTTAATAAGATAAGAATTAATCAATTTTATATTTTTACTAGCGTGACGGTTATTGTAATTTATAACAACACCATTGGATATGGATTCCAAGAAAAATGAGAGTAAAATAATTATTTTTAAAACAAATTATGTTAATTAAATTATGTTAGGGCTTATTTCGTACAATTTAAATGAAATTGAAAATATAATAAAAGTAAAAAAAAGAGGTAGTTTTAGGTCAGCAATTATTGCTAAGCATTTGCTTGGAAAATAATTATATAATTGTAAAAAAAAAATTATCCTCAATAATACAGAACAATTATTTAGGAAATCAACACTCACTGGGGCTGTACATAAAAACATAATTTAGAATAGAAAATTTAAAAAATATAATTGAAGAGATATAAAAATTTATATTTCCGTCCTATTCTCCACTGATGGGATTGCAGGAGAATGATGATGATGATGATATTATAAAAAGAAGAATAATACAGGAAAATTCAGTTAGTCTCACATGCAATGATGAAAGAAGTTTGCTGCTTCTAAAATACCGATATTTGCAATCAAATATAAAAGTACTTAACGAAAAAAATTTGTTAACAACAATTAAATTAGATAAAATAATGAAATTATTAAATTTTTATTTGATATCTTATAACTCACAGATGTATTTATAACATCTTGTAATAATCTTGTAAAAGTATAAACTAGGAATTGTATATGGGATTGGACGATGCAGGTATATCATTTGATAAATTAAATATTTAAATTTAATTTTTCTATTAAAACTGGAGTATTAAAATGGAGCACAAAGAGTAGTAATGTCACAATTTTTTTTTTTAGTATAAACATATATTTTGAACTTAATAAAGGGTTTCAAAGAAAATAGAACAGAAATTTCCAAAAGAGTGCTATTTTTTCTTATTGTTTCTTAACATTTTTTTTTTTTGCTGGGGACAATAATTATTTACATTTAAATGAATTAATAATCGATTAAATTTTTTTTTTTTTTGTATGTGTTTGCAAAATAGAAGACTAACAAACGCCACAATTTTTGAATAAAGTAAAGAAAATTTCAATTAATATCTCTGTTTAAAATGATTGACAAGTCTAAAATTAATATTAATCGAATGTTGAGGGTAACCAAAAATATGTTTATATCTAACACAAAGTTGTATATAGTAGCTCAATAGAAAATATTTAGTACATTTATACAAACATACGGTTTTTTCAGTGAAGGAACATTAATTTATGAAGTTGAAGTTGAAAGCCGTTTTCAATTTATTGAAAATTTATTATTTCTAATAACAAAGTTAAAAACTGTATGTAACTAAGTTTAATTAATATCTTGAATTATTTAACTGGAGCATTAAACACTTATCTTTTGTATAACAGAATGCCGTCCTAACTATTAAATTTAATTATATACTTTTTTCATTCAAATTCAACATTCTTTCAAATAAATTCAACATTTTTTTAATCAAATTCAACATTACTTCAAACAAATTGTTTGACAAAATGTTGAATTTGAATGAAAAATTGTTTAATTTGTTCAAAAAAAGGTTGAATTTGAATTGAAAAAAGTATAAATTGTTAATTTTATTAAAATGAGATCATTATGTAATTTTCATCTCTATATATGATTGAGATTTGCTAAAGTGAATTTATTTTTTATTTAATGTACATTTTATTTTATAATATTTTTCCGTTTAATATATAAAAGTTGTATTTATAAGTTTTTAAATGAAAGAAAGTAACATTATTATTATTATATTATATATGAATAAATAAAAATGTTAGAAATATGGCCCCACATCCTAATCGGACGTAGAATTTTTAAAAATGAATACATTATAGTAAATAAATAAATTATATAATACACCTAAATTTTGAATTAACTTTTAAAATTATTTTATCGTAGGATTAGAAAAAAAAAAAACAAAAACAAAATCAAAATGTTGTAGGTTTACAACTTTAAACATAAAATTAATTATTAAAGTTGGATTCACACGTATAATTTCAAATTATTCAATAATACGTGAGAATTTTCAAATTTTAGGAAAATTTTTCTATATATATTAGAATTTTATACATATATATAGCTATACTAACTAACATAATACATGAATATTTAATATATTAAATTATTTACATTCTAAAAATGGTTAAAATGTCACGATTTTTTTATTTTTTTATTTTAAAATAAAAAAAATAACAGAAAACTTTTTTATTTCGATATTGAATATTTGACTTTTAAACAATATATGTACATATATATATAAAATTTAAAATATTAATTAATTTATAATTTAAAATGTGTATTAAAAAATTAAATGGAAAATTTTGAATAATTAATAAATACCAAAATCGGCCCAAATCCAAAAGGGAAAAGGACTTAAAATTTGTCTGCAGATTAATCTGCAAGTCTGCTAATAAAAATAAATAAATAAATACCATTTATTACTATGATTGTTTGAAACGGTATATATTAGCATTTTAGATATGAATATAAAAAAAAATTATGTGATTTATTGAATTTTGTTGTATTTGATAAATTAATTATTTTATTTTTTGTTCTTTAATACCGATTTTTAAAGGCTAAAGAATCTTTGAAACTGAATGAATCCAGATCTTTCAAATCCTTCTATTTAAGTTTTATTTATTGAATGCAATAATCATTTACTATTCAACTCCACAACATAAATATTATAATAAAAGGATAGTTGTTTTAATATAAATATGTACATTAAAAATATCAACAAATTAAAAAAGTATTTCAATAACGAATACAGAAAGTAAAAATGAAAAAATAATAAAAAAGTGAGTAGCTATTTATGTATGTACATAAATTTATTATCAGAGTGCCAATAAAATGAAAATGCTAAAAGAAAATAAAAACGGAAATATTTATTATGTCCGTTTATATTGATTAATTTTATTCGATTTTCTATTAAATATTGTATATATATATATGTGCATATACATATCAGTACATTTAAAGAATTTTCTTGTTGAAGTTTCAACATTTGCTTGTATTGTGTACGTAGAAAATGAAAATTTATTAGGAAAATTAGATTTAATAAAATTAACTTTGGTTGGTATTTAGAAAAGGAGTATTTACGTACTCCGGAAATTCATATTTGAGATACATAGAAAATTAAAAGAAAAAAGGACGAATTTGTAAATTAAAATGTAAATAAATAAAATGTAATTAAATATAAATGTATTATATATACACTTATTACATTTATAAATTATTTTAATATATGTAATTAAAGAAAAATTTTTATCAATTACTACATTCTGTATTACAATATCTATACTTAATACATAACAGATATTATTTTTAATAATCGAATTTGTTTTAATTGATGTATTAAATGTTATATTAAATTAAAATTAAATCTCATACTTTCATTTTGATAATTTTTACTTAGCAAAAATTAATATTTCAGTTTGAATGCTTACAACTATATTAAAATAATTCCTATTGAATCATAAAAGATTATAGTTGCAAGAACTGTTGAGAGACGTTTTTTTTTTAAATATTAATATTAAATATGCAATATTAAAGATTTTTTTTCAATTATATAAGAATATAAATAAAATGTGATTTTTTTAATCAAAATTATCAATACATATCGAATTGAGTTGTTAAAATAATGATAAAATAATTCATCTATTTAATATCCCAATTCAATCAATCAATTCATTTTCAATTAAATAAAAATATCTCCAAAATATTCTACATATACTAAATATTACTATTTAATAGCACTCTAAAGGTTTATAATACTTTGTAAATGTCAGCATTTATAAATAGATTAGTCATCAAAATTACAAAACTTTCTTCAAAAAAAATATTTAAAAAAAAAAAAAAAAAAACATTAAATTAATTGTATTACACCAATGTTATAAAATTACATAAAAATATTGTCTAGTAATAAATTTAGAAAAAAAAGCAAAAACAAATCAAAAATAAAAACACATACAAAAACAGGATCATTGCTGGGAGTATATTATTGGTACCTTGATATTACGAAACTTTATTATTTCAACTATTGATTTAGTTTTTTATTTCTTTTTTTTTTTATATTTATTTTTTGCTATCCATTTTCTCTTCATTCCAATTGAATATTTTTTTTCAAAATGAATACATTTTTTTTTCGAGTAAATAACAAAAAAAAAAAAAGAATAAAAAAGAAAATGGTATCCTTTTTGTCATTATTTTAAATGCACACGACGATTTTTTTTTTTTAAATTCTTACATAACTGCATAAAAACTATTGTGATACCATTTATTTTTTGACCTCTTCGTTAACTTTGCCAAATAAAAGAAAAATTATTTTCTTTTCAAATACTTTAATATTTTACTGACCTATTTTATGAGAAAAATAATATTAAAAAAAATATATTAAACTTAATAAAATAATTCTATGTTATAAAACAATTGTTTGAAAATTCGTAAATTTAATTTAATTGTTTTAAAATTTTATTGAAAAACATTTTACAATACATATAGGTATGTATTTGTAAAATAATTAATAAATAATCAATTATAAAAATTATTATTTAAAAAATTATGTTATTTTAAAGAATTTAATAAAAAAAAAATTTAAATAAGTTGGGCGTAGCAGTAGTCTGCATAATGATTTAAATATTAATATAATAAAATAATTATAATCATTTTAAAATCATTTTAACTCATAAATTAGGTTAAATTTAATTTTGACACACCTCTGAAAATGGTTCACAATCTTTGATGATTTATGTAATAATTATATGTAATTTCTAAAATCATAAAATTCCTATATCAAACTTTCTTTCAAAAAATCAAATTAATCAAATTTTTTTTTTTCATCAAAAAGTATCTATAAGATATTATGTTCTTCAATATTTAATTAAATTTAAAATTAAAAAAAAAAAAACTTTTCATATATATACATTCAAAATATATTCAAGAATTTTTCATAATTATCGATTTTTTTTTTAATTGCTGATTGTCATAATGTCCTTTTTTTTTTTTGTTACTTATATATATAAAAAATTAACTAAATATTGCGAATAATGGTTTTGAATTTAATAAAAATATTTTCACATCAAAGAAAATAATACCCATTTTTTTATACTTATAAATTTTATATTAAAACAATTTTCATATTTTTATATTTAAAATAAGAATAAAAAAAAAAATTCACCTTTCTAAGAAAATCGATTTTTTTTTTCTCTTTATCAAACTGGACTAAGCTTTAAACCAAACTAACCGACACAGTACTGTTGTATCAATCTTAACAATGATATGAAGAAGAATTTCTTTGGATAGGAAAATTTCACACCAAACCTTAAAAGCTTAAATCAATATCAAATTTCATTTGATTTTGGTTAGCTTTAAATATATCGAAAAAAAAAACAAAAAGTTTTCGAATTAAATTTCAACGCATGTCAAATCAAAGATAACCTTTTCAGATTTTCTGCAAAAATTTAAGACTTTAAGTAAAAGCTTATAATTTATTACTATAAATGAACAAAAAAAAAATGTTTTTTTTTTTTTTTTTTTTAGTACAATTAGACAGATAAGGACCTTTTCAAAAAATTAATACAAAAATTATATGCGATTTTGAAGTGTTGTGTGTCAGAACAAATCGGGTAAGATAAAAAAAAGTTTTCGAAAGCTACGTTTACACATTTTATAAACAAAATATAAAACTTGTCAGTGTAAAGTTTCAGGATATATAATTATTTCTATTACAAACGCCCCTATCATAATAGATTGATTACCATTGAGTAAAATCGTGTCACATGAGTATGAAATTGGTATCATAATAGGATTAAGATACGATAAATAAATTAAACCGGTAGCACTTTTTTATTAATACAATTTAGTACAAATTTTTAAATTTTAGTTTCTATATTCGGTATTGTTTACATTGTGGCTTGCAATTTTTGAATTTTATAAATCAAGTTAATAAAAGTGAAATAAGATTAAAAATTTAACAATATAGGTACATACCTACATATAATTGTATTTATTTATTTATAAAGGTTCAAGTTTTATTATTTTCAGAATTTTATTTTTGTATTTAGGTACAACAACAACAACAAACAACAATTTTAATATTGTAATTTTCATTTTCAAAACTTAATAACAATTTACTTTTAATAATACTTTTGTTTTTTAAAACTAGCACAAAACTATTTAAAATCTTTAACTGTCGCCTAATAATTGAACCCGATAGAAAATACGATACATAATTTTGACATGTAATGTCAAATTTTCGTACTAGAATTTTGCCTAAATATTCTAGTATTTTTTGTAGAATTATTCGAAAAAAGGTCTAATATGGTACCAAAATGTTGTATTTATCGCCACATACGACAACCGTCGTTTTCTTAGTCGATTAGAGGTGAAAGTTTTATGACTATGGTATACATACACCATGTACGTTATTGGTATATTAAGGCTAGCTAGCATGTAATATTGGTATAATACCTACTTCCACACGGGTCAACTTTCATCACTTTTTTCCTTTCGTTTCATCCCCCCCAATTAATTTTGTTAGTAGAAAGGGGGGAATGAAACGAAAGGAAAAAAGTGATGAAAGTTGACCTGTGTGGAAGTAGGCATTGTGTGGAATACATTTTGTAAAAGTAAAAATATGCTCAAAAGATTCAGAGTAAAGCTATAAAAAAATTATTTGGATTTCATCACAGAACATCAACTGACCTAATCCAAAAACAAAGCTAGAAACATTGAAAATTGTGTACTATAAAGATCTAATCCAAATAGTTAATATATATATATAATATAGAGAGAGATGTAACATCAAGTCGAATACTCAGATTTTAGCAAACTACATAAATCACGACTATAATACCATTAAAGCAAATCATATTCGTTATTTTGATGGTTTTAGGACAAATGGTTTAGAAACAATAACAAATTCTGCTATATAGTCATATAACAAAATACCATCGGATGTTAAAATGTTGCCTAAACGAATATTCAAAAAATAAATAAAAAATATTTTCATTAATAATTGTAAATAAATTTATATATTTATATAAGTGATTTCTTTTCAATCAAATTATTATATCATAGTAAATTATAAATATTAACGTTCAACATGGTTCAACTTCCTTTTGTTCCTACATATAAAAAGTCTAAATTAAAATTTCACATTATAACTATTAACTTTGTGTACTATTTTATCTTGCATTTGTATCTGTTTGAAGCTTAACTGTACTTTACATTTTGTTTTTATATGTTGATTTATTAGAATAAGAAATAATTATTATATACACTCTATACGAGATACTAAGCTCATTTTAAGATAGACTGAATAAATAAATAAAAAAAAACATAGCTTAATTTACATACAAAATTAGTTCTAGTTATAACATCTTGTATGCCCAACGCAAAGAACAAGAAGAGTAAGAACTTACTTGAAAGTGCTCTACTGGAAAATATTGCCATAAGTGAAAAGAAATCAGCCCAGTGGAAATCATTCGGTTCATTAAACTGTTAGTATAATGTTGGGATTATGCTATTATTATTTTTTCTTTTTAAAAGTGAAAATCTTTGAAAAGACCTTATAAATACATTATTATAGATATTGACCAAGATAAGATTATAAGAAAAATAATGAACATTGATCAAACATAAAAAGTCTACACCTTTAATTCCATTTTATATTAAAACTTGTTAATTTTACCGTAATTTTTAGCTGTTTGTATTATATTTGATAAACGTGTTTTACTGGTATTGCAATTAGGTACTAATATTGGAGTGTTTCTAATTTTGGAGCTTCTACAAAATCACTTTATCCCAATATTACATAATATATTACATTAATTCATTGGCATAACATGTGTGTCTAATGTCCAATCTCGTTTCTTAAAAAATTGCAATCCAACTTATTTTTATTATTATGTTTGAGATTTCATTAAGTGAACAGTGAAAATTGGATGTTATTTTATTTTAAATACAAATTACTCGTTACTAGGTAGTTACAACGTTTTCGTAAATTACCTACTTATCTCTTATTTATTGCATATGGAAATATTTATTTATATATATGTATATATTTTTTTTTATTATGTCAACAAAATATGAAATATGATTAGATAGTAAATGCAATAACTTTAGTTTGAGTACTAGACATTCTTGAGAAAAATATTCCTATAAATCCTTAGCAACTAACTTTTGATAAACAATATAAAATAAATAATTATGTTAATCAACACAATGTTATTCAAGCATTCAATCAAGGAATTCATATAATATATTATATATATGTATTCATTGATTCAATTGTTTGCATTACCCCCCACAACACCGTTAACAGTTTTCAATACAAAAATCCAAAAGTATTATATTGGGAGCAACGTGTTTTGATTTGATCATATAAATTGGTAGGAAATATTAGTTTTTTTATAATTATTTTTATTGCCTACTGTTCGGAGATACAAATTCAATTTTATACCAGATAATTATTTAGACCTACAAAGAATTTGGAATTGTGAAACATCAAAACGATGAAATTTTTTTTAAATTTTAATTAATCCCATAGATGTCTCTGTATTTTCCATTCTTTTTTGAATAAAATTTAAAAAATATCAGTGAACTTTACTAGTCAAAAGTAAATCCACAAATTGGGAAAAATGACTGGAAAAGTGGTGTGACACCTGGTAATAGGCACATTAAAACAGAAAATAATATAAAAGTGAAGAGAATATGGAGAAAAACCATTTTTTTTTTAATCGTCAAAACAAATTTGAAAAATAAAATTATAATAATCTGCAATATTATTTATATTGTATTATATAAATTATAATTGAGTTTATACTAATGCACCTGAACTTTTTTTTTATTACAATTCGAATGTTCCGAAATACATAAATAAACACATACAAATATAAAAAAAAATAAACGTAGAGTTATCAAAAATAAGTAGATAGACGTGGAAAAACGTTAGCTAAAACTGCACGGTATTGCATAAAATCAAACTTCTTATATTTACTTCTACGCATATAATCATGTTTAAATATCCAAAGTGAACGAGAATTAATAAGTTATGTAATAATAAAAAAAAATTACTACTCATATCTATATTCTACAAGGAAATAATCAATCGATCAATATTGATTTTAGATTTGTGGTATAAAACCTTTTTTAAATATTCGACCAGAAAGAAAGTCGTTATGTAATGTCTGAAACATATTTAAGAATTTATGTATTTACGTAACACATTGCTTTGTTTAAAAATAAGCTCTCAAGCTAAAAAAACAAAAAAAAAAAATGTTAGAACAAATTTATGATACATTCATAACTATGAGTAGTCAAACTAACATTAGGGACTTCCTTAACTTTAAATTATACTTTAATATAGACAATATAGGCACCAATCAAACTGTATAGTAAATTTACATCATATCTTTAAAAAAAAAATATCTATCAAAAGCTTTATTAAAAATATAAATTTTGATTTGTATAAATAAAACACTAATATTATAAACCCATTTGCACAAAATTATATTTGCAATAATAAATCAATATTTTGGGTTTTTTTTTTTTTTGTTTACAATGCTGCTTTAGAAATTTACACAAAAATTGAAGCAAATTTATCAAAAATATTAATTTTTTCATTTACGCTACACATCATTTTTGAATATATCTAAGCTAGCTTAAGAAAAAACATATATATGTATGTATTTGTAAATTGATGTTTTTGAATTTTAAATAAAATTAAAATTATATATTATATATTGCCTACGTTTTGTTTGTTTGTTTTTTTTTTTTTTTTTTTTTTACTGTTTTAAAAGATGTATTCGTCGTTAAGCTGATACATATTTTTTATAATAGTTGCTGCCATTTTTTTTTTATTTTTTTTTTTTATTTTCTATCGTTTTTATAAAATTCTTTTATCAATTTTTTTAAATATTTAACTTCACGTTGATAGTCTTCAACAGTTTTTCTCAAATTACTATTTTTGTCCAAAAGTACACGTTCTTCATCTAAATCCAATTTCATCTCAACTTTTTTCTTTTGACGATAACGTGTTGCTGCATTTTTATTTTGTTCTTTTTTGCGTGACTTTTTTTCATCGACATTCCTTACATATAAACGTGAACGTTTTTTAATTGTTTGTCCTCCTCCATTGATTTTATCGATTTTATCATTAATTTTTTGGAGATTCTCTTGACTGGAATAATCACCCAATGTATTTAATAGAGACCAATCATGATTACTTATTGGAGACATTGAGTTTATTGAATTAATTTTATATGAATCATCAGATTGTGAAGAAAATGATGATGAAGAATATTGAGAATCATTATCATCAGTTAAATCAGGTAAATTTTTTGTATGAATACGTAAAATTTCATCAACAATTTCATCACCCCTTTCAGATTCAGATGATTCTTCATAAGCTGATGATGATGATGATGATGATGATGATAATGATGATGGTGATGATATAGGAGAACTAAGAAATTCTTCTTTTGATTTTTGATCAGTTGCT
The DNA here is from genome assembly GCA_963942445.1 of Argyra leucocephala. NCBI lineage: Eukaryota > Metazoa > Arthropoda > Insecta > Diptera > Dolichopodidae > Argyra > Argyra leucocephala. The sequence continues at coordinate 21,735,976 of OZ012680.1, read as the reverse complement.
GAATTCAAATCACATAAGAAGCTTCCATAGTCAACTTTCTCTGTTTGTTCATGTTGTTCCTCATGTTGTTGTTGTTGCTGAGCATATGGATAGGAGGTAATAGGGAACTAAAATAAATTTTAATTAATAAAACAAAAATTGATAAAAATTTAATTTTTAAAAAGTATTTACATTGTAATTTTCTGATAGAAATGTTTGCGATGATAACTGTAAGATTTCAGCATTTTCCGGGTATTTTTTCAATTCACTGGCGTTTTCTTTCAAATGGGAAATTTGCAATGATGGTAAAAGATGAGATGTATAATTCGCACCTTGTATGCATTCCCACTGATCTATAAATTAAATTGAAAATATAAATACATAAGTTTTAATTGATAATGTTTTTTTAGATTTTTTTTATTTCTTTAAAAATTTTCAGCTTAGGTTAAACAAAATGTAACATTTTTTCTTTATTTGTTTTATAGTTTGATTAAGTAAATATAAAAATATACATATGTACATATATATATATTAAAAAATCAGGTCAATGCTGGTCATGCCACGCAAGCTCTTTTTTTATTGTTTTAATTATTTTGATAAGAATAAAATTTTCTGTCATTTACTAATCAATTCGTTTAAAACAATTTTTTTTTTTTTTGTATTTTGTGTTTTGATGATAATAATTTATTCTTTTGTATTTAAAAGCAATTCCAGAGTAAGAAATTTTGATTTTTATATTTGTAGATTTTCCTAATTTAAATAAATCAATCAAAATTAATATTTATATTAATTCTTATTAATTTCGGATTAATTCACAATTGAGTAAAAAAAAATTACTTAAAATTTTATTACGAATTTTCTTCAATTTATTGATTTGTATCAGTTTACCTGTATATTAATATTGAACTTTCAAGCCCTTTTGACTTCCCTTTTAATTTATTACCCTACATATTTTGTTTGGAAACAATTTTGGTTTTTTTTTTAAATAATCAAAATAGTTTAGAATATAAAATATATTTTAACTGATGAATGTTATATAGGTATATACATATAAATATGTATATATATCATTTTTGAAAATGAATGTACATATATTATATTATATATATGTGTATATATAAAATTTGAAAATAAAATACATTTTAAAAAAAAATGTTTAACCCTGGATTATTTAATGCGTTATCACCACCTGACACACTTTATTTCTAGATTTGCTTATCATAAAATCAAATAATTTATTAAAATAGATATTTCATTTTATATTAATTAGAACTATGTAATAATATTATTGAAAATAATTTATACGAATTCTACTGGGAATGACTTTTTATTTTTTAATTTTTTTTTTTTTAAATTACACAAGCAAAATGTAATCGGTATCAATTTAGAAATAAAATGCACATAGACACAAAAGTGGGTACTTAACTTTTTATAATCCTGTTATCATTTTATTTTTATATAATGTACATCATACATATATATAATATGCATTTTCAATACTGTTGTTACTCAGTAATCAGAAAAATTAAAAAAAAAAATTTTTCTATAATTTATTGTTTGTTCCAAGGAAAAATTGTGTCTTTTGTCCATATTTTTATTGAGGTTACGTTTTACACCCATCTACTTATATATATTCTTATTTCTCTCTTTCTTTAGATTTTAATTATTTTATACACTTATAAATATGCATAACAAATAAAATTTAATTATTATATTTAAATATTCAGTTAATCAACTTTCAATATTATCAATAAATAGAGAAGATTCATGTCACTTATCATTTTAAATTTTAGTTAGTAGTTTTCCGCAGTGCATTGCAGAATATGAAAACGCTTTCTGTGGGACAATTAAGCTAAAAACTTTCTAAATTCACATTTATTACAGGTATCTTAAACTATATGACAGTTAGGGTTTTAAGGGTGACACAACGCCTCTATATTTAAAAAGCCTTGAAACTAATTTTTGCTTCGGTAAAAAAAGATTTTTATTTGCATGGAACATCTTCGTAAATCTTCGTTTTTCTATACAAATAAAATATTTTTTTGATATTTTGATATTACTGCTTAGATAACATTACTTTAATAATTTATTTTGATGATTGACAAATCAAAATTTCAAATAAATCTTAACAAAGAATGAAAGAATTTAATTAAAATGAGATTTTCTTATTAACATTATGTCCATATCCCCCTCATAAGTTATACCCACTATGCCAATTTATGAAATTTCAGACTATCACCCATATTCTGTTAGACCCATCTCGCGAGATCGCGTGAGAATATCTCTGACGAGATAGTTTTGTATTCTGTTAGACCTTTGACGAGACGAGATACCCATTTTTTATCTCGTCAAAAATTGTAAGCGATAGAGTATCTCGTCAAAGTATTTTGTGTTCTTTTTATCAAAAAATTGAATTAAATAAATAAATTGAATAGATAAAATAATTAAGTAAAGATTAATAAACAATTTTTCATTATTGTTTCTGCATTATTATTAAAATTGTGTTTTTTTTTTTGAAAAAAAAAACACCATCTTTACTATTACTGTTTTACTACTGTTTATGTACTAAACTAAAAAATATATTTAAAACATATATATCTTTATATTTATTCTTCATTTAAAACTTTATTTTAAAACTAAGCTGCACTAATCCTTTCCAAAAATTTTATAAACCATATTTTGTTTATATACCAATAATTATTTTTGATAGTAAAAAATGATCAGTACTACCAACAAATAAAATTTTCTATCGCGCCGCTTACAGTGTCTAACAGAAAGGCATATTCAGCGAGACGAGACGAGATGAATTTTTTCTTCTCGTCAACGATGGGTCTAACAGAATATGGGTGTATGTTAGATTCTACTACGAAAGAAATTTAATTTTCTTTGGAAAAAAAATATTTTAAGAATATTAAAGGTAATCACAACTTTTACAAGTATGTATACATCCATTTCATATCGTCGAGTACATGCAAAGCTTGCGATATGCAAAATTGAACAAATTTGATAACAGTGAATTCGTACTCGAATAATAAGTTTGTTCAGTAGCAGTGACATCGTAAATGTCTTAAAACCTGATAAAATATAAAAAAAACTAATTTGTCAATTTTATCCGAAAAATAAGTTGGCAACATTGTGTGATAAAAGCTTTCTGAGACATTGTGTTTTAATTCATTAGTGATCAATAAAAATGAACATACAGTTTTTAATAACACTGTACAACATTGGGTTTTAAAAATTTTTGTAAGCCCATTAACCTGTCAAACCTGTTGCGGAGACATCGTCAACAACAATTGTGATCATGTAGACAATGTCTCAAGCTTTTGTGAACGTTTGTATACATTTAAGATCATGTGACCGTTGTATTCAACTTTGTGTAGAGACATTTACGATGTCAAGGAAGATCTAGAACAGAATCGAACAGTACAGTTTGGGACAATGGCAATCAACTGTCAAACACTTTAGAACAACTTACTTAGAACAGAAAAATAAGGAAAACTTTTTTTGGTCTAATTTTTTTTTACTCTAATTACTGTCAAATTTTTTTGTTTAATTGTCAAAATTTGAAGAAACAAAAACAACAAAACCAGTTGTCCAAAACTATTCTCAAAAAAATTTAAAACTGTTTTGTACAATCAATGAACACCGATCAGAACACTTTTGGGCAAAAAAGTTCAATTAACTAAAAACTACTGAACACAAAAAAGTGTTCTTTTTTACTCTGGAACGTTCTAGAATAGTTTAGTAAACAAATCTGAATTTATTATTGATAATAGAAAATTAGATGAAAAATACGTATGTAAGTATGTAATAAGTTTTTTAGTAATTTTCAAAAAAAATGTTCTTTATTTAATAAAATATAAAAAAGATATATTTTTGGAAATAATTTTTATGCTTTAGTGATATTATTCAACATTTAATTTTCGTAAATTGGTAATTAATTTTTATTATTTGCAAATTTAAACCTGGGGTTGCTTGTATAATACGGTTGAAATATTTCACATATTCTTTAGCCACGAATACTGCTCTAATATTCTTTAATCCTTCAAATTTTATTAAATTTGTTTTTTTTTTCTCTTTATTTTAGTCACAATGACCCGATCAAATTTTTTTCCAAAATATAAATACATCGATAACTTTCAAAATAACGATATTTGCAATCAAATCAAATTATTAGAGGAAATCCAATTTTAATACAATAATGCTGTTTTTTTTTTTTTCATTTTTAAATATTAAAATAATAAAAATAATTAATTGCTGAAATCAACAAACATTGTATTTTTAAATAATTTAATTTATAATATTATTTTAAAATTGCAATTTCAATATTTTTTTTTTGCATTTTTTTTTTATTTTAAAATTAAAAAATACATAGCAACAATAAATTTTATTTAACGTAAGCAAAACAAGTAAATAAAAAATCAATTACAAAAATATAAACTGGTTTATTCAAAAATTACAAAATCAACTTTGTTTTTCTTTATAAACGTATTATAATTATATTTTTTATTTTATTTAAATTAATATAAAAATTAAAGGTAAACAATAAACAAAAATATTATTATTTCAAGGTTAAAAGAGTGAAATTCAACTCAAAAATTTTATTTTTTTTTCCATCAGTTACTGATAATTAAAAAATTTTAGGGTTGATTACCCCCCTAAAGATAAATTATTGCTTATTAAAAATGTTTGTATGAAATAGAAAAAAAAAAAACATCTTTTACACAAATGTGCATAATTATTTGTACATTATATTAATTTGTTATTGTTTTGTTTTTTATAACTAATTCAATTGCAATTGCAATAATTAAATGCAAATTTATGATTAATTGTTGTTAATAAGTTAATTTGAAAATAATATTTTATGTAACTATAATGAATCAATTAAAAATAGTAGGTAGGTAGTTACAATTTATTTTTTACATATTTAGAATTTTTTAACTTTTGTAATTTAATACATTATTAGGGAGTAAAATTTTATATATAGTATAATGAAAATAGGTGTGTATTTTGTTGAACTATTAATTTGTATCAATCAAATTGATAAGCTGTATAGACTAATTACTTTGTTTCTGGACGATATGTATATAACTATGTATAATATATTATATTTATTTTCTATACCTATTACCAACTTCTACAGATATTTTAAGTAAACAAGTGAAATCATTTATTCCAATTCTTGAATGATTACAAATTAACATTATGTATATTTAAATAAGTCGGAAAGTTGGAACAACAAAACTGTCATTATCAATTAAATGATCTTAAATTTTTGAATTTTATAGTTTTGAGATTCATACACCTACATGGTTTGATAATTTACGTAAATATAGCTTTACAGATTCCGAAATGCTACCATTCTAAAACATCAACAATTTGACGATTATTTGTTGATGATATTTTTTATATGTATGATAGATTGATAGTTCGTTTATTTCCAAACTTTGTTAATACATAATTTATAGTTTAGATTATTAGTATTTTAACAGCTGCGAGTTTTATTTTATTCTAATTTTTATTTTGCATTACATTTGTTGTTTGATTTACAATTTATTTTAATTGATACAAGGAAAAATGGTGGAAAAACCTTGTGACTACTTGTATTTTTAATATTTTACTTAAAAACTTATGACTAGACTTAAACTAATTTATAACTAAAACAAAGACATCGAAAACACAAAAAAAAAACAAAAAAAAATAGATAAAAAAGAAATGATTAAAGTAAACAATCACAATTTAATTACATTTAGTAATTATCGACCGATTGCCTAATTAAAATGTTTTCGGAGCTGGAGCAGTTGGCAATAAATTTGTTAGCTCTAATAGTAATTTTGTCTGCTATCGTCGTACTTTTGGATTTTAAATAGATATCGAATGTACTGTGATACTGTGAGGGAGGTTTAGTAACATTTTTAGTAGTTTATTTTGCGTAATTTCCAGTATTTTTTATGACAGTATGCGCAGTTTGACCAGACCATTATGTATGTACATATTTGCTTTTAACATTATTGATCTTAGCAATTACTCGCGTTTGCAACTGATGTTTTAAAAATCTAAATTGATGAAGTTTAATGTTATTTTTTCTTAAATTTCAGTACTAAAAATAAATTACAAGTTTTGCCTTCCATAATTTATCTTAATTCCGAACTTAGTTTAAATTAAATGAAAACCAAAAGTGTTTTTAAAGGAATGAAAACAGAAATAAAAGTTAAATTTACTACTTTGCTGTAACAACAAAATGAATACGTAGATAATTGTCTTGATTTTTGCAATAACATTTTGATCTAAGAGTTTTACAATTTATGGACTGAAGAGTCAAGAACTATGTATAAATTTTTGATTTTGATCATCACATCATGTTTTTGATGCTTTACTAGTACTAATACAATAAACCTCTACTTTTATTATCATCATTATTATTTTCTACATCTACGTTTGGTAACCCTACGTTTAAATTCCTGCTTAAACTACCTAATTTGTCATTTTTATAAATCATCAATATCAGATGGTGAAGTGATTTTTAAAAATAATACAAAAATATAAAACTAATTGCAAACAAAGCAAAGATGCAAACAAAGCTATACCTACATTCTTTTTATATTTTAAATTCTAAAAAATCAAGGATTATAAGTTTAGATTCTATCTTATTAAATTTATTATTTAAAGGGAATATAAATCTTGCCGAATTTAATGAACTAAACAGTGTAAAATATAATGAATGTTGCGATAAAAATAAAGGAAATAAAAGAAAATATTATTTAATTGACAAATTGTACATTAAGATAAATAAATAAACATTTTAGAATTGTAGTTGACCTCTATCAATATATTATGTTATTAATTTATACATAATTATCCTTGATTTGACTTCAATAATTTTTTGTTTTTTTTTTCTTTTTGCAATTTTAATTATTCAAAAAATTGCATAATTGCATATATGTACATATTTCTTAATTATTAAAATCAAAACAAATTTTTATTTGTTCGAATCATTTAAAACTTTACTTCATATTTATTTCTTCTACATACATACCTATATGTATCAGAATCTAATCTGCATAAAATCTAAATCATAATTATAAATCTTAAAAATTTAAAATGTATACAAAAACAATAAAATTTACATATACATATAATAAATATATAATTGTATATGTATATGTACATTAATTTTCATTCTAAACAATTGAATTATAATAAAAATAAATAAATTCTATTAATAACTTAAATAGCACAAGCTTGAGATAATTTTTTTAACAAACATTTATTATGTACATAAACATAATGTAAATAATAAACACCTGTTTTTGATAGCGGCCTATATGTAAATTTTGCATTTAAAAAAATTAATAATTTTCAAGTTAAAATTCACACCTTCACAAAAATTTTAAAATTAAGCTATAACCGAGAATGAATGTACAAAATACTGTGAAATAAAAAAGTTTACATTAATCGCATATTTATAAATAATCGATCATAATATGAAATCATTTTTTTTAACACATATATTATATGTACATACATACATACTACATATTATAATGTAATGTAATTCAATCAAAACATGTTTATTTTAACCGTCGTGTAACCACTATGGCGCTCTTAATTACAATATAAATTACAAAAAAAAAAAAAATTTAAACAATTTTGTAAAGCTGTTGAAGAATTTCGAATACAAAATATTTGTGTTGATCTACTTTACTACCCTCATGAAATTTATTTTTGAATTAATTTATATCAAATTCAAATCAGAGTTTCCCAAACGATAAGTGGTTACGAGATTTTGAATAATTTTCTTTTAAATGGAATTATTAAACTATTAAAACGTTTTGTTTGGGATTTGATATGTATGTATGTGTTATTGTAATATAGGTTTTAAGTAAAAAAAAAAAAATTTTTTAACCCTTAATATGAAAGAAAGTTTTATTTAAATTAAATGTTACATTAACATTATATATACATATATGCCCTATTATGGCTATCATTAAAATATTTCGATTAATCGTCAATAATCTGATCCATAAAAATTTTTAAATATGATCGTTTAACTAGTCGTTAAATCATAATTAATATATACATACATACATACTAATATACTAATAATAGAAATTAAATTAATTCATAAAAATGAAATGAACTGTTAAAACGAAATATTTTAAAGAAATTTGAGTTAAATTGAATTCAGTGAATTGAGTTGATGAAAATTTGTATATTTAGAAAGGAAAAAAATTAAGAAAATCGTCTAGTTTTTAGTGCAATTATGGTAGGTTGTACCTAAACCATTTGTGTTCACAATGATTTAAAATTCCACAATTTTCTATGCATTTTTATTTCGGAAGCAACTTACTTCATTCATGAGTGCTTGAGACTAATTAAAATTTTATATTAATATTTATATAATTTGAACCCGCACTAATATGTTGTTTTTGAGTACAATAGTAATTCCTTAATAGTGCTACCTAGTCTACAATGTTTTTTTTTTTTTTTTAAATTATTATTTATTAAATTTAAAGTAGTCCATAATTAATTACGTAATAACCCTTATGCTAGTATTTATGATCTGAATTCTACCTGAATCTGATTTTAATTTTGTAGTAATCTAAATAATGGTGAGAATTTACTACCTTTATCAGTATATTGTTAACGTGTTCTCTAGATATCGCCAAACTTTCATACATGTCTAATTTTTTTTTTATTGACCTTTTTTATTAATTTTGAAACTATTCTTGTTTATATGATGTTTATCTTCAACTATATGTTGCGCTACCATTGACCTAAAATTCGTATAGTTTCTTTTCCTCCCCAATTCTGCTTCCCTCATATGTTCCTGAAATCTAATTGTATAATTAACCTCTTGAATTGTCCTATGTACATTTTTATGCAATCTTGGCATGATATTTTGTATATATCACTTACTTCTTCTATGCTCTTCTTATCTTTTGCAGATCCTAACAGATTACATAATTTAAGGTTTCTGCTAGTAGTAGTAGTAGTACATTTAAGTTGTATTTCTTAAATATATTGCTGAATTTTTTTGTGTATGCGGAATGTGTTAGGCCACACATCAATGAATGATCAATCAATATATTGCCAATTGATTGATGACAAAAAATTGATAGTGGTTTTGTGCTCATCAATATTTCTGTCAAAATTTCTGCTAGAACTATTTTATTTACTATCAATATATTAGATAACTTTTCTGATTGGCTCGATGGTCCTATCTAAATTTTTGATTTTTGTCATTTACACTTTTTTTTTATTAACACATGAATAGTACATTGGTACAGTGAATATAATATGTGTCATCGAACAAAAAGGTTGACAGTGTCTATTTTATAATATGTAAATTGTTTTTTAGTTATGCAGTATCACGGGTTGGCTCAACATTTTTACTGTATGTATTTAAAAAGTATATTTCAAACCTAAAATATTATTATGTATTTACATAAAACAGGGAAGTAAAATGGGTATATATCCATATAACTTTATAAAAATAATAATAATACTTAAAAATCTACCAATGCTGTTTCTTAGCTGTTTAAACCATTTAAAATATAAATATTTATATTTTTAAAAAAAATAAAAATAAAGTATAGACAATAAAATGGGGACCCAGACAATCAAATACATTATCTTACATTCAAGATTGAATTCAAATTAATATATTTTTTTTTTTATTTTTTATTTGAATTCTTATTATTTCTTTTTTTTTCTTGTTAATTTTATATTTATTGTTTTGGACTGAAAATAAAAATAAAAATAAAAATAATACATATTAAGATATGTGTATTTGCGTAAAATATGAAATGGAACAAAAAAAAAAAATCAAATTGAAACTAACTTAAATTGATTATCGAAAAACAAAGCTTAGAAATTTAATAAAATATATATTATTAAATAATATTATAAATATATATTAATGAAATAAACACACAAATAAACATGTACATGTATGCGTATCAAACGTGTAAAATTAATATTTAATTCTACTATAATCGTTAGGTAAACACGGGGAGAGAATGTGGTTAAAAAAAATGAATGTGTATTATATATGTATAGATAACACAATATATTTATAAGGGATACATAATATATATTTTAATAATTAGGTATAAAATTTATTTATTTTCAAAACAATTAGAGTGGATCAAAAATATTTTTTAAGAAAATTATTTGGATATACATACATAGTTAAGTATTTATTTAGCGGCAGGAAAAAGTCATATATACTTATGTGTTACGTACATACAAAATATATAAAAAAATAAATATTTTTTTAGAAATCTTTTATTCGAATAACTTTAAACTTAACTTGAACTAATTTAATATCGATTACATTTTTATTATGACATGAATTAACATAAAAAATTAATATTACAATAATTATTGTAAAATTTCATTGAAAGCAAAAAATATAAAAGATGAATGTGTAAAATGTAAATAGAGGACCAATCTAAATTATGTGTAGTGGTTATGTCAACCAATCAATTCAAATCCAACGCAAGGCATTAATCTTATAAAGCTATTATTATTAAATAGCTCATCTCTCGACTTGAGAGTTACTAACAAGTAAATTTAAATTAAATGTCAAATCAGATTAACTGGCTCGAAATCATGCCAGTAAAGAGAACATTTGAGAAAATTAGAAACATATTAAACGTTTTTGAATGTACATGTTGTTGCTATTTTCTTGCTAGTATCTCTCAAGCCGAGCCATTTGAGTTAATTACAGATTAATACAATTTATATTTTTATACAGATTTTCATATTAATATAACATTTTCTCTATCTTTTTTTACACATTAATAACAGCATCAGCATTAAAAAATAAACCAACGGTAAAATTTATGTCATACTGTTAATACATAATATATATTTATTATAATTACTGATCTCAAAAAATAATACAATTGTACAATAAATACCTGGTAATGTATATTCTATTCATTCTATATGATAAAACTATTTTTCTATTAAAAATACTAGACAAAATAAGTTTGGAAAATCCCAATACATAAGTACATATGTATATTAAAAAAAAATTTAATACATACCTATATATATATATATATTTGAATTTTTCGAAATGAATTTAATAAGCAATAATATAAATAAAAAAAAAATATATATTTTAAATAAATTTTTTAAATTTTCCAGTTAGTTATGCTAAAGTTTTACAATTTAGTTCTAACACTATTTTTGAAATTAAAACACAAAGTAAATACATACATATACATATAAAATCAAACTCAAGTTTATTAAATATTTTTAATTGAAATTAGATTTCTTCTAAAAATAAAATAATTTATTATGCCAGTATAAATTTCAGTTTTTCTTTTTTTCAAAACGCACGAATGTTGAACAAAATTACCATAATTTTTTTTATTATTATTTTGATTAAAGTATACCTATGCTATGAATTCAAGTTAAAATATGTGAATAAATAACTAATGAGAGAACAAAAATATTGTCAACTATTCGTAATTCAATTTTGCGTATTAGAATTGCTAGTTTAGGATGCATCAGTTAGATTTTATATGAAGTATTGAACGTAAAATTTTTTAATTGGGATTTGAGTATGTTTTTAGAACATGATTTTAACTCCTATAAATTTATATGCATTTATTAAAATTTTGGGGGTCTATCACATAACTGTAATTTAAATGTTTGTATCTGATATCTTTTATAATATATAGTATTGTAGTGTTCAAATAAATTCTGAGACATTTTCTTTTCCCTTTTCTTAACTCTGCTTCAGATTACTTTAAAAATTAATTTACAAACAAACTAACACAAAATGGGTGTGTATATAAAAAATGATTAATTTATAAAAATATTTTCAATTGAAATAGAAAAAAAGTGCCCTAATTTACTCTATTTCATTCCCTATCGTAATCTCAAATATAAATACATCTTCAAAAAACAACAATAATATTAATTACCAGAACTTACAAACAAGTAAAATTGATTAAAAAAAATTTTTTTTTGCTTCTATACAGAATAATATGAAGCATTATTTGCTGTACTTTAACTTTAGCTTCAATTCAAAGCGATCTGATCTATCTGATTTGCTTTTTTATATTACTTGCAAATACTTAATCAGTTTTAACTTTTGAAATTTAAATTGTCCATGTAGTTTAAATATATACTCATACTTAATCAATTGGATATATAGACATGGACCGGGGTACCCTATACATATTTGATTAACAAAGTAAAAACCTAAAAAAGTATTCTCTTACTATCGGATCATAAAAGTTTCCAAAATTATAGAGGTAGCAAACGCAATCACATTATATTTTTAATATTTGTATAATAATACAGACAGAAATGTAATATTAATATTATGATATTACATTACTGATGTGATGTTGGTGCATATATGTCACTCAATATGTGCTATTATCATTATATAGGCAACATTGATATTATCAAACAAAGTGATAATATTATGAAGCACATGACAATATTAGTTGTATTGGGGTTTTATAATATTTTGCTAGTAAGCCAAACATTAGGTAGTTCGTTGCAATGTGATTCCAAATTCGAAAAATTTTACTTACAAACGAATTGTCAGTCAGTTTCGATTTAATTAATTAAAATGATATAAGTATGTATAAATAATGAGAATATCTAAAATTGTCAAATGTAGTACAAAAATGTTATAACATGAATCAAATATTATTTGATAATGCATCTAAAAATTTCAATTTTTCCATGAAAAGAGATAAATATATTCCATCACTTCCATTTACATATTTTGTATTTGATTATCATATCAAAATATCTAATAATATAGTAGCTGGTAGAAATGTAGTTATTTTATGACGGATGTAAATATCAGATATAATTTTTGTCAGCAAATTGTTTTGTTTTCTATTATCAACATTATTATGCATACATTATCTAAAAAAAAAAAAAGAAAAAATAAATAATAATATTTTTTACCAACCTAAATAACTCATGATTGTAATCCTCTTGTTTTGAATTTTATAAATTCGATTTAGATTTTAAATATATAATTTGATTAACGTAAATAAGTAATTTGTATAATATTAAATATATTTTTTTTTATTTATAATAGCGTACGTAGAAGGTACAATTATAAAATTTATGAATACAAAAACAAAAATTATTAATTAAGAAATACTTAGACCACGTTTGAATATTTTAGTTATGTATTAATTATATTATGTATGTATATAAAAAAAATAAAAAATTGTATAAAAATATTGTAAAAAAGAAAATATTACATAAGAAATTCTCTATATTTATATATAGATTCTGTTCAATTATTATTATATTATATTCTGATTTGAAAAATTATGTTATTTTACTTAATTGTTTTATTGCAATAATATTTACTTATTTTTTTTTTTTTTTTTTTTTTTTTTTTTTTTTGTTTTAATAAAAGGTGTTCATAAAAATCAATAATAAAAAAAACATTCATAAAGGATATAAAAGAATCAAAAAAAGTATTTAACGTCTTTTAACAAGCTTTTGTGAATTGAACACAATTTCGTGGTTCCAAGTATAACGATATCCGTAGTAAGTAATCATGCTCACGGTTGAGCTAATAAAAAATCATAGAAAAACGCAAAAATTATTTTAAAATCAAATTAATTTTTTTATTTCTCATTTATAAATTAATTAATTATTCCTTATTAATTAAAAATCACAAATTTTTTTTTTTTTTTTTCAATAATTGTCCATTATTTTTTTTATATTATTATGTATTTATTTATTTTTTCAAATGACTTTGCTATCATTTGATTTTATTTTTTAAATTAAATCAAGAAAAATTTTTTTTTTGATGTAGACTGATTGCAAGTATCACAGTGACTAAAATTAATTATGCATATAAAATAAAATAAATGTTTTTTTTTCTTATAAAATATTTTGTTAGCAATTTTATTAAAATAATCAACAGCAAATATAAAATAATAACAATAATAAAAGAAAAGAAAAAAAAAATACAAAGTTTAAAAAAATATTTTTTTCTTGTATTATATTTGTTTAATTTTTTTAAAGTGGTGGTAGAAAACCAGATTGATATTGAAAATTAAAAAGCTAAACAAAAAAATTAATAAACTCGTTTCTATGATCAAATATATATTAAATATATACATATATATATCTACATATTTAACATTTATATGTATATGAAAATTTTAATGTGCTTTTAGTATCACTTTTTAATTTAATTTTTGAATTTTAGTTTCCAATAAAAAAGAAAAATATATAATATATTAAAAATGATTATTAAATATGTAATTACAAAATGTTAAAAATCATAATGGATAAAATTTCTAAAAACTCATTTGAATAAACAAATTTCATAAATATATGTATAAAAAATATACCTACAATTTATATTTATTTATCTTATCAGTGAAAAATTAATTTTGCATAGCAACAACAGAATAAATTATAATTTTTTGATAGTATTATCAATATTATGACATTTTAATGCTGATGTTTCAGGTGTTTTGTTCACAATAAAAAAATTGACACATTACGTAAACCGATACGTTAGATTGTCAAAAAATAAAATGTTTTCCACATTTACGCATATTTTTCGACGTTAACATATTTGTGTCTAACTCTACATTTACCAATAGAAATATATACATGATTTAAAATATATAATGTACCTATTATGTATATTATAATATGTTAGAAAACATTGTCAATCGTTAAAATATAATATTATTTTAGTATTTATTAATCATAAAAATTAATTTTATTAATATTGCCTTCAACTTAATACTTATTTACTTTAAATTTAATAGTTTCAAATGAAAAATGTCTATTTTTAGGATTAAAGAATGATTTTTTAATAAAATTTTATTTTACATTACAATTTTTTAAAAGAAATTTAATTTTTATAATACCTATTCAATTTTATTTTTTTTTTCAATTATTTTTCGCTTCATAATAACAAAATATAACTCAGACATTGTTATATTACTGATATGATAACAAAACGCGTTGAGGTTATTTTCCCTAATCAAACTGCAAGATTACTACACTTTTGTCCTTTTTGTCTCTGATTTTATTTGTTTTTCAAATTTATTATTGTTTTTTGTTTTGTTTTGTTTTTAATTAAGTTAGCTATTTGTTTGAATACAGTGTAAGTACCGTGTGTGTTTTATTTTTAAAAAAATATTAAACAAAATTTCCATTCTCTCTCTGTTTTTGTTTTTATTTTCTATTTTTTTTATTCAATTTTATTTACATATTTCAATCTATTATAAAAACGGTAGCATCAACAATAATATTTTGTTCATTTTAGCTTTAAGCTTAGATAAAAAAAAATATTGATTAGATAGACATTGTTTTTGGTTTAGTTAGTAATCTAAAGTTTTTGCAACTTGGCAACCATTTTCAGACAATTTATGTTTACCAGAAAATTGTATACACAAACTTTTTAATTATTTTATTATTTTTATTAAGATATTAAACCATTTGATCATATTATATTTTTAATAAAATTACGTTCCAAATAATCTTACTTTAAGTCACCAAAAAAGATGCATGTAAGGGATAAAGGTCTATGATAGAATAATCAAGTAATCACATTTCACAAAGGAATACTTTTACCTAATGTGAGTCGACAAAGGGGCAATCGAGACATTTAGCAAAAAATTCCCAAACTTCAGCTTCATATTATGAAAACACAATGCTTTTTCTGATGGAAGTAAAATGAAGACGGCATTATGTACTTTAAAAAGAAAATCATTTTTTAGTCAGATGTTTAACATCAAGGTATTATACTATACTTTTCCTGACAGTAGCAAAATTGAAGCCAAAGGACTTTATAAAAAATAAAAAAAATGTCATAATATAAATACATACATACGAATATAGAAAAATTAAGTTTTTGTCAATAATATTTTATTATTAGGTTATTTGTGAAGTGATTAATATATTGAATTTTATATATTGAATTTTTATAATTAATATTTTGTAATTTGGACTACTGCTTCGAAGCGATTGTTGTTTGTGAATTTGTTGAAAAATTACAATTAAATTGACAATGTATAAAATAAATATGCGTCTCAAAAATCATTTTTGAAAAATATCCGTATGAATTTTGTTTTTGTTATTATGCGATATTTGTTATTATGCGAAATTAAAATTGCATGTTCCATAATTTTATCGGATAAAATCGTACTTATTTTAAATATACATATTAATTTTATTCTCAATTGCTTAATTTTATAGAACAAGTGTTTAGCAGTGACTATATGAAAGTAAGTGTAGTTTCAACTACGATTATTACCGGAAGTAAACTTCAAATGAACAATATTCTTAACTGTTAAGAAGTATGTAAAAACCGAATCTTCTTTCTATAGATTATTTTCACCATTTTTTGACAGTGCAACGAAAATAAACAAAATTTAATTTTACATTCACTTATGAATTGTGGAAATTTTATGTAATTCAGAGAAAGTTCTTAATTTTATTAAAATTTTATTTGATTTTAAAAGTCAATTTTTTTTTTTTTTATATATAATTAAGATATATAAGCTATATATTAAAAAATGAAAAACAATTAAATAAAAGAAATAATACAATCTATTAAAAAATTTTATTATATAAAAATGATAACGAATTTTAATTTCAAATAATCTGACTTTTTAATGAAAAAAAATTAATGAAATAATTTTAATATTAAAATAGGTATTTTTTTTTTAAGAAACTCAGGTTGGGATTTTAATAAAGTTTTGTAAAAATATTATAATTTTAAATAATTAATTATTCATTTTTGTTATTAATTCAAAAATAATAACAAAACTATTTTTTTTTTAAGTTAATCTGCAATTTATAAATTTATGATTTAAATATTATAAAAGCTATAATATAATGCAAGTGGGAAATGAAAAATAAAACATTGAAAGTAAAAAATAAAGTTAATTAGAAAAAACTAGCAGTTCAATTGTAACTTTAAAAGACTTGATATATCTAAGTAGATAACTTTTTACCTATTTTAAAGTTTCTTTAAATGTAAGCTTACAAATTTAAATAATATTACTACGCAAATCGATAATGAGTATAAATGTTAGACAGCATTACATTATTTTAGTTAGTAGTCGAAAATGGTTTATTATTTACAAAAAGTTATATTTATCAGTGTGTTATCTATTCTAAATTTGTTTATCAAAACGAAAATAAAACTAACCTTATATCACACCAAAATAAAATAAATAAGCCTTAACTGGTATGATTAAGATAAAAAAAAAAATTTTCATTCGAACAAATTTTCGATTCTAGAACTTTTCATAATAAATTATTGATACATTCTTGTTTTTTTGAAGCTACCCTGAACAAATTTTTTTTCTTTACAATTTATTTTCAAAAAAATATGTAGATGTTTTGCATTAGTTTTGTTTTAGTACCATTAATTATGAAGAAATTTAGATAGATGGAGTAACAGATATTTAAACAATTAAATCGAAGTCAATCAATGGTTTAAATCTGTTTAAAAGTTTTTTGTGGACATTATAATGGACATTAAACATTAAATACTCTTGCAGTATAAACATTTTTTTTCGCAGTGTTGTGTTATTAAATGACTAGGGAAAAATGTTTTTTTTTTTTAACAAATTATTACATTTAAAATTTGGCAAAAACTTTTTGGTAAAAATCGATTCTACAAACAATTTGAACACACACACTAATAAACTGGTTGTGCAAAGGTCAAAAGAAAAAAATTGAACTAGCTAAAATTATTCCCACATCAACTTTTAAGGATATTTATTGATTTTTATTATTTCGTTTTTGGTTCTAAGGATTTCGAAACGAGAAAAGGTTTTTAAATTGAGAAAAAGTTTTTATTATTGTATACATATGTATTTGACTTTATGAAATTAAAAAAATTCCACAATAATTTAAAGTTTATAACATTAAAAAAAAAAAAAAAAAATTAGAATGGTACCTATGTATTTTAAGTGAATAAAAAATTAAAAAACCAATTTCAATAGGACTTACCACCATTATCATCGTCACAAATTTCTAACTGAAGTATGATCTCTCCTTGCATTATAGCAGCAGCTATTAATTCAGTTTCAGCATCAACCAATACATCTAAAATAAATTGAAAGTAAACTTTTGTAACTTGAAAATTTACATATATACAATTACCTTCTGTATCATCATCGCTTTCGAGTTTTGGACTAAAAAGCGAGATTGATGGGAATAACAAATCGTCGCTGATTGGCGACAGGGGTTCGGTTTTCGTCCCCCAATATAAATCCTGAGGCAATTGAAGAGCTTCCATTATAGGCGTGGATATTTTTAGTATAACTTAATAAAATGCTTTTTTGTGAAACCATTTTGAATGGCTGTAACGACCCCATGGTTGTGTACCTGTAAAAATAAAAAATTGTAAAAAAGAAAATTATAATTTATGTTAAAATACAAAAATAATTGCATTTATAAAATAAAAATATATTTCCTTCTATCGAAAATTACCTTTATTTAAACAAGTGTTTTAATTTTTTTTTTTAGAACATAAGGTTAACGATCTTTTTTTGAGAAACCTAATTTTTTTTTTTTTTGAAAATATATTTATGTGCAAAAAATATTTTATCAAGAAATCATTGTTATGAACAATTTTATATGTATATACGTTCTGTAATTTTAATAAAGTTCATTAAAATTTGTTTCTTGTCATAATTATTGAACTTTTAATAACTTTTGATTTTCAAATTTTTTTAATTTCTTTCAGGTTCATTTTTACTAATCAAATCAGTTATAAAATTTTATCTGTTAATGTTTTTTTTAATTCAAATAATTTTTAACATCATTGTGTGTATTTTTAAGAAGCCAGACGTCTAGACATTATACGAGAAAGTTTGTCTATTAGGATTTTTGTTTATATAAGCTGAGATAGCTCCGTCACCCTATATCAATTATATTTGCGTAAAAAGAAAAGCACTACAAGCACAAAATTCAGAAATGTAAGCAAAATTAAAAAAAAAATGATTTATATTGAAGAAAGCTTTAAATGTTAATTCAAAGACAACGCGATAAAAAAAAATGTTTAGTAATGATTTAGTTGTGGGGTTAACAAATTTTCAACTTAACCTATTAATGTTGACCATTTTGTGTTTGTTTTGTTTTGCAAAAATAGTTTTTGAGAAATAAGACAAACTTTAGAAAATGTACTTTTAAGGTCATATATAGCTTACTAGTTACTAGGTTAATAAATTACGAAACCTCAAATGATTTCAACATATGTATATGTAAGTTTCCGGAAATGGTTATACAATTATGTATTTATAGCCAAATTATTTAACATTAATTTATAATATCAATATTTTGGTTAAAAATTCCACTCACAAATGTAGAGCAAAAAAAATTACTAAATCCGGATAATTTCACTAAACCAGTTTAAAAATTTCACAATACTATTATATGGGGATTGGGGAGCTTCTTAATTAGCCATATTGCGCTTTTGTGATGTTTGTAAATTGTTACTTTTGTGTATGTCATCAAAAATTTTAGGAATTCAAGCAAAATATTTAATTAAATATATTAAAATTTTCTTTATTTCAACTCACATGTTTAATATAATCCTTTCGTTGAACTTTTGGGCACGGAACGTGTCCTTTTTAATTTATTTGCACAAATTTATATTACGCTATCATTTTTGCAACTTTATTTTAACTTTTTTAGAAAGGAATGATTCAACTTGATAGGGTTGTGTATATATATAGGGGAACAGTGTGGTGTGATGAAAGCATTTGTAAAATTCAAATCGATTAATTTTTTTTTAAGTGTTACCGTCGGTTACGGTTGACTTTAGGAGAGCGTTTAGAAATTAAATAATTTCAAAAAAGATTGTTTCTGTTGGGTTCAAAATATATAAAAAGCACTATCCGAATACGTATATATGCAGTCTTGCAAAATATTTTAAGGACCTTAGGCAATTTATGTCGAAGTAAATGTTCTGCTATCAATAATATGTACCTATGTCACATAAAGTGTAAGAAAAAAAAATTTTCTCATTGTTTACCAAAAAATAAAATATGACGTAATTATGAGAATTATTATAAAAGCATGATTTATTAAAAATTTTAATTCAATAAATTCAAATATATCAGCGCTGTGCAGTTTTGAACGTTGCTAAATTTTAACTTTCATACATTTGTTGGCATCAACTTTTACATTGTAAAAGGTTAATTAATTCTTATATGTTCAAAATAGTGTGACGGTAATGTAAGAAGTCGACACCAACACTATAGGAATAATAAATGCTAGCTTCCAAAAATTTAAATAACGTAAAAAATTTTAAATCAAAATCGACAGTTTTATTCTTATATTATAAAATATATATATAGGGCATTGTTATCTATCCACCATGTCTTTAATGAAAAATTAGCAGAATCAAAGAATCAAACGGTTGTCGCAACGTTTTAAAAAAATATGAATTGGTGTATTTCAATGTGGATGCGTATGACAGCAGATTTTAATTGAGGGTCAAGGAATTTATTTGTTGTTTTCAGTAAACTGTTCTAGAACGTTCTAAAAAAGAACACGTTTTTGTGTTCATTAGTTTCCGTTAATTCAACTTTTTTGTCCAAAAGTGTTCTGTTCTGTGTCCTTTTTTTTTATAAATAGCCAAAGCGTTAGGTATGAAAATACCTTTACACTTACGTACGTTCATTAGATTGTTTACTTTTCTAAATTTATCTTCTTTGTTCTGATTTTTTTTTTTAGAACAGCTTTGGACAACGTTTTTTGTTGTTATTTTTCTTTAAATTTACAGTTTTTACAGTTAAGAAATTTGAGAGTAAACTAAAATTAGAACAAAACAGTTTAAAAAAAAATTAAAAAAAAGTGTTCAGTAGATTTTTCTGTTCTAAAGTGGTTCTACAGTGTTTGACAGTTAACTGTCATTGTACAAAACTGTTCTGTCCTAAATCTGTTCTAAATCTACTAAACATGAACACTACTAATATTTATGTAATTAAAACTTTTGCTTAAAATTGGATTTTTCTCTGTTTTTCGTTTGAAATAAAAAAAGATTAAAAAAGGTCATGAAAAATTTAACGTCAAAAGAATGTTATCTCCTAAAAATGTTGCTGCATTTCTTAATTTTATATATTTACTTTACATTTATACTTTTATTTAAGAATTTATTGTAAATTTAATAAATTTTTATATTAAATATGTCGAAGAATGAATTTTGACATATCACTTTTTAACTCATTAATCTCCCGTTTTTTTCATTATATATATTTCATTTAAGTACATCAATATCAAAATGAAGTAAGAAAAAAATATTTTCATTTTAAAAGAAGTAGATCTACTCCAAATATAAGAAACACTGTAAATATATGATTCATAACAGTTAAATTGCTAAAATATAAATTAACGAATTATTTATTAATTATTTCATTGTCATTTTTGTATAAAAATAGTTTTATAATCAACAACACTATTTCTTGACAATTTTTCTCAACAATTTTTATACTGTTTTCAGCTCTATGTGTTTACCGATTCAAATTGAACAACTCAGATATGATTTTATCATTTGACAATTAATTTGACATTGACATTAAGTATCGAATGTATAGAGAAAATAATCGAATAAATAAATTTTGATAAAATTTTAGAAAAGTACCTAGCCAACGAGCAAGCACAGCAAAGCAAAGCAATCAAAGTAAAAAAGCACAGCAGCAGATTTGGATAAATTTGTTGTGCTAGGTTCAGTTTAGCCTAGTGTTCAATAATTCATTTTTGAGAAACATTTCATTTTAAGTTTTTATTATTATTATTATTATTGTGTAGTCGTGGTGGATATATAAATTAAGAGGTTATCCTATTCTATTTTACCTGTGATTTAGTGCAGTTAGTAATTTAAAATAAAATGTATAATAAAAACCAAATAGTAGAAAAAAAAATATTAGAGTATATTCACACATCAACCAAACTTGCAATTTTAGAAAAAGTTGAAAAATAATTTTAAAGTGAAAATTAAAAAAGAAAAAGCAAAAAATCTTACATTAATACATATTATAATTCCAAATAGAAGAAAAAGAAGTTTAAAAAATAAATAAAATAGCAGCTGATTTAATATTAAGAAAAAACTACGCCAATTAAATAAAACGAAAAAAAAATTAAAATATACATAACTAACTATACCTATACAAAAAATTTGATTTTATTTTTACTTTTTTTTCTGTTCCTTATTTTTTTTTTTTTTTGTAAATTTTTATATACCTAATTACAACAAAATATCTATACTATACTCAGCTTTAAGTGAAGAAAAATTCATGTTCTTGTAAAATAAAAAAAAATAAAAAGTAAAAAACCAAATAATGAATACCCGGCACAAAACTTGTTGAGTTTTTCTTTTTTATTTTTTAAATAAAACAAAAATAAATATTATTATATCTTGTGTATAAAAAAAAAAAAAATTACATTTCATTTAAATTATAAATATTTAGTTTTGTCTAATTTTGAATTTAGTTTAAATAAAAAAAAAAATATTTAATTTCCACATTTATTGGTAATGTTGATTTTTTAATTAAGAGTAGTGTATTAAAGAAATAACATTCAGCAGCACAACGTTCTTATAACACAATTCTATTTGCATATATGTATATACATATATGTATGAATACGTATTTCATCAAAATATAAATAAAAAGTAAGTACATATCTATATACCAATTATTACGTATTTATTAAATATATATATATATATATATAAAAATATATCTTACCTATATATATATATATATATATATATATATATATATATATATATATAATAATTTAGAAATTTTCATATATTCAAGGACATCCAAATTTTTTGTTTTTGTATTTTGTTTTTCTATCTTAGAAAAAAAAACATGAAACCTACATAAATTATTATAGATACAAAATATAAAATAATAATAATAAAACCAATTGAAACGTGAACAAAAAACAAAAAAAAGTAAAATAATAATATATACCTATAAGAATATAATGTTAAGCAATACAATATGTAAACTTTTAAGTTAGCTAAAAACAGAAAAATATATACTAACATATGTAGGTAGGTACCTACATATAAAATTGTAATGATTTTTCTAAAATACTAATTTTTTAAATGAATAAAAATTTGATGAAAGTTAATTTACGCTAATTCGGTTTAGAAATTTTGATTTGGTTTTTTATTTTATTTTTGTTTGGTTTTATATTCCACATTATTTTTTTTTTAAATTCTTCTCTGTCAGTTAAAGTTTGTATTTTGTATTCGAGTGAAAAAGATCGATATTATTACATAATCTTGTGCAAGAAAAATTAATAACCTCTTAGTTATTAAAAAAAATACTCCTTAGTGGATCTTATTTATAATTCAAAGGTATAATCAAAGGATATATATACTTATTTTGATAAATAAATTCATTCATTCATAGGTATATGTAAAATGCATAAAAATTCAAAACATTTTCTTTTCATTCCTAATCATATGTTAGTGCGCTATCAAAATATTAAATTATGTATTATTATAAAAAGTTTGTTTGTGTTATATGTTTATTATAATAAATGTGTATATATATATATAAATATGTGCATATATATATAAATATTAAAAGTTCATTGTCAAATGCCAACGTTCCAATGAGAAATGTGATTTTGATTATTTTTTTTTTTTTTTGCTTGTGCAAATGAATCATAATTAGAAGAAGCGAAAAACCTCTGGCGTCCACAATACTACAAATTCTTTTATAATTTAAATTTATCTTTATTCTTTGGCTATATTGTGAGTTTAAATAATTTACAAGCAAAAAAATCTATAAGAGTTTACAAAATTCACCACATGTTGGTTATAAATGGTTTATTTATTTATTTATTTACTTTTTTTTTAATACATTAAGTAGTAAAATATTTTTATAAATATTTTAATTATATCTATATACGTATTTACGTAAATAAATAAGATAATAAAATAAAAGTTTAATTATTAAAAAAAGGATTATTTTGTATAACAGGGACATGTATATCAAAATAATGTTTATGTAATAAGGAGAAATCAGGATATTTACATAAATAAAATATACAGAAAGAAAATGTATGTATGTATGATATACGTAACGTACCTACCTTGAATTTTATGTAAGATCAATTGTGTTATCTAATATTTAGTCGAAAACACGAGTGGAAAAAAATTAGAGATTCCATAACTTTATAAAAAACAATAAAAATTAAACATTATAAGTAAATGAATTAAATACAACTAACTAGGTACTATATATATAAGTGATAATAATAAATTTATTGTATTTATTAAAAGTTAAATTTTATAAGTTTTTTATTTTTAATTTGATAATTGTAATATAACACCTTCATTTATTTGTGTCATCAATTAGCTATTTCATTAAATTACATACATTTTCATACCTACCTAGTTGAGTTATTAATGTTAAATTTAGTTATACGGTGTCTATTTAGAAATGTATTATTACTTAGGTAAATAATTATAATTATTATTGTTCTATAGAAAGTTTTAAATTTAATCTATAATTTGTGTACTTATGTTAGGTGTAAATTATATGCGATTTTGCAATTCTCATTAAAAGCTTAAATTTTCTAAAAGTATAAATTATAAAATTTTAAATACATCATAATGTATTTCACAATAATTATTACTTTAATAACTAACTAACTATACACTTGATATCATGGAAAAGTAAAATCGTAAAAATTTTATAATGGAAATGATCGGTATGTACCTACTTACAAATGATAATATATTAATTTCTCATATCAATATTAAAATAAAAAAATACGTAACTAGTTATTTTACCAATTTAAAAAAGATTTGATAGATTTAGAAACAACATGTTAAATTAACATGTTTAATAGTTATTTTCGAAAATTTAATCAAAAATTTATAATTTTTAAAGATGGAGCATGTCATTTAGCCAATAACTAGGCAACTACATATTTTTAATTTACATACTTACCTATTTTTTTTTTTAAATATTTGTCTTCACGGTTATTTAACTATTTTTCCATTTGTTATTTTATATTTAGATTTACTGGATACTTATTTAGTTACGTTGTTCTAAAATACTGTTTTGAATTTAGGCCAAAAATTGGTTAGAAAATATATTTTTATTATACCTAAGTACTTATGTGCTCAAAATAAAATATTAATTCATTTTCAAAAAAATATCTGTAAAATTTTAATATCGGCAAATTTCTCTTTTAAATAATTATAGATAGACGTACCTACCTACATAAATAAAATCCATTCAAAATAATATATAACTACATAGTATTTCAATATATATATGTACCTAACTACATTCGTATATATATAGTATTATATTATAATATGGTCATTGCTTTAATTTTAAAAATTCTATCACGAAATTTAATTATAATTTTTAAAATTCTATTTCAAACTTATAAACAAAAAAGAAAAAAACAAAACAAAAGAAAAATAATTAAGAACATTTTTTTTCAAAAATAATTATATATATAGAATATAGTTTTGTTTATAGAATGTTTTCAGGTACTTCCTCAATTGATAGCGCTTTTTTAAGGTAAAGCGATTTTTCTTTAACATTTTTTTTTCTTCTAAATACTTAACTCTTCAAAGTTTACTGCTTATTATTAAGATTAAAATCTGATTATTTGTCAAATTATAATTGTATTTATTTAACTAGCTAACTATTATTTATAGAATTTTTATATCACGTGAATAACCAAATATGTGAATACCTAAGTAGATATAAATATGTAGTTATGTTCTATCTAACTGTGCTAATTTTTATGACATTTTATTTTCAAATGTTACAATTTGTTCTACTTACCTTTTTCGTTATTTTTATATGGCATTGTTATTATAATAGTTATTTGTATTGTATTTTAATGGTTAAGTGGTAAACTTGAAAATTTCCAATAGATTTTAATTTTTGTTTTTTAATTTATTTACTCATGTTTTTTGATTTAAGAGCAGGATTTAAAATATAAACATTTTATGGAAATATTTTAAAAATGTAAAGTTCTATTCTTTTTTTGTTGTCCAAATATTTTCACTTAAAATGTTTACCTAGTTCTTATTGTCTGATAAGTATGTTCACATCATAACTATTGAATTGAATATATATATATATAACTATATGTATATATATATATATTAAATTTCAAGAATAGAAAATATTTTATTTTGGGTTTTGATGAACTTCGGAATATTAGTATTTATCATGGTATGTAGTTAGTATTCGTTTTTAAATATTTAATTTACCTGTTTTATAAGTTTTCAGCACCTATTAATTTAATATACACAAACATAATAGTTATAATATACTTACCTATAATAACAATTATATATTTAGGTGATACTGAATGTATATATACTTATATAATTTTCATATAAAAATGAAAATAAAATGTAGTTTAATTTTTATTTAACGATTTAACCGGTCACCAAAACTAATAAATAGCAAGTTTTGATTTTGAATTTAAAGAAGCTCTAAAATTTTGAAATTTTTAACTCTTTATATATAATAATTTTTTTTGTTTTGAAATCAAATTTTCTTTTATATTTTTTTTTTTTTTCAAAAGAAGAACACGAACTTGACTGCCAAATGCTTTTTTTCGTTTCGGTAAATATATAGTTATGTATTATTTATATGTATTTAGTAAATACAAGAATCTCTTGTTTTATTTCTTGATAATTTTGTTTTTAATGATAAAGGTTGATATTAGTATCAATTTATTTATATTGCGAAATTTAATTGGTAAAGCCGCGCTGGGGGTTTTTATATTACCACTTTTTTTCATGATGCATATATATATATAATGTTAAGTGATGCTTATTGAAATAGTTTTTTTTTTTTCTTTATTTTGTTATAAATAATACATTTTGATTTATATATAATTCATTTATATCAAATACAAAATAGATAACTAAATTTAGTTTTATTGATCATAGCTTAAGTTTAAGTTGTCTGATCTAATACTTTTTTTTAGTATATACCTAAGTATAACTAATTCAATTTATTTTAAATAACCTAACGAGATTTTATTAAGAATACAAAAAGGAAAATTATATAAAATTAATATAAAAATAAAAAATAAACAAAAACGAAAACGAAAAAAAAAACAAATTTGTAAATAAATTTATAAATGCTAAGTATTAACATTAATAACAGTTTAATTTTTTCACACCTGCTAACACAATTAAAACAACAATATTGTTTCCATACAATTTTTATCATATCATACTTAATCATTATATTATTATAATCATTACATAGTTTATTATTCCCTATTGATTTTGATTTATTGGCTTTTGATTTAATATATTAATTTAATATAAGGCTATCAAGAAAAATTGAATTGCACATATTTCCGCTCGACATTTTCAATATGAGCTAACTCCGTCCACAGATATACATAATTCCGTCTTTTGATCATACTATTTCCGATTCGCGTGTACCAATTTACGATTTTATTAAAGAAATCCCTTCGAAATAATTGATAAGTGTAAAATTAATAATTAATTTTTAAATAATTTAATATTATAATAAAAGTAATAAAAATTCAATATTAAGTAGATGAATTAGTAATTTGTAATAAATAAATAATATTTGAGTAGAATTATTTATTATAATTTATATATGAAACAGATAAATTTATTACGGTTATTCCATTAAGTATTCCAAACAAAACCCAAATCAAATTTAATATTATAACAAGGTATAGTTATTAGCAGTTTGTTCTTCATTTGAACTACATTGGTGTTCAATAACAATTTTTGTTTTTAACGTTCGTTTAACTTTCTTCGACATTTCATTTTCTCCAGGCTAAAATAAAACAGTTTTAAATGGTGTTGGTAAATTTCTTCGAATATCTTTCCTCGAGTTTTTTGATTACACGATTTGCTTCAAGTTTTTTATGAAATGCTGCTGATGTATATTGATCTGGAATTGATCATTTTCTTGACCTATTAATTCAACTTGCCCATTATATTGGATATTTAAATAGATATCATTATTATTTTCTATTGGCATCAATGTTATGTTATTTAAAGATAGATCTGTAATATCTAAATTGCTTAAAATGTCTGCATAATTCGTAGAACCAAAAAAATGTTTCAAATGTAAGTAAACAAATTCTTTTGGTAATTCATTTTAAATATTATACTTACCTTTATAAAATTTTGATGGCAAGATAAATTCAGAGATTGCTTTTATTTATAAAAAAACAAGTAATTGATTTAAACATTAAAATATAAATTTTTTTCAATATAGGACGAGAAATAAAATTAATTTAGTTATATAGACTAACTGGGTTGGTATTATTATAACTAACTATATATACACATTGTATATATAGTTATATATTACCGACCCGCTTTTTCATACAAATTTTTATTAAAACTCAAAATTTAGTTGTAACAAAAACACATAACTATATATGCGAATTCAAATATATAGGGCATAATTAGATCCAGTTTAGTTCAATTTCAATTTTAAATTTCCCAATTGCATCCTTGTAAGTATATAATCAAACATGATTGAATAATTTAATTAATTATTTCGATAAGTGTGTCATTTTCCTAATTCCGCCCGGTTGATCGTAGATACGTACAACATTAGTTTACATGTATTCATTTCCCGCTCAAAACAAATTAGCAATTTTAAATGTATATATTTATTTATTTATTTTAACAGTTGATCCTACAGATAAATCTGTAGGCTAACTTTATAGGTCCTTTTCCCTTTTCGAAATGTGGGCCTTTTTTTTATTAAACTATATTAATTATTTGGTATATATTTTTCTATATTATATATTTATATTATTTTTTTTATTAATTATATTATATCTTTATTAATTATTAAATTATATTTGAACCGATGTGGTTGTATAGAAAATTACATTTTTCAGTAATTTTCACCATTTGAAAAATTTTTCGGTTCTAACGGGGTTTGAACCCGTGCTCCTTCGGTCGTTGCATTACATGTATATATATATATGTATTAGAATCTATTTAATTATATATACTTTACAAGTATTTAAATAAAATAAACAAGTTAGCATCAATTATTATGGTCTTAACAAAATAAAACAAAATTTCAACATTTGAACTAATATTTTCACTGAAATGGCTTCCTAGTTTAGTTTTCTATCAATAACTTATTTATTAATATAAAAAAACAAATTTGCAATGTTTTGCATTACAACAAGAAGATAATATTCTTTTTTTATTCCAAAAATAAATAAAAAATAAAAAACGTGGGAGTATTGTGCTAGAGCGGTGATAGGTACATTTACGTTACTTAAGTTGTTATTCAAATAAAATAAATAACGTAAATGTACCTATCACCGCCCTAGTACATTATGCCGCCCAAGCCCTTTTTTTGTAAATACAATACTTCCACGCTTTATATTCCAAATTTATTTTTGAAATAAAAAAAGAATATTATTTCCTCGTTGTAATGCAAAATAATGCACATTTGTATTTATATTAAGAAATAAGTTATTGATAGAAAATTAAACTAGGTAGACATTTTAGCGAAAATATTGGTTCAAACGTTTAAAATTTTTTTTATTTTGTTAAGACCATAATAATTAAACTATGATGTTCACTTATTTATTTTATTCAAATAATTGTAAAAGATATATTATTAAATAGATTCTAATACATACTTTCTTCAATTTGTAAATAAAAAATATATAATTGCTAATTAGTTTTGAGCGGGAATCAGGTACATGTAAATTTATGTTAAGTACGTATTTACGATCGACCGGGCGGAATTAGGAAACTGATATATCGAAATAATTAATTAAGTTATTTACCTATTTTTGATTATATAAGGATGCAACTGGGCAATTTTAAATTGAAATTGAACAAACTAAGCTGGACCTAATTACGACCTATAAATTTAATTTCGCATATGTGATAAATTTGGAGTTTTTATAAAAATTTGTATGAAAAAGCGGGTCGGTAATACATGCAATATGTTCTAATTCCGAACTAAATATGCAGGTTTAAGCTATTTTCACTAAATTCATACAAAGTCTTATATTTAAAGAAAAAATTATATTTTAGTTGTTGAAAATAAGCAAATATTTTCCTTTTATTAGTAGACGAAATACGCGTATCTGTATATGATAAGCATATTTAGTAAAATTAAAAGGAAAATATTCGACTATTTTTAACAATTAGATAAATTAAACTCTAGCGCTAAACCTGAAGAATAAGTTTTTCCAAAAATATGTCTTACTTTTATTATATTTTGTATAATTTAAAAAATCTCTGGAACTATCTTGCCTTGCCCCCTAAATTTTATTAAGGCGTCCATTATAAATTACCAAAATAATTTCTTTGTATATATACATTTCACAATAAGTTAAATAGAGGAGTGAAAACCATGACCATGTCTGGCACATTTTGGAGGTGGCCTGTAAAAGAAGATAATTTAATATATTCAGACAGTGACATAGTCTGACATACAAAATTGTGCCTTCAGTTTTAATGAACAGCAGAGGACAATATAATGTACCTCAAATCATACAAATAAAAACTGCCAAAACTAAGAAGTAGTAAATTATGTGATTTTTACTTCGTATGTATATCAAATATTTTGTATTTCTATTTATTTATTTTAAATAATATGCATTGTTTTTTTTTGAAATACTGAATCGTTGCATTGTTTAATTTTTTTAATTTTCATATTGAAATAAATGTATATTTTTATATGTGTAACAAATAATTTTACTTACATTATAGCTATTTATTTTTTTTCAAATTACTTACTAATATTTTTTTATTATATATAATAAATATTTTTTATAATTTAAGGAAGTACTAGTTAATTATTTAAAAAATTAATTATTAATTTGACTCTTAATAATTATTTTAAATAGCATTTTTAAATAAAATCGTAAATAGGTACTGTGAATCGCAAATAGGTTCAAAAAGCGGAATTGAATTCATGTAAGGGCGGAATTAGTTGAGATTGAAATTGTCGCGCGGAAATACGTACAATAAAACTTTTTTTGGCAGTTATAATATTTTATTTTTTATTTAGAAAAAATTAAATTATAATTAGATGAAAATATTTTTTTTTTTAATTAAAAAATACTAATTGTTGTAATTTGAAAAAAAAAAATTAAAAAAAGCTTATATTTTGATTATTTTGTCAACCTAAACTAATTTTTGCTTAAGGGGCGGAAATTGGTACATTTACGTTATTCTGTTGTACCTATATGTAAATTCAAATCATAACTAAGTAAGTAATAGATATTTACCTTATTTTAGATATTTATAGGTCTTTCCTGTCAAATATTCAAATTGAAAGAGCAAACAAAATTTTTTTTTTTGGAAAATTGTTTTTAATTAATTGATTTCTTATTAAGTAGTTAATACGTAATAAAGTAAGACATTAAAAATATATATATATATATACATATATGTATACAAACACACTACTTTACTACCTGTACTTTACTATTTAATGTCAAATGGATTATAAACAGGTGCTTATAATTTACTTACTTTAAATGTTGATTATTTGATAAACAAACAACCTTGCTCCAGTTCTTGTTTTAAGTGTCATTATTATATCATGTAATAAATATTTAATAGAAAATGTAATATTACAAAAAAAAAAAAAAAAGAACAAACAATATCCTTTACATGAGTCTAGTTAATATTTCATTTGTATCTTATTTTGTTCTCTCTTTTGTTTTTTATTTTTAAATAAGGATAACTAGTTAACTAGTTACATATTTTTATTAATTTTATTTATAGATATATAACCAAGAAGTGTATCCTTTAAGTTCTATAATCTAATCATATTTTTGTTTTTGATCAATTTTTAATGAAATAACTATGCTAGTTTACATTTAGATTAAAATTTTTAATTAATAATAATAAAAAAACATATTCAATGACTTGTTTTAAAATAAGAATTTGTAATTTTGGAAATGTTTAAATATAGTTTTTTTTGAATAATAAAGAACAAAAAAATTTGTAGGACTTAGATATGATTGAATGAAGAAAATAAAAAAACGAATTAGTTCAAGATCTGAAGAATACTGAAGAAAACTTAATTGAAGATTATCACTTAAATTCAGTAATAGATTTTTAAAATAAATAAGAGTTATTATTTTTCTTTATAATTAAGTAGTTATGTACTAATAATAGTGTTTGTTTAGGTTAATGTATATGTTTAGGTTATATGTATTGTATTGAATTAAAGTTCTCATATATGTAGTATGTAGTATATCCATGTACATATGTAACTAAGTATATATTGTATGAAAATATTTGTAACTAAAATGTTTAAATTAATATATTAATATATTTTGCTCCATTTTTCCTTGTATTAATTAAAATAAATTGTAAATCAAACAACAAATGTAATGCAAAATAAAAATTAGAATAAAATAAAACTCGCAGCTGTTAAGATACTAACAATCTAAACTCCAACTTAAGTATAAGAAGACTCTGTCATTATAAATTATGTATTAACAAATTTTCGAAATAAACGAACTATCTATCTATCAATATATTAATATATAGATCACACATTATGTAACAATAATTAAAAATAGAATCAAGGGTTAGTTATAACTACTTCATTGATTATCGAAATTAAATATGGCAATTTCAATTAATATAGAAATTAAATAATGTTAGTAAGTATGTGTTATAATACTTTAGTAACTATTCGATGTTTTTTTTTTTTTTAAAGATAACCTAACTATAACCATTTATTAGGTAATGTAAACAAGAAAAACAAAAAAAAAAGTAATTACATTCTCTTTTACTGTCTAATTTTACAAGATTATGTGATAACATGGCGGTACAAAAATATATTAAAACAAATTCACTTTTTACATAAATTAATTTTGATTTAGCCCGATTATATAAGTGAACAAAATTTTATCTATCAGAAATTTTTGAGTAATTATTTTTCCTGCACTAAAGTTAAACATTGTTGTTTATATATAGGGAATTTACATTAATTTATATATAATAAAAATTTGGCTTTAAACAAATATACATTATTACATACATAATTAGAATCTAATGTACTTGTTTCTTTATTCAATAAAAAAAAAGTTTTAAATTTATCTTTAATATTATGTTTTATTCCTATTAATGACATTATTACATACGTAACATAATTGTACATATTATTTTTTACTTTTTTTAACTTTTGTAGAACGTAAATCTAAAATTTTGAAATTTTGATATTTTGACCACGTCGTATTTTGACATGAATAATACATGTACATATATATATAATTGAACTAATGTTGCAGTAGAACTAGAATTTGTTTGTGTAATGTAATACAACAAGATAAATAACTACAGTGTCTCAGTTATCATAATATGAAATCAATACTATACGGTTACAATGATCTTTAAGCATGAAATTTGGGTTTGAAAAGTTCTTAACAATGAATTTATACACTAACAACATCATAATAGTTATGTACCTATATCCATATACAGAAATGAATGACGTAAAAATTTTTGCCATATAAATTTCTGACATTTAAAAAAATTTATTTTAAATTTTAACTTTAGGTTAACTCTGGATTCGTTTTTTGAGTAGAGGATGCTTTGAAAAACAGAAGAAGAAAAAATCAAATCTAAATTGTTTGAATCAAAGTTTTTGTACGATATTATACAACATATACTAAGTAGTTATAAGATAAACAACAATTTACGTCATATTTTGAAATGTTGTTTTAAATAGAATTATAACCTTTTTGTCTGTATACCTACCTACCTACCTACCTATTATGGCAGCGAAATTCATACGTAAAAGAAAAAAGATTTGTAAATAAGAGAAAAAACTAAAAATATATCAATAAAGGTGAAATTATGTACATTTGTACACACTTCTATAAAAAAATAATTAAAAATGAATTTACAAAAGAAAAACAAAAATATTTATAAATCAAGTCCATAACCAACATTAAAATTCATTATTTTATTTATATATACATATAGCAGAAGTAAATGTATTTTTTTATCTAATACATTTTAAAAATGGTTCAATTTGTTTTTGGGTTGTTAAAGTTCATTGATTTTTTGCTATGAAAATTGATTTGTATCGCTACACAGTTTGAAGCATATTTAAAATGTGCCGGTGGTTAAGATTTAAAAAAAAATACAATCAACAAAACAAAAAACATTGTTTTTAATTTGAAAACGAAAGAAAAATTATCTAAATTTTCCTTTTTTATTGTGTATTCCTAACCAAATTCAATTTCTTTCAAAAAGAAAATTATTATTGAGAAAATATGAATTTTTTTTTGAAAATATTTTAATAAATTAAATTTATTTCTTTTTACAAAAAAATTTCAATTAAAAAATGTTAAATAGATAGTTTTCCCTATAAACAATTGATGTTGAATTTGAGTTTGTATGATATTTTTGATACACTTCACAATAAGTAATGGGCAAATAAGTATAAATAAATTTTTAACTATAAATTTCATTCTATTAATTGAGGTTCTTATAAATTTCACATCTAATCTCACTCCACTGTAACTATTTCAATTGGTTTCAAAAACTGTTTTGCAATTAAGTGTGATCGAAATTGTTTTTCCTGATTTTTTTTTTTTTAATAATAAATAAAAAAGAAGTTCCGACATACTCGAATCACTTAAGATAAGAGAATCACACCTAATTGAAAAGTTGTAAACTGAAATCAGTTTTTTCTTATCTCTCTTATTTAGTAATGTATATTTTTCATGGGTTTAACTTTTAAATTTAATTTCATTATCAAAAAAAAAAAAAAAAAAACAAAATGTAATTTATCTTATTAACGAGATAAGAAGGTGGTGAACCCCTTTCAATAAATTTTAATTTTTAATTTATGTTATTTGAAAATTTAGGAATACGCGTATATGTATACAATGTATGTGACGTCGCTTAGTAAAAATTAGCTAAGTCAATATTTGTTGTTTTATTTATTTAATATATGTTTTCAAAAATCAAATTTTGTGTAGTTATTAAATTTACGATTTGATACGTACAAGAAATTGTATGAAACACATAAATAATTTGTCGTACAACATAGCAGTTCATTTGTAAATTTTGAATAAATAAGTAGTTAGTACAAATCGTAAAAAGTACAAATAACTAGTAAAAAAAAATATAATTTTTATTATTTTTTATATATATCTATAATTATAATTAACAAGCATTTAAGGTCCTGTGCAGTAGACACATTTTTATTTTATTCCGATTCTCCTACTCCTTAATGAACTTCTAATATATATAATATGTAAGATTGTATATATAAAACAAAAATGCGCACACAGTTGAAAATTTTGTACTCATTAGATTTTATTATTCAGCAAATTCATTGTGCATAAGTGAGATCTTATTAAAATAATAAACAAAAGCAAGCAAATCAGTTATTATAATTTATATATTTACTTGCAAATGAATCTATGTACATATGCCAAAAAAAAAAAAACAAAAAAACAAATTCATCTAAAATAACAAATATAAAAACAACAAAAAAACAAATCACTTGAATTCTTCATTTTTATCTTTTTAAGTAACTGTTTCTAAATTTTGGTTATTTTTTAGTAATAATATAGTTTTTATTAAAATTATGTATTATGTAGGTATATATATATATATACATACCTCTTTAATAACAAAATTTTTTATTTTTAGTAATTTTATCCACTAAATGCCATTTACTATAGGGAATATATCGGAAACGAAGCAGTCCTAAATAAAACTTACTAACCACAAAACTTTTTATTAAACACGAGTGGTTTCTGCTATATCGTGCGAAGTCTATGTCAGTACGTAAATTACTGTTTTTTTAAAAACTTTAAATTTGACTTTAACTTGAAATATAATTACTCAACAGGGGCCCCTAGTACTTATATAGTTATATATATATATATATATGCATTAATTTTATTCCATAAGTAATGATTTTGTCTATGAACAAATGTACTTCAATAAACGCATGTATTTTTAAATTCTTTAGTTTAAAAATATTTTATATTTATTTAACTATTTATTTATGTATCAGTAGATCTGCGGATAAATCTGAATTAAATTTGAAAAATTTTTCGGTTCTCACAGCGCTTGAGATTTGACATTTGTTTGACATTTTAGCAGTAAAATTTTTAAAAACCTGTGACATCGTAAATGTATTGACAACGTCGCCAACACATTGACGTATGATCTTAAATGTCAAAAAAAAATTTGTTTACATTGTTTCATGATCGGTAATTAATTTGACAGTGTATCCGCGACTCATTTTCACGACACGGGTGAGTTTCTTTTATTATTAAGCAAGTAAAATAAAAAAGTTAGAGGAAAAAGTTTAAAAATTAAAGAAAAATAAGAATAAATTTTAATTCATGTTAAAAAATTTTTTTTTAATTTACTTTAATTTTAATAGGAAATTGACTCATAGAAGAAAGATGCTTTTATTAACTATAAGGCTAAACCACAAGAAGATTTTTCTTCCAAAAAACATAAAAAATAATTTTTACGAAATTGTCCACATTAAATTTTTCTTTCACAAAAAATTTAATTGAAATATTTTAAAATTTTATTCATAAAAAGTAAACCTACAAATAGAATATAGACACTGGCAAGTTAATATAAAAGTATACATTTAAAATAGGTATCCACAAATGAGTATAATATTTTGGCATTTGATTTGACGTTTATTTCAAAGATAATTAATGCGTTTAGATAGATCGGAATTATAAGCAAAGTACATTATGTTGCCAACACAATGTTGTCAGTTCAGAAAATTTGACATATTGTATTTGTATGTAACTACATTGTATCGGTTGAATTTTTTTGGATACATTTCCGATGTCACCGTACATACTGCAATTTTATGCATGCTATAATGATGTTGTTTTAATAGATTTGGCTGTTCAACAATTCATACGATTACGCTATACAAATACGATACAATTTTTCTTCAAATGGCAATCTGAATGATTGAAGTACGATGTAACTAGTTATACTTTTTTTATTTAAAAATTATAATTCTTATTACTTTAACTATAGTTGTCCCAACACTACTTGAACTCATCAGAAGGTGTTATTTCTGATTTTTGCTTTTATTGATTTTATAACTTATTTATAGATGTTAACTATACTAATACAAGTGTAAGTTATAAAAATCTGTTATAAATTATTTTGTAAGCAATCAAATTTTTATACGTAACTCAAATTTCTCTCCCACTTTAAATGTAATTTTCTCAATTTTATATCTTTTTCTCAGAAAGTTTTACATAATTTTATTTAACGTGAATCTTGAAATTTTATATACATAATATTACTTATTATTTACATTAGAAATTTTCAAATGATTAAAACCTAACTATATTTGATATACTTATGTAAAAGTCAGATATCTTCAAAGTAACAATTTGGACTTAGATAGTTTTCATTGTATGATGATAGTAGTACATTATAACGTATACAAAACATATGTATATTATCCACAATAAAATGAATTTAAATCTTTTAAATTTATGTTTTTATGATTATATGTATTTAATTTAATTTGAAATCAAATATTGAAAATTGAATTTTAAATAAACAATAATTAATACCATTGATTGATTTTATTTTAGTTTATTTATAAAAATTTTAATTTGTTTGAAATTAAATATTAAATATTTGCCATTTACGTACGTAAAATACGTATAGTATCTTTTATTAAAATAGTTTTTTTTTGCCTTCCGATAATTCGATTGAAAATTATGTTTATTAATATTTAAATTTGAATTTAAGCATACGTATGTATATATATAGATATATAATCAATTGTAAATTTAATATGAGGTAGGTATATAGTTATAGACAGGTTAAGATATAGTTTTCCACATTTAAAAAATTAGTAGATATACCATAAAAATTCTATATATTGTATGTAATTGTGTATTCCAATCACTGTGTAAAAGCAGTTAGGGTGTTCACATCCATAGACTTAGAATTATATAAAAAAAAAAGTAAGTACTTATACTACTTTTATTTAAATTAGACAGAGTTGGAATACAATATTTGAAATTAAGTGTTTTGTATCAATAATCAAATTAGAAACTGTAGGTACTCTATTTCAGTAAGTTAATATTTTGATCGATTTTGGTTGTTAAACGATCATCAGAAGTAACTGATCGAATAATTAAATAACACTTGAGTTAATATTTATATTATTATAACTACTTGCAATAACTATCTAGTTATATTATTAATTTTTTATAGTTAAGTACAAGGAATTTTTAAATTTTGAAAAATTGGATTTTATTAGCTGTACCTGATCGTTCATCAGATTTTTATGCTATTTTTGAACTGATAAAATTTCATATGCTTCCATCAGTATGTTAAAATGGGCAATTTCAAAATTATCTATTTAGTGCAATCATGCATTCGAGTTGAAAATATTGCTTAAATTTTGTTTAAAAACTCCTATACAGTTTGGCTGATATGTATCTGATCACTATCATTAAGTTTAATTTCATAATTTTGAAATTTATAAATTATTCCTTGTACTACAGTTTATGCTTGATGGTATTTTTATTTTATCAAGAAAACTAGATAATCTAATTTGATTTGTTTGTGCTAAGATTGTCTAAGTTTAAGATTTCGATTTGAATTTGGTAATATGTATACTATAAAGTGTTCTGTAATACAATTATAATATTAAATAAAAACATCGTAAATTTAAAATATGGCAAAATTTTTGATTAAAACTTTCTTAAAATGTTAAATAGCTTATTTACTGTATGTTGATGACACCATGTAATTTTTTTTAATTAACGTCCTTTGCTGAAATTCATTCCAATTCAAATAACCTCATTTCAAGCTTCATTTTCAATTGAAATTTAATAATAAAAAATAATTCAAGTTC
Source organism: Argyra leucocephala (assembly GCA_963942445.1). Taxonomy (NCBI): domain Eukaryota; kingdom Metazoa; phylum Arthropoda; class Insecta; order Diptera; family Dolichopodidae; genus Argyra; species Argyra leucocephala. Next base: position 21,697,097 of record OZ012680.1, on the reverse strand, counting down.
ATTTCGACTATAGTCCAGTCGATTTTTTATTTTCAAAAATTTAAATGTACCTATCCAATTTGATACAAATTAAGTACATACATATATATATATATGTTTAGTAACATATATTTGACTGGTTTTGATTTTTATAACAAAACATTGATTTTTATAAAGTATTTATTTTATTTTGGCACATTCGAATTAAATTTTCATATTAAATATTTTATTTGTTGATTTTATATTCAGAACAATTGAATTTCTGGAAAATTTTCAAAATAATTTTTATATTTTTATTTATATAAATAAATACCGTTTTTGAATATAAAATTTTAAATTTGAAAATATGCCATGAAGATACAAAATATATAAGTAAGTACATACATAGCATATATACAATTTTTGATTGTAATGTGATTGCCAAGGATATTTCGATTTTTCCTAATATTAAAGTGTAAAAAAAATTTATATATATATTATATATTTATATAGTATGGAAATATATATATATAATATATACTTATATATATGTACATTAACAAGTTTTGATTTTGAAATGTACCCATAGAATACACAAATATGAATGTAAAATCATGTGATGCGTTTATTTTTATATTTATCATTCCATTCCTAAGTATAAAAATATAAAAAATATGTATGGATGGGGTTGAAGTGATCAAAATAATCGATATTATTAATATTTTAAAGTACACCCATACATACATCCAAACATTTTCCTTTCCAAGATAAAAAAAAAAAATATTCTTGTTTTTATAATTAATAGTATTTGCTTTTTGTTTTTTTTTTTATTATTTACGTTACATAATATTAACGAAGAGGACATTTTAGTTTTTGAAAAATTTAAAATAATTATTATATTTAATTAAATAGTAGATTTTACTCGTACTTTTATTTATGTATATACATAACCAGATATAACTAACTATATTGTGTTTGTATGTTGAACGTTAATGAACAGTGAAATTACAATTTACATTTATTCTAAAGATTTTTTCTTGTATAGTATTATAAGGGTTAATATAATAAAGGGTTAAAACATTTTATTATAAAGATTTTCTTTTATAAAATTATGACATTTAATATTGTAAATGTTAAAACAATAGAAGAATATAGAATGATGATATATAAACATTTTTTTTTTATTTTTTAAATTTTTGTTGGATACTTTCAAGGTACAATTTCAAGGATGATGTAAGAAATCGATTAAGTAATTATTATATTTGGATTGAATATTAACTTTCAATGTCCTCGATTAGAAAATAAGGACATTTAGAATGATTTTGCAAATAATAATTACATTGTGCATTTTATTTAATTTAATTTATTATTAGTGAATAATAGAATATAAAATTGAAGAAAAATTTTATTAAAGTAGGTACAATATAAATGAAAAAAGTTGGCACATCCTGTTAAGATTTGCACATAAACCATGTAATCATAATAAATTACACTAGTTATACTTTTTAGAAAAAAATATATTTTAACGTTAGGGTAAATTTTTTTTGAATTATTATTGAAAATATTTAATCAAATATTTTCCTTTGAATTTTTTTAAATCATACAAATTGTTGATTCCTCAGTCGAGTAAAAAAACACTAACTAACTAGTTACACTGTTCAATAAAGGAATGAAAATTATTATAATATATTTCAAGTATTATTTACGTATATAGTCGAAATCCAGTCAAATTAAAATGCTGTCATGTGTAATAATTTATTTATTTGTACATTCGAATATGTACATGAGACGGTAATTCTCTACAATTGTGTACAAAGAGTACTTAGTAATAGAAAATACAACAAAATATGTATAACAAAATACTTAAAACTAAAATTCGAGTGACGTTAAAATCTAGGAATTTGAAATCTAGAAATAGTAGTTAGTGGTTTTCATCAACAATCAATATTGGCTATATTGACACGTATTTTGTTCATAAACAAAATGTTGCATATGAAGTTTGCTCATAAACATTTTTAACTTAGCAGGAAAACTGCGAAATTATAGTAAATAGCGCATGGCAATCAGTTGTGTTGTTTTTTTTTTTTATTTATACTTAACGTAAAACTGCAAATGTGAAAAATTCAAATTTTTATAACTCACAAAAAAAAAAAACAAATTTTCTGCAGTATTTTATTTTTGCAGTAGTTTTATGTCTTTATGAAGAGCCCCCTAGTATTATGCACTAAATTCTTTGTTTTTTTTAATTCCAAGAAATTTTACCCTACTAATAATCACTTGAAATAGTTCTGTACGTGGAAGTGACCATTTCGGTTGCTTCTCGATAATTAACCAATTAACTATCACTTAATTGTGTATTGTCAACGGGACCTATTTAAAAGTTGCTTAGATTTGTTTATGTTATACGAGGGCGTAATTTTTAAAAAGGATACACAGATAGTACGACTATATCATCTTTCGTTTGCTTTGGTCAGATAATATGAATGAATGGCTCCTGTTAGAGAGTGACTGTCCTCTTAAACGGGTCGTTGACTTAAATTCAACTATACTCGTTGTTGATTCAGTTTGTTTCAATTTTGAATTTTGACATTGTTTTTTTTTAAAAATTTTAATGGATTCATTCATATTAAAAAAAAAATGCTACTCTTAAAATATATATTTAGTTATTTACTTAACAAAAAATAATAAGAATAAATAAGTATAGGATCATTCAAATATTCAGAACAACATTGTGATGAATGAAACTACAAAAAAAAAATACAATATAGAATATAAAATATTGTTGGGTAGTAAAGTAGAAAATGAAAGATAAATATTTAAAAAAAAAAAAATTAAAAACTTAAAATAAAAATTTTATAATAAAAAAATAAAAATTATATATAATAAATAATAAAAGAGAGTATATAGTTATAGGCAGAATTAAATACAAATAAAACAAGATTAAAAAATATAAATAAATGGAAGACTGAAAAAAAATTAAAAAATTATAGTTAAAAAACTAAATTGAAAAATTAGAAAATGTAATTTTCAATACAACAACATCGCTTCAAATATAATTTAATTATTAATAAAGATATAATATAACTAATAAAAAAAAATGTATATAAATATATAATATACAAAAATACTTATATATATCAAATAATTAATGTAATTTAATAAAAAGGGGAAGTGGAAAAGGACCTATAAAGTTGGTCTACAGATTTAACTGTACTCAAAAACTCAAAAACTGTTAAAATAAATAAATAAACTAAATCGTATTAAAAAATTGAAATTGAATGTTAAAAGTTAACTAAAATATTAAGTTGGGATTTATTTTACGGGAAATATTTTTGGTTGGATTTTTACAATATAGTTTTACAATATAACTACATTTTTTAAAGTGTTTTAATTTATTTTCCTAATTTTTAGTGTTACTTAACTATATTTTTTATTTATTTTTGGTGTAAAATTTTTGTTTTAATTTTTCTGCATACTTGGTATATACTTACTTAAATACTGTAAATATTTTTCGTAATTCTGTATAAAGGAATTTTTTATTGTATAATGAGTTTTTTGTGGTTAGATAAGTAAAAAAAGATCTCATATAAATTTCAACGTTAAGAAATTAGACACTCACTATCCAAGAGAAGACGAATTTCTTTCTTGTTTGCCTTTATTTTATTTTATTTTTTTTTTATACTTAAAAAAACAAATAAAATAAAAATATCCCATCAATTTACGTCTTTTTTACCTTATTTCTGAATTATACACAAAATCAAAAGATAACTAAAAAAATATAGTTGACTTTCAAAGTTAAACAAATTGAAAAAAGTCAACACAAATTGTTACTCAGAACACCAACGATTTGACTTAAGTCGACTGAACTAAAAATTGATTTTCATAACACAACCTTATTAATAAATTTGTGAAATACAATTTTCGCAAATATTTTAAATATATAGTTTTTTTTTTTTTGCATAATGGTGTACTTCAAAAGATAAACTAAAAAAAATGTAAAAGAAAAAAGAACAACAAATAATTGTAATTTTCGCAAATTTTACATTCAAAATAATTTTTGTGCGTGCAATTTGCCTGTTGTGCCTTTGAATTATGAATTAAATGTGAAAATAAATTATGTATTCGAAAAGTATTTTTTTTGTTTTTATATGCTGGTCGATGGAAGTCGATGGAAGAACCCTGAAAATATCACATTAAAATTAATGAATTGTAAATTAAAAAATTTTCTTTTATTATTTTTTTTTGCACTGTAATAAAATAAGATTTTCTTTTGTGCGCGTTTTTAAGTTTATTTATTTTTCATGTTTACAGGTATATATATTTTTTTTTGTTTTTTAGTCGATTCATATAAGTTTTAAATATTAGAAATTTAACCTTTAATAATTATATATAGAGACATTTATCAATAAATTATAGTTAGTTGACAATTAGAAAAATAACAATGAAAATTATCATGAATTTGTTTTCACCTGTTTGGTTTCTAAAATGAAAGTGGTGATGAAATGTATAGTAAAAAGGAATGTACCTAAAATATGAAACAAGAAAAATTGATTGATATTTAGAAAAATATATTTTTATAGAAATAACCATTAAAATGATATAAATTAAGAGATTAACAAAAAAACAATTTTCACAAATACATATATATACATGTGCATATGTAACGTGTTATGTAACGTATGTATAAAGTTTGTTAACATTTTTCAACAAGTACATATTTTCATTTTAGATCCTTTTTACGGTTTTGTAGGTAGTGTTTTTCTATTTAGTATTCGCAAATAAGTTGTTATAATAAGGTGACATGTTTTCTTTATATACAGGGTGATACTCACATCAGTGCGCTATTAAGTCTAAACCTTTATTAATAGGTAAAATATTCGATTTAATTTGGGTTCTTAAATTTGACATATTGGGGCTTAAATTATTAAATTAAATTATTTGATCATAACTTTGTTTCAAGAAATCTGAAATGAAAATATATTTGGTTGAAAAATGTTAAGTAAACTTTATATATTACATATTGTATGTATGTATGTATTTGTCAAAATTGGTATTAAAAATCCACTGAGGTGGGTTTTTTAATATTAGGAATATTAGGATACCAAACACGTTTCTATTACTTTAGGCTCTCCAGTTATAAATGGTTAAACTTTTCATTCATTTTTGTTTTTAAATAAAAATATTTTTCCAAATGATCTAACATTGTGTAGCTTTCTAATTTTGCCAAAATCTATGAACCAACCTTAATTTTAGTGTACTGTAACATGCTGTAATTTATCTTGGAAATATAAAGAAATTAATTAGAAAAAGATTGTTTTTTTGGTAAAAATATTTTTTTTGTATTGCATATACACCAATAAGACTGTATACAAAAATAATATACGTATATCTTATATAGGTACACACATATATGTAATTATTTAGTATATCCTTAATCTGTTTAAATGTCAATGACAAATAAAGGCAGCAAATATAAAATTTGGTTTTGTTTTTATATTCTTTTTTTATTGTTTTGTTTTTTTTTTCTTATTGTTACTTTCACTAGATTCTATTCACTTTCATTTTGAAGGTTACTATCGTTCACATTATAGGCCTGATTTCTTCTACATATTTTGTTTTTATATATTGTATACATATGTGCCTAAATCTATGTAAGTGAAAGGACATACATATATCTATGTATAATTTTTAAGCCTATAAATAAGATGTAAACTTAAGTTTCCTGAATAAAAAACAAAAATCAACACGAAAAAATAAAGAAGAAAATATTTTTCTGGAAAGAAAAATGAAAAAAAAAAAAAAATTAAATTTGTAGACAATTTGAGATTTTTGCCTTTTTATATTCATTTGATTTCACATAAAATGAAAATTGCCTATTTTTTCTTAAATATTTATTTCGTTTTGATTTCATGCTGTGACTCAACATAGTCATTGTAACGTAATAAATTTTTAATATTTGAGTAACAATAAAATGTTAATTAATTAGTATAGTAATTATAATATAGTTAATGATATTTGTTGTTAAAGTAAGTATATAATCAATTTTATGATTATTATATGTACATCATACCTGTATATTTTTAGATTTATTATTATTACGTGTTATTTAACGTAATTATATAATTCGAAATGGATATTTTTAATTTAAATATCTAATTTAGTTAAATTAATTTAAAAGTTCTGTTTTAGAATTTTGAAATAAAAGGAAGCACAAAATGTTTGTTTGTATATATATAAAAATAATTAAAATAAACAATTCAAAATTTATAGAAATTTTTATTATGATGTTATGTAGAAATTATTTATTTTTTGTTGTAACTGATGTTCTGCAGATATTAGTGGCTTTCCTACTTAAGTCATATTGGCAATATTGCCTATATTAACAAGTATTTTGTTCATAAATAAAATGCTGCAAATGAAGTTTGTTCATAAACATTTCTAACTTAGCAGGAAAACTGCAAAATTATAGTAGATAAAGCATGAAAATTAGCTGTGTTGCTGTTTTTACTTATAACGCAAAACCGCAAATGTATAGAAAATTCAAATTTTAATAAGTTTGTCAACAAAATTTTGTTTTTATGTAGTAATTTATTCTTGCAGTATATGTTTATGAAAAGCCCTTCCATATTTTAGAAGAAAAATTCATCTAAAATCCTAATTTTTAAACTAATTGAATTATCTTACTTGGTATTGATATTATAAGGTCTTCCATAATGATGACATATAATTGTAAAATCTATAATAATATTGACTGCTTGACTGCTTTACTGTTTGCCTAATTAAATGTGTGCAATTTCACTTATTTACAATTTTGGCATCAGTCATTTTTTTACTATACTGTCAGATTTTGTGGCAGCTTTATTGTGTTTTCAACTTAATTTATACTATAGATAGTACTTATCGTATATGATATAGAATATTTTTACATATTTTACTACTTTCATAATATTATTTTTGATAATTATAATATGGTTATATCACATTTATTCAAATTTTTATCATAAATAAGTAATAAATTTATTTTGTACCTACATATTCAGCCAAAAATATTTCTTTTTAAAAACTAATTAAATAGTTCTATTTTAAAATTTTTAATATAGTTATTGTATATCTCACGTTTTAGCACAAACCAATTAAAAAAAAATTAAAAATAAACTTTTTTTGTTTTTTAATTATTATAATTTACAATATGATAAATTTCTGATAATTTAGTATGTATATCAATGCGTGATATAATTATATTAATACACTCATAGTTAAAAAAAAATTTTTTAAATTATTTAAAATTGCTTTCATTTAATTATAAACATACATAATATGCTGCTGGTATTAAAACATAAAAAAAAAAAAAATGAAAAAATTAATGTAAAATATAGAAAATAAATATAAAAAATATAAAGAATATTTAAGTGAATAGAAAAAATTATTTTAATTAAACAAAAATGATTCACTATTGATAAAAATTGAAAATATGAGCAAAGAAAAAAAAAATTAGATTGTACTTCATTATATAAAACAAATGGTTTATACATACATATACGAATTATGACTTCTATGATAAGTTTTAAATTGGTTCATTACATTTGTTAGCAGATTTTGTCGTTACTATATTTCTCTAACTATATAATAATGATGTAATATTAATTTATTAATAATAAATTAGTGTTATTAAATTTTGTTTGCGAACAAAAAATTTGTAAAAAAAAATTTGAATTTAAAGGGTGACATTTAGAATAGAATGTGAGGGAAATTTGTGAATTTGAATTAAAGTTACAAAAATTTTCATTTTTAAATAAAAAATTATGCGAAGGAAGGTAAAAATTAACATTAAGTAGTAAAAATAAATTTGTTTTTTAAATTATATACATTGTTTACACCAATAAAAACAAATTTAATTATCAAAAATAATTAAGATCAAATAATTACAATGATGCTTAACTATTCCTGAATAATTGCAAGAATATTTCTACTTCTTCTCAGATTTAACGAATATTTGTAAAAAACCATTATATTTGTTTAGAGCTTTGGCTTAATTTTTTAATTATTATGATTAATCGCATTTTGTTTTTTACTAACGTTTTTAATGTTTTTTTTTTTTTTTTGCGAAACCGTTAGTTAATTTATACATACTGGACTTTTATTTATTAAGATTTAAATTAAAATTTAACGTGATATTGATCCATGCCTTTGCTTTGTAAAATTAGGTTTATCAGTATATTGCAACAAACAAACTAATATTTATGTGTATAATTTTATAAAATTGTGACTTATTCTACACAATAAAATTTTTTATTCAATATTTAGAGTTTTTACAGCCAATTTTTTTTTTCGTTAAGTTATTAGTTCCATCATAATGCAAAAAGAAAATTTGTGTATTGATCAAACTATGCATAATTTTGTTTCGTTGAGTTTTTGTTTTTACCATTATAATGAACATAAAAATATATAACTTAATAAAACTCTGCATAATTTTGTTTCACTAAGTTATTTTTACCAAAATAATGCAAAAACAGATATGTAAATTGCTGAAACTGGGCATAATTTTGTTTCGTTAAATTTGTACCAACATAATGCAAAACTAAAATATGCAAATTGATGAAACTGTGCATATATTTGTTTTGTTAAATTATTTTTACTATCATATTACAAAAAAAAATACATAAATTAATAAAAATGGGCATAATTTTGTTTCGTTAAGTTCTTTTTACCATCATAATGCAAAACAAAAAAAAAATATGTAAATTGATAAAATTTTTGTTTTGTTGAGGTTTTTTATTATTATAATGCAAAAAATATGTAAAGTGATGAAATTGTAAGTACAATTTTTTAACTTATAGTGTTATATTTTTTATTCAATAATTATATATTTGAATAATGTAAATTAAATTTTAGTATAGTAACTATACATAGAAAACTTCACGGTAGAGTGATAATATAACTTGTAATATAATTCAATTGATTATTTTATAAATATGTACATATATTAATTTAAACACAAAGATTTTAAACTAGATTATAATAAGCATGTGTATATATTAAAATATAATTTGGTTATAAATTATAATAACTTAGAAAATGGTGAATATTAGTATTATATTAATATTTTGTATATTTTCTATTTATTATTTAAACACAAAACATAACAAGTATAAAATAATTCTAAAAATAGAAATAAAAACAAAAATTATGTTTTTTTATTTTCCAATTTTAAATGCTGTTAATTATTGCTTTATTCATTTTAAAATTTGTATTTTTTTTTTTTTTTTTGTTGTATTATAATATAAATTTTTATGTGTAAAAAAAACACACCTTCAAATATATGTATTTTGGCGTTAGTATTTCTGGACAAAAGAGTGTATTTGAAAAAAGTTTTCAAAATAGATTGGTTGTCATTGAAAAATTATGTATTTTAGAAATAGATAATTTAGAATATAATTATGTATGTAAATATATATTGATGAATGTAATTTAACGATTGAGAATTAATGTATGTTAAAACTCAATTTATGTACATATAAAAGTACTTAATAAAAATAAATTTCTATATGATAAAAAATACGTATGTTAATATATTATTATTAAATTTTAAATTAGTTGAAATTGACATGATATGGATAGTTATTTATCGATTTTAATCAGAACGATATTAACGATTTTTCTAATCTTAAATTTTTTGTGCAACCTTAAAAAATTTTTATATCGCTAATTAGAACCTCTTTTTAAACAATTTTCTCACTATAAAATATTATGTATCTGTGACTTCCAAAATGCAGTGAAACCGTAAAATTTATACAATGTATCATATTCCAAAATGTATATCCAAAGCTATTGACTTTATACACTATTTCGAAATGTTTAAAATAAAAAGAACAGAGTGTGTAGCGAAAAAATTTAGAATACATTTTGTATTATAGATAAAATTACCAAAATTGATTAAATTATAGGTTAGCATATATTTTCAGTGGAAAAATAATTTTATTGGCGAATTGTAGCACAATATGTTCATAAAATATATTTTTTTGCTACAACAATATTAATTTTCATATATCGAAAAATAAACAGAAAGTAAATTTATCAAGAGATAAACAAAAAGTCAGATTATTATCGATTTTCATTACAAAAATACAAAATTATAATTTTAACGTTAAAATATAAGTATGTGCGTATTTATATTGTCAAAATGGTATTCCAAAATATGATATTTTTATAATATAAGTATTTTGCAATGAAGTAGCTATAAAATGGCTACACTTAAACTGTTTTACAACTTTTTATATTGAATTTTGGAAGTCACCCTATATAACTACTTGAAAGCATACAATTGTTAATGTGCATATAAGTATGTATATATGCATAAATATATTTTATGGAATATTTACAGGATTTATATAAAAAAAATAATAATAATATTACTTATAATATTTATAGTAAATAAAATAATTTTAAATAAAATTTTTCCTAAATCATTCATTCTTAAAATCTGTTTTTTGAATATCTTCAATATCCAATATTTGTATTCTGTTATTCATATTATGTTCAGATAAATACATAATAAAAAAAAAACAAAAAGAAAACTTTCCATCATATTCGTAATTACAAACTCTACTACTTAGTATATATATATATACATATATTCATACATAAATATTAATTCTTTGTTACCGCCGACTATTATAATATAGTACTTACCAATTCAAAAGTGTATTATTTACTTAAAATTTTAACATTTAATTAGTTGAACAATGGTTAGTGGAATTATTCACTTATTTTTTGCGATTGTTATAAGATATTATATGTTATATATATATATATATATATACATACATTTTGTAGACACTTGTAAATTATTTTTAGTACTTATTTTTTATTTTATTTATTTATTATTATTAAATACAAAATAATATTAAACAAATAAAATTGTATTGAATATTGAAAAGAGTTTTATTTTTTTATTTTCTAATTTTAGTATTTCACCATAAATATTTATTCACCACATTTTTATTCTTGATATAAAAAAAAAAAATAATGATTTGTTTAGGTATGCGCCATGTGGTATTATATTGTGGAATATAATATCATATGTGTGTTTGTGTATGGTTTTGTCTGAAACACATGAGACATTTCCATAAATAATTTTTTTTTTTTTAAGAAGATTTCAATTTCAACTTCCATTTTCATAAAATTGTTATATAAATTTAAATAAAAAGTTTGCAAATAAATTTGAAGATGGGTTCAAATAACTACATACTTAAATGATGCAAATAAGTATATAGGTACTAGGTAGTGATTAATGATTTTGGTTAAAATTTTTATAATTCAAAGAATTGAGGAGGTAATGTTTATAAGAGATAGAATTAGTAATTTTAGTTATTTTCAGAATATGAAAATCTCCTACATTTAGAAAGTAGAGTTAATTTGAATCTGAAAATATGGAGGATGATCAAGTGGAGATCAAGTTTTATCAAATATTTACATCATTTATTCGATTTCTTGTTATCGTCTAAATTATGTAATTATAAATTCAAATCCAATGTCAGCGATATTGTGGAACGCAAAGAGCAATTATGTCTGGAAAGTTACTTTCATAATTATTATTTTATTGGCTATTGATAGATGAGATTTTCTTATTGATAAAGGCATATAATATTTTAATTGTTTTATTTATTTTGTCTAAGATTTTATTAATAGGTTCCTTAAATGTCAATCTTTTATCTAGGTAGACTTTCAGATATTTTACTGAGTCAACCCATAATATGTCAGTATGTATAATACTGGTTTGATGTTGGTAGTAAGTAAAAAAAACATGGCTTCCTTTTGTATGTGAAAAATATAGCATTTATGGAAATTTTCCATTTACAAAAGTAGTCTGATAAAATATTGATTGCATCCTGTAAATAGTTATAAATCAAAATCCTTTTACCGTTTTTATTTAAATCTTTGTGTTTTTCAAACGATTTGACTGTCATAGTTGATATAATTTTTAATCCTACCATCCAAGGTACACGCAAAGAGCTCGTTGTACTCTCGTACCTGCCCAATTGAAATTTTAACAATTTACTACCAGATCAATCAAACAGTAGAAAGTTTAATTTTGAATGAATTATGAATATATGTATATTATATACTATATACATATACTTTCATTTGTAAACCTGTTAAATTTTTCGTTAGAACTTTATTATTGATATTTATAAAAGTGTGAAAATTTTTAATAATATTGCGTGTTATTTAAATTTTAATATCTTATCATTAATTAGTAGGTAAATTTATTTTGGTAGTTTATTTAACGGATTTTAGATTTAATGATGAAGAATTTTTTTTTTCATTATTACAAAAAAATTAAAAGTTCTAAATATAGAACATGCTAATGAAAAAACAATTTTAGTTTAAAAATAAGTACTAAATAATACTAAATTAACTAACCAATTCACAAATAAAAATTGAATTTATTTAATTGTCAAAATTTTTGCAAAATTTACCATTTCCAAATATTAATATCTATTTATCATAAACCTTAATATCTATGTATATATATGTAATTTTATTGTAAATGTCGAACCTGCGCAGTTTCTTCAGAGAGTGTTGAGTTTTGTCATATAATAGTGTTTGAACATTTGTGCACCTTAACTTTAAATTGTCTTTTTTTGCACCTTAAACAAAAAATTTTATTGTTAAATTTACGACCATTATAATCATTTCAAAAATATCAGTTAAAAAAATTAACAACTGAGTTTCAAATTTTTAATCACATTATTTTTAAATTCAACTCTTAATTATATTTCCTTGTTATACAGGCTCCATGTCAGTTATCTGTTAATCAATCTAGAAAATTAAAGCATGTACATAGTTACGATCAATATACGGTATTTGAAATATTTTCATATTATTTCGTTGGAAAATTATCCAATTTAATATCAAAGTCATCTCTAGATACTTAAGTATATGAATTGATTATTCGATTTCTATTCCAGTATTTTGAATTTTTTTTTTTCGAATGTTATCTTAAAAATGGAGAGGAGACGAGGGTGGTTAAAAGGTGTCTGGGTTTAAAAAAATAAATAAAAAAATTGTTTTACAGAATTATTGAAGTCAAAATACCTACTTGTTTAAAACTTGGGATTAAGCTAATGTATATATTAATTTTTTTTTTTAAGTTTAAATAAATAAAATAGATTACTTTAATTAAAAATCGAAATAACCTTCGTAAAATAATAAATTCCAGATTTTTATTGTTTCTATAAGAATTGAATAACAATTATACATATTGATATTGGAAAAAACATAAATAATAAAGTAGCTTCAATTTCTGAAGAATATTATTGTATAAAGTTGTTAGTTATTTATACTTATAGAAAGTTTTTAAAACAATAAAAATTTAAATTAATTTAAATATGCAAAACGTGATCATCAAATGTTATGCAAAATAATTAAAACTGGTATTTCTTTTTTTTTTTTTTATTTATTAAAAAATTAAAGATTTATGATATTTTTTAAATTTAAATTTAACTGATTTATAGTGAAAAAAAATAGTTATTAATTTTTCCAAAGCGAATTCAAAGATTCCGGATTATCAATTCTTAACTAATTATGACATCAATTATCCAATGTATATATATATATACTTACATAACTGTATATAAAGATTTGATATAACTTTGAAAATAAAAATATTATAAGGTAAATCAATTTTAAATTGGTTTTCAATTAAAGTTAACTTAAGTTAATTATCAGTGTCGCAAATAACAATTTCAGTTGATTTTTTCAATTTTGTTGAAATTAAATCCTTTGAGCCTTTCAGGAATATTTTAGTTGTAGTATAATTAGTTTGGGCATGCAAAAATAGCACATTTATTCCAGTTTTCTGGCTATCCAATTTTCTTTTGTTTGAAATCAAAAGAGATGTAATAAAATGTCAAAAATGAAATGAAAAATTGAACGTAAAAAAATGTACGTTCAATTTTTTATTTAAATGTTTTTAACGTCTTAAGACGTCACATTATTTATGCTACCATAGTTAAAGTTTTTTTTTTTCCTTTTAATTTTCCCTTCAAGTATTTTGACAGATATGGAAATGTAACATTTAATAATATGTGCAGAGCTTCTTTTGTCAATTTAGTCTTCATAATACGTAATTTTAAGCTTTTATCTGTATTTTCAGTTAATAAGTAAATACTTACATTGCAAGAAACAAAAAAAAAATAACAAAAAAATTTAAACCGTATATATTATATAAAAAATTATGAAACGTCAAAAAAAAAAATAAAAAAAATGACATGAAAATGTTCAGGTCAATTTTTTATGGTAAAATTTTCATTTCATTTTTTGACATTTTCTGTATCTCTTTTTTATTTCAAACAAAAAAAAAAACAGGATAACAACATAAATGTCAGAAAATTTAAATAAAAGTGTTATTTTTTCATGTCCGAACTAATAATAACGTAAATCTACCTATCACAAATATATTATAATTATTAGGTCTGTATGTTAACTCGTCTTTGCAAAAATTTGTAAATGTTTGGAAAAGTCACGTGATCGTCAAATATTTTCTTTTACCAAAAAATTAGACATACGCAAAATTTGTATAAATTTTTTCAAATTTTTTCATTTAAAAAATAAATGATTTTTAGGTTATGAAATTTTTTTAGTAGTTTTTTAAAACTTTTTGTAGAATTTTTGAACGTTTTTGTTTAAAAAAAATTAAATTAAATAATTTTTCTTGGTGTTAGTCTTTTTGTCAGTAAAAACTATATAAATAAGTTCTCAGGTTAGGTAGACTACTTATTATTTAAATGCGAAATATTTGCTTGACATTTAAAACAACAACAAAAACTTGATAGCAAATTTTTACAATTTTTTATTAATAGAAATTTAATTTACAAAAATTTATTTAAAAGAGGACTCTGCTGAAGTCACATTTTAAACACAAAATTCTCTTAAATTTCTCAAAAATTTGTAAAGATCATGCAAATAAAAAAGTAAACAAACAGGAATTTAGATAAATTTGCAAGTTAACATACAAACCTATTATTATTTCTTTATTTATTATAATTAAAATTACTCTGTACGAGCGAATGTGGTCTCATGAGATGAAATGTTAAATAAATACAAATAAAAAATAAATAAAAGTTAGAACTAGCTACCAGAGTTATTAGCTTAATGAAAAATGTGTAGAAGTACTATTAAAATAAAAATTATAAAATGTCAAAGTACTAACAAATCTGTTATTCAAAGAGATTATTTGATAAACAGTTTTAGGTTTTTAAGCAAAAATTAAATTATTTATGTTTATTTACTTTAATACTAATTTATTGCACATACTTTGTTTTTGTTTTAAATAATTTCGTATTTTCTTTTCAACATAAAAACAAAAATAACAGCAAATTCGAAATAAAACGATAATATCTAAATTAATTTGCGTCAACAACGATTGAAATTCCATTTCAGAATTTTTAAAGAATACAAATATACCTTCTGTCAATTCGTCAAAATTTTTACTATAATTGCAATGTTTTCATCATGCACGATTATTATAAGGTGAATTTATGAATATGTATCTGTATAAATCTTTTATGGTATATATTGAATATTGTTGCCTTGACTCACATTTAATGGAAAAGTGTCACACATTTCGTCACTTCATTGATAGTGAACAAATAAAAAATGAAATTACATTAAATTTAATATTGTTGTTGAAAACACACATTACCTTGTCTGACCCCAGTTTTTATTTCAAACTATACGAATTTAATAAATTTTATTTAATGTGTTGAATATTGTTCCATATATTGATATCAAAGATTAAAATTCAAAAATCTTCAGATAAAACAAAAATACATACAAGATTTATGTTAAAATATTAAATTTTGAATTTAAACATAAAATTATTGTGAATATTTATTTATGTATAAATATAATTATGATATCACAGAAGCTATATGTAGTTTTTTTTTTGAATATATAAGTATTTAAGTTATGCAAATAAACATATGTATAGTGAACCTGATTTGGTATTAGCGTGCTTTTAAATTAAAGGTGCAGTTCTTAACACACCACAACTTATACACTTGAAGATTCATGTTCTTATAAAGTTTATTCACCTAAATATAATATGCATAAATGCGTAGTGTATATAAAATAACTAATCTTAATTTACTTATTTGGAAATCAATTAGTGACATTTGTTAATTTTTTTTTTCCAATTTGTATGTCTATGTATGTATATTTTTATTTTAAATATAATGAATTGATTGTTAGTTTGAATTTTAAATATTATAATAGTCTATACATTTTATTTATTTAAAAATCAATATAAAATCTACAGTAGGCAGTTAGTATGTATATATATGTATATAAGGTAAGACAGGCGCCTATGATTCACGTGATGAATTAAATTTTTACAAATTTATAAATTAAAAATAACAAAAAATGAAAATGTATATATAAGGCATGAATCATTTATGTTGTTTTTCCATTTTTGTATCTCCAAAATTTTTCAAAAGTAATTCATTCATAGACATCGAGAAAACATTTTTTTTTTCTATAATAAAAATATAACATGTATGTAATACTAAATTTGTGATAATTATTTTTTAACAAGACAGTAACGAAATTATTATTAGTTTTCTAATAAATGTGAAGTCAATAATAAAAATAAATATACATATACATATAAATATATTAATCATGCCTATAATGTATAATATATATATGTATATATAAATTTAATATTACTTTACAAATATTTTATTGAATATGACTAAGTTGAGAAGAATTTCAATCTTAATTGTGCCAGTGGTACAAGAGATCATGATCCATTTTGTATAATTTTTGTTTTGTTTTTTCTTTATAAGTATGACGTATTAAACAAAAATTGAATGATTCCATGTTGTACAACGAAAAAAAAAAGCCAAGAAATAAAAACGTAGGTGCTCTTTGCTCAAGTCACATTTTCATGTAGAGAAAAATTTCAATACATAAATTATTTTTAATTTTTAGAGGGTATAGGGTATATATATCCCATTCAGTTTATGATCAATATTGTCGTTTGAATTCCGCTTTAAGAATATAAAGCAGTATACCTACTTTGAAAAAAAAATAATACGAATTATAATATTAAATATCAATAACTAATACAATAAATATCTGATAAATCACAGCTTGCAAATCGTAATCAGGGTAAGCATATATCCTCAAAGAAAGTATTTATTTATTTATGGTTTTATTGATGGATGATTATGTTTAGTACACCTCCGATTTTTGAACTTATTTAAAATTGTAATATCTACATTTTGATAAATTTGTAATTTTATTGAAAATGAATCTACCAATCTCTCTCCAGTAGAGTGCACATATCAAAACAAAATATATATAATGTAAAATAATAATAAGAATACATATCATATGTAGTACACATATCAAATTTCAACGGCAACTCTATTAAAAAAAACAATATTTAAATAAAAGATATTCGAGTATCGAATTTGTCATCATTCAAAATAATTCAAGCGGGAAAAACCTTTTAAATATTATTATTTTTGTTGTTAAACAAGACTTGAAATCATGTTTTATAATACAAAAACAGAAAAGCGATATGTGTAGGAAACGTTAAATTTAAAATGCGTATTATCGGAAGTAATTAAAAAAAAATACATTTTTTTTTGTACTTAAAAACTCTTATTCTAAATAATTGTTATTTAAATTTAATAAATTTAATAATATTCCCATGATTTTATATACATTTATGAGATATTGAAAATGTTGTTAAATTTAAAAAATTTTATTAGAAGTCTAAATTTATTATTTAGCTACACATACATATTGTAGTTATATGTCAATCCGCTAACAAACTATTATTTGATTATGTAAATTAAAAGCTTGACTTCTGGTTTTTTGTTTTATTTATTTTTTTTTTTATTTTCTTTTTATTTTAGTCAATTAATCAAACAATGTTGAAAACGTGGAGACAAAAAAAATAAAACTATAAAAAATAACAAAACAAAATAAAATAAAAAACGCGGGAATTTTCCTTATTTTTGTTTTTTGTTCGATTGAATCTTTTATACTTCTAAAATAATTAGAAAAATATGTTTCCGAAATTTATTTAATATTGAAATGTTAATTTAATTTTATTAACATTATTGTGTATTTATTTTTTTTTGTTATTAATGCTTAATTAGTGTTTAATTCAATGTATTTCGCTTACAATTTACGCTAATTGTTTTAATAATAGTTTTTTTGTGTTAACAATTTTTTAGAAAAATTTTAAATACTTCGTACTTATGTATAGAATTTTAAATTAATGTAAATATGTATTATTATTAAATATTATTTTTTCTAATTTTATTGTGATTAGAATTTTGTGAAATAAATTTACAAATGAAAAATTCAAGATAAGAAAACTTTCTTGGTTTAACTTCGTAATTAATAATTACTCATTACTCATAACTTAGTAACTAGTAAATTACTCATATTATCATGTATCAATTATGCAACAACTCAAAAGTGAATTGAATGACTTATTTGTTATACATATTTCACTTTTTATCGCTGACACAAACCTAAAATTTATATATTATACTTTTGGTTACTCTAGTTGAGAAATAGAACAGAAAGAAACTCCTTTCAACGTGTGCAATCAATGACACGACGGACAGAAAATCCAAACAAGTTAAAAAAAATATGACATTATTACCAGCAAAATACAAAACAAAATTTTTAACGAAACACAACTCTGATATTACAATTTTTTTTAGCACAACATTAAGTATGTACTTATTTACAAATGGTAATTGATATATAGTAGAATTTCAATAAAAAATTAAAAACAAAGCAATTTGTT
Source organism: Argyra leucocephala (assembly GCA_963942445.1). NCBI lineage: Eukaryota > Metazoa > Arthropoda > Insecta > Diptera > Dolichopodidae > Argyra > Argyra leucocephala. Next base: position 21,678,301 of record OZ012680.1, on the reverse strand, counting down.
GTTCGTATAAACTGTTGCCCCTACAATTACAAGACGAAAACAAAAAATAAATATATTAAAGGAAAGTAAATTGGAATTTATTTACCTTGTCAGTATTAACAAAACAACAACTGCAGCGCCAGATATGCAAAAATTCGCCTGAATTAAAAATAAATCAAAGTAATTTATAATTTTAATTCCAATAAAAATAAATACAATAAAGTTTATCGTTCGATTCTTTATTACAGCTAAATTTATTTACTTTTACATTTCAAAGTCATAAAGTAACAGAATTATAAAAATTTCTCCCAATACTGACTGATTTATCAACATGCATACTTTGTTACGCGATATTTCACGTACATATATTGTTATCTAGTTGTATGTAAGTTTATTTTGATGAATTTTATTTTGCAGTACTAACCGTAAAATAAAACAAAAAAAAAATCATTTGGAACGGATTCATCAGAGAACGAAAAAAAATAAAAATATTTATCGATTAAAATGTATAGGCATTGTTCACATGTCACATAAAAATGTTTAAATGTCAATTGTCGAAATTGTTGAAAGTAATTATTATTTTATTCTTTTATTTGTTTTTTTTTTTTTTTTGATTTTTTAAATTTAATGCTAAATTTCATTTCAATTTTTATTGAGAATTGACCATTTTTGTTTTGATAAATTAAAATTAATATTTTATTAAAAAATTAACAAAAAAAAAAAATTGCTTCCAAAAAAAAAATACCTAAGTAGTTATGTGGAACAGTATAATAATTTTATTATTTAATATTATCAGTACGTGCACGATTGCATAATTTTAGAAAAAAAATGTTTAAAGTAATTTTTAAGGGTATCTTTTATTGTTAATGCATATTTTTATAAGTAAATTGAATTTTTCTTTTTAGAAAGTCATGTATGTATGTATTTAACCAAAAAATAAAAGTATAAAATTATTTGGGTATTTAGGTTAATTCTGTAATGTATACATACATATATATAAGTATTTTTAGTAAAATAATATTTTTCAAAATGTTATTAAAAATTTTTATTTGTATGTATTTTTCGTTTTAATAATTCGAGAAAATTGTTTCAAATAATGACAATTTGTTTTATTAACAGTGTTTCGTGAACAACGCTTATTTAAAAACGTTGATCACTTTTTTGACACATAATTATAATTTTACAATACATTTTTGATTTTGACTATTGGAAATTAACAGTTAAAGAATATTTTGTATTTGAATTTAATTAAAGACTGTTATAAGATTAATTTGGTATGTTACAAAATATGTTGCCACTACTATAAAAAGTTCGATATTCATACTATAGAATTTTAACTCTAAAATATATTTTACGAAAATACTTTAACTATATGATATTAAACTTTTAAAGCATTTACTTGATTTCTGTTCTTGACATACTATTTTGCATTAAATTTTATGACATTTCTATTGTCATGTTCTTTTCGCATTTGATATATAATAAGATATAAAGAAAACGTCAAAATAATTGAATGAAAATTTTGAAGCAATTTTTTTGACATACAATTTGTTATTAAATTTTTTTGACATTTGTCATTTTAAGTAAACTAAAAAATACTGAAATATGGTTGCAAAAATATTGACGTATTAAAACATCAAAAAAATGTAATAAAAAATTGAATGTAAAATTGAACGTGTAAATCATCATAGAAAAATAATAAAAATTTTATACGACATTGAGAAAAATTTGCAAATTAAAAGATTGTATAAAATTTAAAAACGAAAAGTATGTACATAATTTGTTATTAAAAATAAATAAACAAAGCATTAAGAAAACAAACTCAAAATAATTTGTTAAAAAAATGAGAACTGTCAAATTTTAATTTTATTCTGCAAAATTTAAAAAAAAAAATGCATGTCTATTTTGATGACAAATTCTATGGGAGAAAAATTTCTGATTGGTTAAAATTTTGACAGCTTAGTATTTAATTCTGCAAACTTTTAATTGAAAATCTGGCTTAAGTTATTAAAGTGTGTTACATTTCTTTTCTCTTCCAAAAGCGGTTAATAAGGGTTTAATAAAGGTTTTTCTGACCTAAGTTTTGGCTAATAATATAAAAGAAAAAACATATAAATAAATACTGTGTACGATTATATTAAAGTGTGTAAAATCAAAAGTAAATACCAAATATCAACATGAATTTATAAATACCACGCAATTGTCAAAAATAAATTTTTAAACTAAATATTTTTATTTAATACAATAATAATTTTATTTAATTCGATAATTTAATTTAAAATCTTCAATTTTATTGTTCTCTTTCCATTTAGGTATTTCTCGAGACCTATAAAATAAATCATTAAATACATATACCAAATACATTTAATTTATTTTAAATTAATTAAAAATTTCTTGATTGACAAATTTTATAATTTAATCAAATTAAATTAATTAAATTTTATACTATGGAAAACTCTATAATGAAATATTTTTATTTAGTTTATAGTTATTTTTTCTTCTAGTTTTCAATCATTGAAAACGAATTGTTCTTAAAAATCAATAGAAAAAATATTAATAATTCAAATCAATTGAAATGATTAAAAATGGCCGTATTTTTAACAAACTATACATTGCCATTGGTATTCAAATTTTATCATATTAAATCTATTGATTTTTAAGCAATATTGTTGAATTAATTTTCATGTAATTGTTTACAAATGATTTATGTATAATTTTTAACTATTATGTATATACATATATATAATTATTATAAGAATTAACATAATAAAAATTTGATTGTATACACGTGATTTGATAAATCACGTGAACATTATTAATAGAAGCATTTCAATTGAGCTGAATAAACTATACTTAACCTACATAATTATACATAGTACATATCTATATATATAGATATATGGATATTATGTTCATAAGGACAAAATATCAATAAATTTATAGTGAATGAATCTGTAACTCACACAAACATATTAAAACGAAAATTTTAATTTTTCTTAAGTAATACACATGTAAGATTTCCTAAATTATAAAAAAAAAAATAGAAGATGGGTACGTAAAAAAATGTTAAAGGATGGCTCATTTTTAAATATATGTATTAAATATTTGCAGGTCAATGATAATAATTATAATACTTATCCCGAATATAAAATAAGGTCAAATATAATTTTAATCAAAATATTTTTACTTATTGATATCCCCCTCCGGTTCACTTACAACAAAATTCCAAATACTAAATTAAATATTTCTTATATGAAAAAAATATTAAAAAGAGACAGGTATGGTTTTTTTTGTTTACCTTAAATGATATAATTTTAAGAAGAATTAGTTAATTTAATAAAAAACAGAAAAAACTAGGAATTGCGATCAACAAAATTATGAAATATGTATATATATACGTATGATTCGTAAATATGTCAAATTAAAAAGAAAGAGATAATGACAACATTCTACAAACATTCTACAAAAAAGGATCAAATATTATTCCTATCTTGAATTAAATTTAATTGAACTAAACTAAATAAATATAAATTATATTTGTATATATTCAATATGTAGTTACTTACCGAAGTTAATTTATTTATTTTAATTAATAAATACATAAATATTGGTTTATTTATTTCAATAATCAACAAGTTATTAATTTATAACATTTTTGAAAAACTCTTATTAGATCAGAATTTTCAAAATTTTCGAAAAATAATATGTTGCCGCCATTTCATTTTTTTATTTGAGATAAAAAATGATAAAAAAAAACGTCAAAAATGACATGAAAATTTGTATGCCATATTTTTGACGTTTCGTCATTTTATAATTAAAATTTAACGAACAAATATTTAATATGCAGAAGCATAAATATTTTTGACGTTTTGACTCTAAAATAGTTCGATATGAGATCTATCAATGACGTTTTAAAATAATAATAAATTCAGTGCTGTTGCAAGTGAAATTGTAGAAAAGTTTTCGAATGTTTTTTTTTTTAAATTGTAATCACCACTGTTTTAGCCTATTTATTTTGTTTTCTCTTTTGTTAATTGAAACTATATTTGAAAAATGTCAAATGAAAGGTAAAACTGTTTTAAGTTTAAGTTTATATTAAAATAATATTTTTGTTAATTTTATAATTTAATAAATTCATAAAAAAAAAACTATTTTAAAAATATTACAAAATTTTTTAACAAGCGATACAAAACTTACCGTTAAGCGTTAATTTACTTTCAAAATGTACTAATTAAAAACAGAGAATTTTATTTTTTATTTTTAGTTCAGAATAAATTTAATTATGTATTATGTATTGTTATTTCATAACAATTTTGACGATTAATATTTCTTAGTTTTTAAAAGATTATCAAGAATTAATAACACGTTTTTAAATATGATTTATCGTTATGAAAATAATTTTTTTTTTATTACTTTAAAAAATATTTTGATTTAAGTTTTACTACTATCTTAAAACAACTAGGTACTTGTATTTAGCATAAATAAATATTTAATTTTAAAAATATTGTTTATTTTCTGAAGTACAAAAATAATGATTGCAGTTAAAAAAAAATGTATTTTTATTATTTTATTATTATTTGATAAAGGATTTTAGACAATTCTCATTAAGATAAAAATATTATTTTTGAAAAGAATGGGAGTAAACAATTTTTAAAATGAGTTCAAAATGCTTTTAGTAAATACAATCACGAATTTGAATTTTTTTAATTATTTTTAAAATAAAATCTATCAAAAACAGCATTTTGTTCCAAATATTAAATAAAATAAAATCATAATAAACTTACATAATAAGGCTGTGAAACTTTATGGTGTGATTTTTGATCCACAAAATTATTGGCTGTTTTGCATAATTTTTGTTCTATAAATAGTTGATTATTATGAATTATATTATTTTATATGTGACACATGTTGCACTTTGCACCATGGACCTTGCACTATAAACAATGCACCATAAGCCATATAGATATAAGATGAATCGTGAATAATGCATTGAAAAACGTCAAAAAATTACCTGAAAATTTGTATGCCATATTTTTGACGTTCAATTTAACGTTTATATTCAATGTTTATTTGTCAATTTATATTTGTGTCAAAATCTTGAAAGAAAATTTTTCTTTTTCGCACAATTTTTGTTCTTCTATAAAATAGTTTGTTATTATGAATTATATTATTATTCTTGCACCGTAAGCCCCTTGCACCGTAAGCCATATGAGTTGAACCATGAATAATGTATTTAAAAAATGAATTTCTGCTTCATTTGAGTCTAAAAATGAGATTTGTTGCGCAAAACCTAATAAAGATATTGTAATTTAATTAAAACAAGTTCAAGACAATACAAATTTATAAAATATAAGCTAATCCACCTAAACTATTGGGTCAATTCTTTAATCATAGAATAATTTTTTGTTAAAAATATAATACCATCATGAAGAATATGGTGCGAGTATATGTTACGATAGAAATCATTTTTAGACCTTATTTTTTAGACCAAAATTAGCTTTCTCTTATTAATTTTCTTTATTGTTTTTTTGACAACTATGAAAATCAGAAAATTTATTCTTAATGATTTTGCTTTGACAAATTTGGCTTTACAATCTTGTTTTATTGTAACTATCTAATCTACATTCTATAATATGATAAAATTAAGAAATATTTTGTTTTTAAATTAGTTAATTTGTTTTAAGATTAAGAAAACACAATGGTAATAAACTTCTGTTTTGAAAACGAAAGATCTTAAAGATTTATTTGAAAGTGTTATAACAAATAAAAATTTATTTTGGAAGCATTTAATTTAATTTACAATAATTGTTAAAGGTTTTGTATGTTTGTAGAGTCAGTATAGTATTCATATTTATGTTTGTATATTAATATTTGACAAAAACTTTCTATATACAACTTATACAAATTTGTTTGTTAATTTTTTTAACTTGAAATATATTTTTAGAATAAAAGAAAAAATAAAAATAATTACTAAATAAATAATTAATGATTCTTCTGTCACATGTGAAATTAATTATTGTTAAAATGGCTAATTTAGTTAGTTACTTATTTACTTTTGATTGTGCGAGCAAATCTTGGAAAAAAAAAACTTTTTTTTTTGTTTTTTTAGATATGATGAAATTAAATAAAAACTATTTATTTAATACGTTTTTAATTTATCTTTAATTTGGGTAATTGACATCATCACTTTTTTATTTAGAAAATACTAATTATCATTAGGTTTTTGTAGTCGACTCAGGGTGAGATTTGATCTCATCACTATATAGTGAATTAGTATTAAAAATGTTTATAAATATTAATATTAATTATTTAAATATGTTGAATACTAATTTGATTTAAGATATTTCAAAATTGTTAATTTTTGATATATCAAATTGTTGAAATGATATACAATACAATTATTATATTAAATAATAATTAAGCAATTATGCACATATAAATATTTTAAATTAAATATTAAAAATCAAAGTATTATTTATAACTAATTAATAATTATATAATTAATATAAATCGAAGATATTTTTTATTTAAAATTTTTTCTAAATTTGTTTTTTGTCTAAACTATTTAATTTTTTTATTTACATTGAATGTCCATAATAAATATTAATTAATAAAAATTATTAAGAGAAAAAAAATATTGATAAATTTCTCTTAAATAAAAGAATTATTATTTCTAGTTTTATTTTCTATTTAATTGTTTTTTTTTTTTTTTGATCATTTTATATCGTGCTTTATACAGTACAGTTTATTTCTTTATGATGATGGTATATCATCATAATATATTATTTAATATAAATTTTCATATATAATAAGAAATTTTTCCGCTTTAAACGGGTTTTAATTTAATTCTTTCTTTTATTTCAGTTATTTATTATATAGAAGTTATTTAAGAAAAAAAAAAAATATAAAATAAAATAAAAAAGCTGGTATCAATTAGTTCATTAAGATTAATATGGTGTTAGAAGAATTATTTAATTGTTTTGCGATTTTAATAAGTCGTTCACTTCAAATACGAATTTTTGTTTTTGTGTTTTTGTAAATGATTTAATATTTGTTATTTTATTTATTTTCGTTTACTTATTAAATTTTATTAAAAGAGATTGCATTTTTTAACAATAAATTGTTATTAATTTTAGTTAATTTTTACCATATTGGATTTATTATGGTGAAAAAATATTTTTTATTTTTTTAATTACAAACATTAAGCAACGCTTTTGACATTATGTACTAACTAGTTATACATATAAATAGAAAAAATGTACATATTTGGATTCATATATTTTAAAATGGTGGCATATTGCAGAAATTATTTTGATAGAAATTAGAAGCTTTCCTATTAAGTATTTATTATTTCTCTGTCATAAAAATGACGTTTATTTATATTATTTTTTTGTTCGTGTCAAAAGGTTTGTACTGTACACGTTAAAAAATACTTGAAATAGATGCCATATTTCGAACAAGTGAACAATTTTATGATGTAAACATAAAAAATTTGTTCTAAAAATACTTTTTCATCAAATAAAAAATTTAATTTGATAATAGGAAAATATTTTCTATTTTGTTGCTTTAATTTGTTGCAACTGTCATTTTTATATGACGTCTGTTTATATATTTATTTAATATATAATATTATTTATTTAATCATATTATTGTGTATTAATAGTGTACTTAATCATATTATTGTGTCATATTAGTGTATTAAAAACAACATTAAGCTCAATATTGATTTCTTTAAGCTGTAAAATACAATAAGCAGAGTTGAATTTCAGTTTTTGATTTCTAAACCTTAAAGAAAGATTCGAATTATAGCTAACTATGTGGTTCTGGTTCAGTAGTACTGATTTGTTTATAACTGATTGAAATAAAAAATAAAATGAATAAAATTTTTAAAAAAATAAAAAACGAAAGGTTATTTATTTAAAATTGAGAAGCACCTTAAAAGTTGTAGAGAAATATTTTTAATCATAATTATTTGAATTAATTTCAATTGATTTTTAAAAATGTTTTTTTAATTTGAAATTCATTTTTATAAATTGATTTATCTGAAATCAATATAGGAGGTTAAATAATCAAAATTATGGTAAAAAAATATATATTTTTTTATATTATTTTTTTTTGTTTATATTTTGTAATAAATACAATCAAATTCTAATTAATAATTATTAACTTTTGTTAAAAAAAAAATATATATATATTCGTTTTATTGCGTAAAGTTGAAAATGATTTTTGATTCAATTGAAATATTCGATACGTATCTGAATTGAATTTTTATTAGTAAATAATAATTTTTTATATTTTGTTTTATTTTTTTTTTAAATAAAGATTGACATGGTTCAAAAAGTACTTTAATTTATTATTATTTTAAATATGTATATATATATTATTGGTAAATAATTGGTTTATTTATTTCAATGATTAAAAAACTTATTAATTTATGAAATATTGAAATATGATAATGAAATATTAGATTCGAAAAAAAAAAAATATATATATATATATATATATATATATATATATTATAAACTACTTAAATATTAGGTTAGAATATTTAACATTTTTGACATTTAAATTAGTTCGTTATGACATATGTCAATGAAATTTAAAAATGATAATTAACGTACTGGTGGTTGATGATTATTTATCACCATCATATTATCAGTTTACAACAGTGTAGAAAAATATTTGATGAAAATTTCAATATAGGCATATAAAATTATAAATAAAAATTGTAATAACACCTACACAATTATGTTTCGGTTTTGTTTAAATTTTGAATAGAATCGATTCAAGCATTTAGCAAATAATTTAGAATTTCAGTAGAAGAATCACAGAAAGTAGACAAATAATATTTGTGGTATTTTTATTCGTCAAACATTCTAAGCCCCAGAAATATCTTTTTGAGCACAACCAGTTGGAAGAACTTTTAAATTCATACAATATTTCCGTAATATATACATTTCAAACTTACTGTTATGTTAAGTCAATGCTTAGTGATTGATAATTGTATGTTGCTTTGTCTAGGCTAAGATCTTTGAATCTAGAATAATTCGGCTGTCATCTAACAAAAAAAATGGAAATAGAAAACTGTGTATTCAGTCAAATATGTGAATGAACCGGACAAAAATATTTTATTCATCGTTAGACTGATGAATGTTACGCCTGAAATAGCTAGTATTAATTAATGCTTAACATATTAAATATTAATAGTGCGTTAAACTATTTCTTACGAAACTACATTTTTATATACGTATCATAATTTTAATTTACTATAAAATTAATTTAAATCTAATGGCGTTCTAATATCTTATAAAGGATTGATTTAATTCTTTTTATAGATATATCGGGTCTGTATCTACCATTATTAGCTTAGTTCTGGAGCCGGTCCTGCAGATAATTTGTACAAGAGAGAAAATTTTTTATGTACGAGTATACATAGATAGATATATATAACAATCTATATGTTTGGGTAAATAAATGCATTGAATAATGTACATATTTTGAAAGGGCTGTAATACTAAAATCGAGATAACTACTTATTTGTATAATTACATTTTTTCACAAAAATAATTTCAAAGTGATACAAAAGACAATAAATATATATGCATTTACTGTCTTTGGTGATACTTTAAATAAAAATTCTTACCTTTGATATTTTTAGGTATTATTTTTATTTTTACCTATATAATAATTGGAAATTAAATTAAAAAAATTTTCAACACAATTTTAATTTTTTTTTTATTTTTTATTTTTTAATTATACATACTATCTATTTTTTTGTTGTAATCGATGTAGATATTTGGGTACAATCAATGAATAGGTATATTTTAAATGTATAAAAATATCACATCCTTTAATGTCAAACACATATATTATATATTGATGATTTAAAAATTAAGTAGATTTATTTTTTTTATTTTTAATATTATTTATGAATTTAAAATGTTTTTTTCTGTTTTATTTATTTATTTTAATAGAAAGAAATAAAATAGAGTTTTATTAGAAGAAATTATAATATAGATATTGTATATTGTGTTAAATATTGATTTTTTTTTTTTTATTTATTTTATATTTATAACTGAGTATATATTATAATGTCTATATTGTTTCTATATAGATTGTTTTTTTCAAATGTATCGTATAAAAATAATAATTTATATAAATGTGTTTGTATATTCTATAATATGAATATTAAAGAAGGACATGAAGGTCATTGTGACGTCACATGCATATATGTATAGTTATTATCTGTATTTGATTTTTATTATTTTTTTCTTTCAAGAATTCTAAATTATACAATTTTTCTTCGTGTGACATCGCAAATTGAAATCTTTTTGATATTTTAGATATTTTATTATAATATATTATATTTATGTTATATATATATATATATATATATATATATATACATAGTATATATTATGAATATATTATATTCTGTTTAGAACTTTATTATTATTGTTATGAATCTTTTAAGATTATTGAAGTTGAATATTATGTTAAAGTTTTTATTTTTATTAGATGTAGTTATGTATAAAAAAAAATATCGACTAGAATTATATCTGATCCTGGGGGTGCAGTAGGTTGGCATACTGATTCATAAAAATATTATTTTGATATTTACATAGTTAAATTGATTGAAAAAAAAAATGATAAATTATTTAATAAAGTTTAAACAAAAATAGTTTAAATTTCTTAAATTTTTAATTATTGTATAACCATTTGGGAAAATGATTCTATGAATCTAAAAATCATTTTCATTATTTTCTCTCTTTTGTTGTTCTTATTTTCGATTTTAGTTTTTTTAAGAGGTTATCTACTCTATTACATATGCTTCTATTACATCAATCCTTCATGGGATAATATACAATATGATAATATAAAATATTTTTATAATATATACCTAGTTATTTATTATTTCTAAAATATCAATTTTCGGAAATAACTCAAATAATTTTTCTATTAATGTTATAACATTATATAGATCAGAACAAACGGTCTTTGAATTTTGACATTCCTAATAAGTAGGTATATAATTGAAATTTTTGATATCATTTTATTTTATTTTTCCATCTTCTTGTCAGTAACTTAACTAGAATTATTCTAAACTAACTAAGGGTTTAATTCAAACCGATCAACCATGGTAGCTAGGGCTTAATTTTATTATAATTTTAATTATATATAGTAAATAAACAAATAATAATAATAATAATTTTAATTCACTAGACACCGACAATTCTTTGACAATTTAAATTGGCAATTAACATTATAAAATTTCAAATCATCAATTAAAAATGTATATAAATTAATTAAAAAAATTAATATTAATATTATATAAATATATTTTATTTTTAATTTATAATAACTATATTTTCAATTATAGAATTCAGCTGTCATAATAATTAGAAAAAATTTCAGTTAACTATTCCAAGACACAAACCAGGGAAATGTCAAATTATACAATAATATTTTAAACCTACACACTAAACCTTCCTAAATAGTACATTTCTATTTTATTTAAATTATTACAGATAATATATGTGGCTTAAGTTATATTTTAATATATATATTTTTTTAAATATACGATATTTTAGACAAATTATGTTAAATATGTAAAAAACAAAAACACTGATTTGAGCTTAGTATAAAAGAATTATCGGTGCAATGTTAACTTAATAAAAACTATTTAATAAATTTCAAAATAATTATTTGTTTTTTCATTTTAAATAATATCAATGTTACCAATCCCATCTTTTCGCCGAGGCTTTCTTTTTGTTGTTGAAATCGATGTAAATTATTACACATTTGCAAAATATAATTTTTTCATTTATTTTCTCCAGCTAATGTACAGTATAGTCGTATAGTCTAATGTATAGTATAGTATGTATAGTATAGTATGTATAGTATAGTATGTATAGTATAGTATCGTATGTATAGTATAGTATGTATAGTATAGTATGTATAGTATAGTATGTATAGTACAGTATATAGTATGTATAGTATAGTATGTATAGTATAGTCTAATGTACATCTCGCATCTTTTTTTAAACAAAAAATGTAAAAACTTGATAAATCTTTTACGAGGTTACACTCACATAATTTGTAATAAAAAAAAATAACCCTTATATCAACTCTTAAAACCATTTTTTTACGATTTACATTTTTTAAAATTGGAAAACATGGAAGAGAGTTCTCAAAGAGATAAATTCATAAATAATATTAAAAATAAAAAAAATAAAATTTAACTGAAATCATTAATATAATGTATAGGATATATTCGTTGATTCTATCTATATACGAGTTATCACAAAGTTAAATTTTTCTATTTGATAGTAAAAAACACGTTAAGTTTAATATTTTAAAAATTATTGATCAAAAAAAATTATTTGAAAATGCATTTTTTACCCAAATATCTGTTTTAATTAAAAACTGTAAATTAAAAAAAAATATATATATTTTTTTCCTTTACTTACCAGGTAAAATTTTATTTGGACATACATAATAAATAATACATATAATATATATAACTTTGCTTGTAGCTTTTCTAGTTTGTCAAATTATTTTCTTGAAAGTTTTTAATTCTTGATTACCATAGATATCAAATATCATAAAATGTTGTTTTAAAAACTTTTATTTATTTATTGTTGTTACCTTGATCTCTATTAAAAATCAATTACTTAAGTTCAAATTAAAAATCAATACATGAGAAAATATATTTTGTGTTAGCTTGATTTCAGGATAATATTTCGTTTTTTTTTATTTATTTTTTTTTTTTTAATTTTATGATACCCAAAAAATATAATTTCAATGTATCTATATATGAGTAATTTTACTTAGTGTATTAAACAATTAAGTATAATAGATACCCTGGCAGATATCGCTTAACACTTTTAAAAAAAATATTTTTGTGAGGGAATAATTTCACTGATTTTTATTTATGTTTTTATTCTATTTTTAAGCAAGTGTGCAAAATAGCGATATTTACGAAATTATAACGAATATTAATTAGAAAGTAATTCTTTTAGTAATTTCTACATGAATTTTTAATGAACTGATGTGTTATTAGATGAGTTTAATAAAAAAAAAACTCATTAAGCTGTGGACATTTTGTCCAGCTTTAGAAAACTTAAATCCTTAAATTTTATTTGATTTTTGAGTTCTCTCGCTGAAGTATATAGTATTCGTCTACAGTGAAACGAAATCGAAAAAATCTGTACCTTTTAAAAAAGCAAAACTTTTTCGACATTAACTATATTACAAAATTTTATGACATTTGATTTTTAAAATTGTAAACTTTTATCACACAATATATAAATAAATAAATATTAAATGAGTTCCATTATTTTTTTTCCTACAAAAAAAAAGTTAAACTTTAAAATATATTTTTGCAAAACAAGAACATTTTTATTAATTTTTGGATTATACATAATTATTATCTTATTTTCCTTGTTTTGTGTATTCAAATTACTAATATTGTCATAATTTCATTTAAAAAAAAGATCCGAACGAAATCTAAACGAAATTATTATATCGAATTGCGGCATATAGTTTTCGATAGATAAATGTCATTTTAATCTGCAATGGTTTTCGATTTCGCTCATAGAAGAATACTACTTTTTATCACTGCGAACTATCAGCGAAAAAAAAAATATAAATTTGATATCAGATTTGACATTTAATTTTCGTTTCATTGAATGCCAATACTATACTTAAAAAAGTTATATACGATATTGTATAGAATATTTTTTACGAAGTATAAACAACAAACAATTTTGTAACTTCAACGGGTTGCTTCAACCCGTGACCCGAAAAATGTGTATGATAAATCAAACCCAGAACTTGCGCATATAGTCTGCGGGCTATACCTTTTAATGTAAGTAAGTAAATAAAATAAAAAACCATTGAAGTATTTATGATTTTTTAAATGAACCGAGAAATGAATTTATCAACAAACTCATACAACAGCATTTCATTTGAATAGTTTTGAGAAGTGTTGAATACAATCTATAATTATAATAGACAAGCATTTAAGGATCTGCGCAGTAGACTCCTTTTCATTTTATCTTCCTTCTCCTTAATGAACTCCTAATATATAAATCAGTTGTATATAAAAGAATAATGCGCACATAGTTAAAAAAAATTTTGGTTTTATTGTTCACGAAATACATTTATGTGAGTTCTTATGAAAATAAAAAACAAAAACAAACAAATCAGTTATTATTATTACTTGCAATGCAATGTACATATAACTATGATAAATATATATTAAAATTAATATTATATATATTAAAATTAATATTATATATATTAAAATTATAAATTACCGTTCTTTTAAAAACTTTAAATTTAGCTTCAACTTGAATTATAATTGCTCAACAGGGGCCCCTAGTTGTATTGTATTCTACTACATATATATATTATAAATATTTTCTTGTCTATTTAAAAAAAAAATTTGAAAAAGTGATAAGCGATATCTGCAAGGGATGTATATCGATGGGTATGAAGCTTTATTTATTAATGGTTGTAAATAAATAAATAAATAATCATAAATGTAAGTACCTTTTTGAAATGTTAACCCAAAAGATTAAAATGTGAATTAACTTTTAGTAAAAAAAAAATTTATCCGTCGAATAAATAAATTATTTTTTTAATTAACGACATTTTTGTTAATTTTTTTTATTTTTTTTCTAAATAATTTAAGGATATATTTTAATATATATAGAATCAAATTCTTATTGTAATCAGTTAGTGATATTTTGTAGTGCGAGTTTGTGGGTATAAATATTCATACAGGTTTTAAATTTAAATTTTTAAAAATTGTTAGACTTTATGCTATTGTTAAGCTATCATTAAAAACAAATTTGATTATAAAAAAAAAATAATTATGCTATATATGAATAAATATGCTATACTAAAAATAATAGTATTATCTTTGGATAATTAGATCGACCCCATGATGTAGAATATTTTTTTATTAGCTCTTATGGGACTAAAAATCATGATCTCATATTTTAGTAACATTTCAAAAGAAATGTTTTTAAATGTTTTTTAGATAATGAAAGTTCATCACACCTATTTTTTTTTAGTTTTACTTATTTTTTTGTTTTGTGTATTTCGATTCTTGTTTTATTGTAAAATTTGATTTTCTTTTGAATTCATATAGGTTTTTTTCGTTCAATTTTTTTTTGTTTTTGTTTTTTTTTAAATCCCTACCTTTATTTGTAGAATGAACCGAGTGAAAGAGCAAAGAAAACAAAACCAAAACAAAACGGAAATAATTTTCACATTTTTAAGCAACCAGTCAAACGGACGAATTTTTGTTTTTTTTTTTAATTTTTTTTTTTATTTATAATTCAAATCGGGTTTTCGTGAACTTTTTGCACATTTATAAATTTTCGTGCACGAAATTTGAAGTTTTTATTTTTTGTTTCTCATTATCATTAATATGTAGTGAAATTTTTAAAAGTGTGATATTATAATGTTGATTTGAGGTTTTTTAAGGTTTTAATTTTTCGATTTTTCTATAGGAAAAAAGGACAAATTTTTTTTTTCCAAAATTGTCGACTAGGTTTTGTTTATTTGGCGAGTAATAAAGTAGCTAATTAAATTTTATAAACTATTGTTTAGTTAAGAATTCAGTAATTTATTATTGATTGAATCTTTAAGCTAAATTCTGAAAATAAAAGGCTGTACACGTAGTTATAATACTTTAATGTCAATTATTCGTCATACAAACAAACAAAATCTCATGAATTGATAGTTTAAATTTAATTGATTGGCTTATACTTTTATTACACGCTTATTTTAATTACATTGTAATGTGCTAACTTACATTGTTAATTTTATTTTATGTTTTTATGATTTGTGTTGTGAATTTTATAGTGGTTAAAGGGAAATAATGTAAATTTTAATAAAACTTAGTCATATTAAACCTATCTTATATTAAATAAAACTACAGATTAAATAATAAATTAATTTTAATATTAAAATATTATTTTGATCTTTGGGTTTTCTGATTTAATGCATTTTATAACTAAAAATTGTATGTAATATATTTATTTCATACTGATTGACTTTTTGGTGAAAACAAAAAGTAAAGTAGTGATGTGGTAAGTTCGATACCATTTTAAATTATTTATTTAGCAAAATTCATAATTTTGGTATATGAAAATTCGGCAATTTGGAATGCAAATATATAAGCAATGACAGACTGAAAAATGGGCTGAAATATTAATTTAAGTTTTTCCATTTGTAGTAAAATTCTTAAATTAAAAGGGAAACAATAGGAGGAAGCATAATTTCATTTTATTTGATTAAATCATTAATTTGATTTTTTTAAAAATATTTTTTTCTTTTTTAATTATTAATTTGTTTGTTTTTGATAGTTTTTTATATTTTCCGTTAATGATTTTATTAATTTTATACAATTCGAAAATTATTCTGTAATAAACTTTTGTAAACCAGCTTCAATATCTTAAATATTGAAAAACAATTAATCTATTAATGGGTTGTTATAGTGAAGAGTGAATGATTATATTGGAATAAACGTCAAATTTGCTTTCATGGCAATACAATGGAATTGATTATATTTGTCGAATCGAATCGAAATGGAACGGAACGGAAAAGTTGAGCAAACTTCAATTTTTTCTAATTGTATAACCTGAAAATATGTAACAGCGGCTGTCATTCAAATTCAAATTTATTGTAGCTTGAAAAGTGTAAGGCAGCGTCAATATTATTACACATCAATATTCTTCAATATTTATTGACGATTTTAGATTGAAGAGAGAGACATTTGTGTTTACACATCAGTTTTTAAACAATCAAGCTATTTGTCAGTTTTTTCTTATATATTCACCAAAACTATTATAAAAATAAAAATTTTTTAATCAAGTACCCTGTCAAAATAAAACAAATGTAAAATAAAAAAATGAAAAAGTTAACATATTAATGTTGCTACGTTTTTCATTATTCGCCATATTTAATTTTGTCTCTCTCAATAAATATTGAAGAAAATAGGATAAATTCTATTTTTTATTCAATATATATTGACTAGGGGCTCCTGTTGAGTAATTATATTTCAAGTTGAAGTCAAATTTAAAGTTTAAAAAAAAAACAGTAATTTACGTACTGACATAGACTTCGCACGATATAGCAGAAATCACTCGTGTTTAAAAAAAAGTTTTGTGGTTAGTAAGTTTTATTTTTTATTTAGGACACATAAATACACGTCTCTCATATACTGCTTCGTTT
Source organism: Argyra leucocephala (assembly GCA_963942445.1). Lineage (NCBI taxonomy): Eukaryota > Metazoa > Arthropoda > Insecta > Diptera > Dolichopodidae > Argyra > Argyra leucocephala. The sequence continues at coordinate 21,661,072 of OZ012680.1, read as the reverse complement.
CCGATATATATCCTATAGTAAGTGGCATTTAGTGTATAAAATTACTAAAAATAAATAATTTTGTCATTAAAGAGTAATGTATATATATATACCTACATAATACATAATTTTAATAAAAACTATATTATTACTACAAATATCCAAAATTTAGAGACAGTTACTTAAAAAGATAAAAAGGAAGAATTCAAGTGATTTGTTTTTTTGTTGTTTTTATATTTGTTATTTTAGATGAATTTGTTTTTTTTGTTTTTTTTTTTTGGCATATGTACATAGATTCATTTGCAAGTAAATATATAAATTATATAATAACTGATTTGCTTGCTTTTGTTTATTATTTTAATAAGATTTCACATATGCATAATGTATTTGCTGAATAATAAAATCTTATGAGTACAAAATTTTCAACTGTGTGCGCATTTTTGTTTTATATACAATCTTATATATTGGAGAATCGAAATAAAATAAAAAGGTGTCTACTGCGCAGGTCCTTAAATGCTTGTCAATTATAATTATAGATATCAATATGTGTTTACACAATACACATTAGTATTTCTTCAATATTCTCTCTCATCAGTAAATACTGTCAATATATATTGATGTGTAACCACTGCCTAAGTGATTTATATATATTTATAAAAATACATTATAAATATAAATATAAAAGAATGCTTTTCTTATAAAAAAATTTTTTTTTTTAAACGTATTGAATTATTTAATTATTTAAACTTGTTTTCAAAAATTGGAACAAAAGTGTTAAAATAATGTTAAAATTCGAAACGGAACGAAAAAAACATAATCATGCATTCGAATTTTCGAATTGGACCTGATCGAATTAATTTGCCACTTTTCAAGTTTAATTGTCATTCGACACTTAAGCTTTAAAGTTTTAATTTTTAGCTGTCATTTTCGGTTATTTGCATTCGTATTACATTCCTATGCATACATTCGTATGTACATTCGTATTCGTATTACATTCGTTAAAGTGCATTACAAGTGACAGACAATAAAGTTGTTGATTTTATTTCATTTTCGTTGTAAACAAAAAATATTAAATTGAAAACTTATATTTTGTTTATTTTTAATGAAAAATTAAAGTATCAATTTGACAACTGAAAATAAATGTCAAATCTATGTGTCAAAAATTTATGTGGACTTCAAGCGGTTATTTTACCAAACATAAGTGTCAGTTTTAAGTACCAACTGAAAAATACAATTTTTGATTTAAATGCATAGGTCAAGTTTGATTTGACACTTAAATGTTCACACCTAAAAACTGGCCCTAAAGTACATAAACTTCTTGTCTTTTGAAATTTTTACGATTTCTTCATTAAAACAAGCAAAAAAAAAATGAATAAAGATTTAACTCAGTTACTAAAAAACAATTTTGATATATATTATAAATAAAAATAATAGTAAAATAGTAAATAAAAAAGTAATAAGGTTTGCTTAATTAATTGAAAGTATCTCATATGCAATAGCTATCATTATAAAGTAAAAATTGCAATATCGGACTTAATGCACGAAAATATAGTTCTATCTCAGTTATACTGTTAAAAACATAAAACAAGTAAAAAATATGATTTACTTGGATACTTAAATTATTATTTCAAAACTATTTGTAAATCTCAATTATTCAGTCTTGTTATTAAAATTTGTTTTGGTGTATATTAGAGTTATTGTTGACGTTATCGTTAACGTATATTTTTCTTATGCTGTGCAATTATAGCGATACGTAAAATAAATATTTAAAAATTTCAAAGTTTTTAATATTACTGCAGTGACATAACATTTTATTATTATAACTTTATAACAATGTGGTAAAAAAAATGTTTTAAAATATAAAATTCTATTTCAAGTTTTAAAATAATAAGTTAAGAATCTCATTAAAATCTATTTTATTATTTTAAAACGAAACAGTATGAAAATTTAAGTAAAATAATAAAATAGATTTTATATGAAATATTAAACGTAAATTGCTAAAATTTATTACAGAAATTGAATAATTCTTGTTTAGAACATTTTTTACAATTCCCTTAATTTTATATTAAAACTTTAATATATAAAGTATAAAAAATGGAATGATGAAAAATGGTTTACCACTGCAGTAATAAATTTGAAAACACAAAAATATTACTTATAGGTATTAATTTTATGAATTGGCTATAATTGCAATTTTAACTAAAAATATATTTACGTAACTGAAATTAAAATAAATTAAAATACTTGTCACGTTTCTCCATAATTAATAATTTATTTCACAATATTATCATCAAACAAACAAACAAACATTTGTTTAACAATTTCAATTTATTTAATTATAGTATAAATTTTCTTAATTATTATATCCTATTATCTTAAAATATAACTTAAATTGTTAACCTTTTTATTTTATTTATTGTTATTTTTTTTATTTTCAAAATTTCTATATATATGTTTCTTTGGGTTCCGAATTTCACCAAATTCAACTATATTCATTAGTATTCTTAAAAAAAAAAAAAAAAAAAAAAGTAAGAAAAAAAAGAAAAAATGAGAAAAGAAAAAACCGAAAATAAATTTACACACTTACAAAATATATAAAATATATAAAAATAAGTACTTTATTATTTCGAGGACAATTTACACTCAAACCTTTTTGTTATGAATTTTTTCTTTGCGCATTGCGTATACCCTTCTTTATTTTATTTTTTTTACTGATTCTGTGAATATGTTTGGTTGCTTGGTATTTTTAACAAAACTTATCCCAATCAAATTTTAAATTTTTTTTTCTCCTTTTAATATCATTTTTGTTTTATTTTTACATCGTTGTCGATTAGATATTTTTTTGAAAAATTCAAATTATTTATTTGAAATTACTATTCAAATGAATATATTATGTATAGTATGCATAGATACCATTTAATTTAAACATAGTCGGTGGTGGTATTGAGTATAACTTTAATTGACAAAATAATAACAAAAGCAAAATCATTACTTTAATTTTACCAAATTATTTTTTAATCTTCTATTATTTTATTATATATTTTTTTTTGCTTTTTTTAATAATTTTTTTTTTATTATTTTGTATTAATGTGAGTTTTGTATATTAATAAAAAAAAAAATTTCTACTCAAATTCACATGCGGATACAAACACAGATTTGACTAAATATAGTGTTCTATTTATTGTAAAATAAAATGAAGAGCCAAAAAACAAGTTGAATAAAATTAGATGAAAAACTCAATGTCAAATTTTTAATCATTAAATTAAATACAATATTTAAAACCAATCATATTTATATACATATACATTATATAAATATTATTTGTTAATGGTAAAGTTTTTAGAAAATTTTATTATAATTTTACAGCTTTCATTAATATCATTATATAATATGTACATACATTGTGGTTATGTACGATTTATGTACCATCAACACTTCCAAAATTATTTTACACAATTAGAATCAAATTGAAATTAATTGAAAGTCATCACAATATTATCATACAATTAAATATTAATTTAACTTAAAATAAAAAACAGAGTTTCGTGCTCATAATATTTTATGTTTTTATTTTTTTATGTTTTTTTGTTTTTTTAAATAATAAAAATTTAATTGAAAATTAGAAAATTTAAGTAAAAATTATTATTACTTATCATTATGTATTATTTATTAATAATGATTTGAAATTTCATTCAAAATTAACAGTTGGAAAATTTATGGTATTAGATCAGTGTTGTAAGGTTGATATTTTATCAAAAATTAGCTGTAGCATGACATCTGTAAAAAGATAAAAAGATAATTTAATGTGTTTTAATTAAAAGAATTAATTTTGTTTAAATAAAATTTTGAAATTAATTAATATCATTTTGAAATATTAATAAATATATTATTTTTCCTTTGAAATATCCGTTACGAATTTTTTGTTTTGATGATTTTTTATCAGTTGCAATATTTTTTTTTTCCTCACTGCTCTTGGGAGCATCGAGTTTCTACTTGGCATTTTCCATTGTACTCGTTTATTTCCGAGGTAATGTCTGGTTTCATTTTTAATCTGTCTTAATCTGTCCGAAGACTTACCCTACCTTTATGCCTACTGTAGAAAGGTAATGTTGAGGATAGGCCTAATGTTATCGGTTGCAATATAAGTATGCTCAAAAATCAGAATGAAAAAGGTCGTATATGTAGGTGGTTTACATAGATACAAAACTTTCTGAATTTATGAAAACGCTCGTCCATTTTCTGAATGCTGCTCACAAATGCAAATTGAAAGTCTGCTGGGCCTCAACTTGACAGAATAAATGTTTAGCATTACATACAATTTTTCAAAGTAGTTTACTTTGTTGTTTTATGTATTTAAGTTTTTGTTTTGTTATTTTAAAACTGTAAATACTCCATATTTTTTAATATATTAGAAAAACTTTAAATAAAAAATGTATTGTTTATAGGAGTAGTGATTCCGAAGTAAGTCTGAATATATAACCAAATGATCAACACCACTTTTAAAACTGTTAGTTTCTATGAGATTTGTCATAGAAAACAAAATTTAAAAGTGGAAAATGTGAAAAAAAACCTTTGAAATAAAAGGCACATTAAATAGCAGAAACTTTGCAGAATTGTCAAGTAAATGTAAAATATATGTAGGTAGAGTTTGTTTTGATTATTGCAAATTACGCCAACTGATGGCAAACTTGTTATCAGTTTGCAGCATTTATGAAAACACCCGCAATTACCTTATCTATAAAAATTATAATTTGATTTGTCATCTACTGAGTGCTATGTTGAAGAAAAAAGATGAAAAATGTCAGTACTGAAACGGATTTAAAATACACACAAGACCAAACTTTGTGGAACAACAAATGCATCAGTTTGCATTTTCCACCACATATAAAACCATTCTTGTAATTGCTGCTAATATTTTTGCAGATTTGTAGATGCTGTATGTGAATTTAGATGGTAGCTTAAAATTGTGCAATATAGTCTACGAAAATGGATTCTAATGTGTTCCTGTTTTCCGGTAGATCAGATGTGTTGTATACTAGGTATATACATCTAGCTGTCCACTTTACTACATAAAGTTATTTATTAATTTTCATAGTATGTAAACTAATTAATTAAATTTGGGAAACAATATATTGTCAGGATTTACTCCGTAAATAGCGTGTAGTTCCATTTTAATTCAAGTTATTATTACCAATATTATTCTGTCAGAAAATTTTGTAATGAAAAAAACAAATACCATTGTAGAATTCTAAACGTAGAAAATATCTCAGAAGTAAAAATAAGAAAATTGACAAAAACTCATTTGGTTCATTAAGAGTATTAGTTAGCTCGACGATCGAGTCTACTGTGAGATAGAAGTGAAATCGTTGAGAGAGATGTAAGGCTCAAGTGCGTGTTATAAATTTAATCAAATTCTTTTTCTTTTAAATACCATAATCAACCACTGTAGAAGTATAGAAGTCTGATTTTCTGAATTTTAAGCTTGAACAGTACTTTTTTAATCTGAGTGTGAGAATGTGTGCATATTATATAACAATATTTATGTACTCTTTAATATTTATATGGACATGTAATATAATACAGAAGTTTACTATTAATATCAAAATGTATACAGTAAATTTTGTCTGAGCTGTGAAATAAGATCAAACAAAGTATAACATAAATATTTTATTTATACAACAAAAATATGTATATATAACAATATTAATTTTGATAAATAACTATATATGCAATGTATACGTACACGTACTTAATAAACAAAATTAAAAGTTCAAAAAGAGTATAAATATTTTCAGAATTCCAAATTTTGAAAAAATTATTCTTAAAAAAAATAAAAAAAAACCATAAAAAAAAGTGAAATATTATATTTTATATCAAAAAATCAGTCTGATATTTATCTTTCGTTCGTTCAAGTATCGTTATAATTGTGCAAATTTTTTTTTTATCTTTTAAATCTTTCTTAACACCTGAAATTTATCATAATATAATCTAAAACGAAGTAGGCCAAAGAAACAATGACATTGTACAAATAATAATAAAAATATTTATTCGAAGTTAATCTTCGTGAAGAGGCATTTTTTTTTTGTGACAAGGTTGCACTACTTGTTTTTTTTTTTTTTTTTTTTGTATATTCTAAAGATAAGTTCATAATGAACGTTATGTATATCAAATTTCTTCACTATACTTCAGTTGCATTAATTTATTCGTTCACCAATTCTCCTTACTTTACATTAAAAAGTTGGATTAGCTTGGAATTAATTCATGTTATAAAATACGAAATAATCTACATATGTATGTACATAATAGAAAGGGAATTGTAAAGAGGGATCGGACAATTAGAAAATAAAATGATAAAATTGTTGAAATTTTCTTTCTTCATTGCTTTCTGAGCTCCGTTACAAACATTGAAGATTTTGAGTTGGTGGAATATAGCCCGTCGTTATATTCGGTCACAAGTGGATTCTTCCACATTTTTTTTTTAATGTTGAGTTCTATGTAAACGCGTCATCTTAAGATCTGTTGTACTTCTCCGTTTATTATCTTAGAATTGTAGGTCTATGTCCTTGATAAACGCTATTATTGCTTTGTTTTGAATTTCAGAATCAGGCAATATATATTCCTGGATCTTGCGAACTATGGCGTCACAAACAAATAGAATATGAGGAAAGATTTCTCTCTTCTAAGCAGAATCTGCATTTGTTTGTGTTCGATCTACCAATCTTGAACAGATGCTTGTTAAATGAGCCCTGATCTGTTATAAATCATGTCACTGTTCTGACATTGGATTTAATCTATCTGATCAAAGACAATTCAATCGTTGGATACTTAGTGTAAAAAATGCTTTAGACTATGTAAGTCCTTGGCAACTATCCCATATGTTTTGGGTTTTTGTAGTTTCCCACTTGGAAACAATTTTTTGTAGGTATAGTCGTTTGAACGAACAATACTTGGCTCTGATCCTAAGAATTTACTCCTCGCATCTGTTTTTGCAAGAACATCTGGTTATTCTCCCCCATTTGGGACTGTTTTTTTTCATCTTCATATCTATGTTTTGTTTTTCTACCGAAAATTGGCTTTCGATTCTGGCTTTTATGTTAACATTTTCTTAACTGGGATATTTTTGTTTTGCATTAGTTCTGAAATTTTTATTTTTTATAAAATTTCCCGAATATGGTGCTTAAATATTTTGTATATTTCTTGAAAGTACAAAAAAAAAAAAAATAATAAATTCTGTAATGATGCAAAACATGATTAATGTCTAATTTTTGTTTTTGCGGTGAAAACAGTTTTGCAGTTCAATTGAGTTAAACGTTTTCTGACGTTTAAAAATTTCTTTTTTTTCCAATTCGTTGCTTCTCTTGTATTTCGTTTTGTTTTTGAATGTTCTTTTTTCTCTTTTGTAAATTAGTTCGGATGATGTAAAAGTGTAACTAATTATTGTAAAGATTTTATGGTTATGATTTGTTTCCGCAATCTTTATTTTAATTGTATTGTTTACACTTTTTCTTTCAAATATTTCGTATAAATTTATAATTTTAAGATGTTGTTAAAACTTTTGAGAAATCGTAAACCTTCTGATCGATTTTTTTTTATCATAATCTGTTTTATAATTTAGTTAGTTATAGTGAGTGCTAAGCTAACTATTATATGTGTAAACTGTGTGGGATGAAGTAGAAGAAATGATGTAAAATATCTTGTGAGAGTATTAGGTGTTTGCAAAAAGACGACGATTGCATTTTCAACACGAATTTATTTCATTACAGAAATATAATTCACACTTACATCTAGCGCAAATATATATTATAAAATACAATAAAACTTAAAATAGGATTCAGGTTTAAATAAAAATAAAATAAAAATAATTAAAATAATAATATTTTAATATTTAACACAAAAAATAAATAACAAGGAATAAAAAATTTACGTTGACGTTTTATTTTGTCAAATTATATAAAAAGGGAAATCTATAAATTTGCTGCAATCTGTATAGAAATCCCGATAAAAAGTTGGATTAACGATTTGTATGATGATACAACTTTGGGATTTTAACCTTCTAATATTCAATTTTTTTGAAAGGAGGGTAAATTTAAGCTTTATGTCACTGCTATCATCAGAGTTGGATGACACAATGTTGGATAAAAAATTGAGTCTTAAAATTTTGAGGTTTTTACAAAACTACAGTTATTTAAAATCTCATGTGTCAACATTTTTTTTTCAAATATTTTGCCTGTCAAAATCATGTGTCTTAAAATATTTTGTCTCAAATTCTCGTGATTTTCATTAAAAAAATTTTTGTGTAAAAACTTTAACCCATTACTGCCTATTGGGTATTTAAATACCCAAAAACCTTAGTGCATTAAAATAGCTATATCTGCTGTTGGGTAATATATATTGAGCTAGTTTTGATTTTATTAGAGAGAAAACAGGCCGGACCATAATTCGTTCTCAGTGAGCTAATCAAAATTCTCAAGAACTGCCGTTGTTAGTGGGACTCAAAAACTAAGGATTTTTTAAGCCCCGAAAATTTCCATAAAAAATGGTTTTTGGGAAATTGGAAAATGGAAAAGTCTGGAAAATTTCTAAAGATCACTTAGCCTCAAACTGTCTCAATCTAATAAAACAAATAAAATTAATTTCATAATGATTGTACGACGGGATCTATGAGCCGGCTTTAATGTTAGCCAGATCATCGTCGGGCAACATTTATTGACCGGAATCGTCAGTTGATATATGTATATGGATAATATTAAGCTATCGATAGAAAACATCCTGAGGAGGGAAACAAACATTCTTTGGAAGCGTATTGAAGACCACAGAGTCTCCAAAATATATGCAGCAAGAATAAACACCAAAATAACCAATTTCCTTCTAACTCTCAATAGAGCCGACTGTTAGGAAGATGGGGGGCATACTTATTGGCCATAACCACATGAATAAGCACATGGGTAGACTAGCACTAAGTGATGATCCAACCTGTAGACATTGTTTGGAAAAGAAAGAAACCTCCACACATATTGTAGGAGAATGTTTAGTTCTTTCAAGGCCGAGAGTCAGATTGTTTGAAAATACATAGCCTCAGAAAACTTCTGCAGGATAAAATCCTCAAACCTATTGGCCTTTATCAAAAGGGTCGAGTTAGTTGAGGGGTGGAGGAGGGCATACAGGGCTAAAACCCTACATACCAGCTCTTATACATATTAGGCCTCCTCCATAAGGAATAAAAAAAACTTTGATTATGCTCTGATCCGATTACAGTCTGTATGCTTTGATAGTGCTCGGAGTGTATGCTCCGGTTAATTTTATGAAAACACCCATTGTTGAACCATAAAATGGTAAGCAATCGTCTTAATTCATATTTATTGCAAGCAAAATATTTTACTGGGTGCTTAGTTCTTTCAGAATTACAATTCTTATTACCTTATTAGTTCATTAAAAGTCCATTATAGAATCTAAATCTAATTATTGTTTTATCAAATTAATTTAAAAACCTAGTTAGTAGAAACATTTTAAAATCAGTGTAAACAGATTAATTTGTAGCCTATGCTCTCGAAGATGAAACAAATTTCCCTCTGAGCTGGATTTGACTCTGAGCTTGTCACAAAATTAGATTGCACTAATAGGTGCAGCTCTATATCTATATCGAGGCTGTAGAGAAATCGAAATTCATGGCGTTAAATAAATTTTTATTATTTTTATGAAAAGAATTTTTTTTTTTTATTTAAAAAACAAAAAACAAAAAAAAAATCAAATTGCATTAAAAATCTTTAAAAGTATTTCAATAAATTCTTATATTGCATAACAACATGACTGGTAGACGCCAAGTTAAGACGTTATTTTAAAGATAAAAATTTATTGTTGCTGATCATAAATATTAAGTAATTTACTTTATTTAGAATGGAAAAACACAAAAAAAAAGATAGAGTAATAATACAATAAAAATACAGTAATCTAGATATTTCTAGGTTATATTATAATATAAGGTAGTTATTCTGTTTTATTTGATATTTATATATATCTAAATATTACTAAAAATTATTTACTTTGCAAATAGAATATAATAAAAAAGAATAATTTTTTTTTTCTTAAATTTTAATTACAAAAAAAATTTTTTTTCTTTTTGTTTGTCCACAAAATAACATAAAAAGAAAATTTATAATTTTATTAATGTCAACATTATAGAATATGTTATGTGAAAATAAAAAAAATGATTTGCTGTTAAAAAGTTTTGTATATACATTTAGGTGTATAAATTTTGGAGGATTGTATTTTCACAGATTTTTATTTAAATATAAAAAATGTTGAATTACTTATTTAGATAAATGTAATTAAAATAATATATTAATTTTATATTTGATTAAATAAAATGTAGGTCGTAATCTAAATTTAAGATATATTTTTGTTGTGGTTATAGGTATATCTTCAGATTATTAAAACTGATGCATCTTTTTATCTCAATTAATTAGTTCATAATTTAATAAACTGATAATTAAAAATTGCAACGTTGCAGAGCTTATCGGTTAGATTCTATCAAAATTTTATATCAATAAATTTTATATTAATTTTAAAATCTCAATGAATACAAATAAATCGTTTTCTATTATACATTTGGGAGTATAAAGCTTCAACATACTTGATATTGATATAAACATGAATAATGTGTTTCGGATATGTTCATCAGCCTTAATTTTTTCATATGTGACTAATTTTATTTAGGATTCTAATTAATCAAATCAGTGATTACAATTTTTATATGAGTTTACGCTTTTCACATTTAGATCGTTTATAATGGATATGTTCGTACGATGTTGAGTGCACGAAACTATCATTATTTTATTTATATAACTACCGATAGAGCTAGCTTTTTATCTTTCTCCTATATATACATTTTGTTGTCCAAATTTCTGCAGCATTCATGGTTATTGAGAATATAAGAGTAGTATTAGTTTTATATTTTTACAAATACTTCTTAGTTTTCTGATACGTGATAGGGCCTTAAAAGCATTTCAATAATTTCTATTAGACAATTTGCACAGAAATATAATAACTTTTTCTAATCTCTCTCACTTATTTAATAACTGTAAACATCTCCCAGTTTGATTTTAATTGGTTTTAAGTTTAATAGGTCATATATATATAAATAAATTTTAGTTGTGAAAAGTTTAATTGAGTAAATCTAAGCAGCAAGACTACATAAACAACTTCTGGTTTGATTTTTATTAATTTCATATAATTCATTATATAAATTTAAAAAAAAAAACTCATATGTGAGTTATAAAAATTAAATTAAATTCCCACTTGGTGAAATCTAATTGTAGGAATATTATAGTATGAAAGAAAACTATATATATATATATATATTTTTAGAAATTAATAATTATTTAATTTCTCATTTTTAATAGGATTTACATTTTAAAAATTTTGTGGTAAATAAAAGTCCAATAGTTACTACTTTATAATAATACATATTATATAGTTTTTGTATACACTATAATTTTTCATATAATTTAAACTTCAAAATTCAATAATCATTTACATAACACATTTGTCTCTCCCCCCCATCTATCAAAAAATTTTTGCATCATTTTGTATATCCTTTTCTGTAAATATTATATGTGAACTTGATCAGTTTTGACAGCTCATAAACAATAAATATAAATTGAAACATATTGTACTAATTATAATTTTTTTTTATTTATAATAAATTAAATGACGCAAATAATACGTAAATATTATGATAAATTAGGCTCCTTCAATAGCTACTTTCAAATCACAAATAGCTTTCGGTTTTCTATTAAAAACTTTATCTAATTTTAAAGACATTGTTTGAAGTCTGTTTGTTTAAGAGTTTTGACGACGACGATTTGTATTAAAAGACGATTGATTGTATTAAATTTTATTTATATAATTATCAATTTTCAAAATAAATATCAACATCAGAATATTGGAACACTTTATTTTATTTTATATATTAAATAAATAAAAGTTGTTTTTAATCCTAAATTTTCATAAGAATGCGATTAATAAATAATAAATTTGTATAGAACTTTCAATTAAGTTGCTTGTTTTTATTTTAACTAAAACATATGTTTCAAAATATCAATAATTAAATCATATAATCAATTGTTAGTTGATTAGTTTTTGTATAGTTAATATATTTACAAATATTATTTGATTAAATTTGATTATATCAGGAATAATTTAACTAAAATAGATGGAATTTGAATTGTATATATGTATGCACATTTGTGTATGTTTATTATTTTGCCGATAGATGGAAAGAATTGAATACAAAATTGTAATTTCCCCGATATAAAATTTTTTTTATAATGTATGTATAGTCAGATTGAGATCAAATAATCGAAATATATTAATTAATAATAATTAAGAAAAAAACATTGTTCAACACAAAATTTTAGAAATAAATTTTAATTTAACAACTATTAATTACACTTAATTATTTTATCTTTTTATTTTATTATGAGTACTATAAATAAGTTTAAGTTATTTGTGCTAAAAACATTATAATTGTCTACTTTATTATACTGAAACATTTTAAGGGTAGATTATGAATTGCTTCTAATTATTATTAATTTTGATTCAAATGTAACTGTCAACATCAATGTTGACAGTGTTATTAAACTAAGTATGTCACTATTATTTTAAACTATTATTTAAGTATGTAGATATTAAAGTATGTCGAATTTTCAATAATAAAAAAAGGTGAAAAAACATTGTTTTTTTTTTTATTATTTGATTAATTTATTAATTATTAATTTTCACATTGAAAAACTTTTGAATGCCTCCAACTATTATTATTTGTTATAAAAACGTGTGTAATATACTTTCTATTTGACAATTATTGGGCTTTTCAACAAAAAATTTGCTTTTGTTTTTTTTAATTTTTTTTTTGTTTTTGTTATTTTGTTTGTTTTTGAATAATAAATTGAATAATTGAAAAATACACTTGTGTTCTTGAATTTAGTATATTTTCAATAGTTTTCGCCTTCAATTAATTTTTCAATATAGAATGCAACGAAAAATATTCAAGCTATAATATAATAATATTATTATGTTTGAATATATATATATATATATATATATCCATACTCTTTATATAGTTAATTATAAAACAAAATAAAAAAAATTTGTTTGTTTTGTTGCAATGACTTATATTGTGGAATATATTTTAAACTAAATATGTACATAAATGTATGCTTGAGCGTATGTATTTAAAAATTATAATTTACAAAAAAAAAAATTTAAATAGAAAATCTATTTTAAGCAATATATCTGTAAAAAAAAAGAGAAAAAAAAACACGAAATCTTTCATACATATACATATACATATTTAATGGAAATTATTCTCAAAATAACTTTGTTAATTTTTTATTTTATTTTTTATTTTTGTTTTTCTTAAAAATTTAATTTTGTTAAATATATCATAACATAAATTAATATTTATTAAGTTATGTATATATCATCACTCAAGATAATTGAAAAAAAGTAATGTTTTTTTAGTTCATGATGGGGTGCTCAAATCCTATGGTAAATAAAATTTCCATCTTTATTAGACGATAGGTGGCGCAAGCGACACTAAGTAGAATAGCAATAGTAGAATAATCAACTACTTTGTATTCTAAGGGCGTTTCCGAATCTCTCGCACTTGCACTTGATACTCGCACTAAACCTGTCAAATCGCACTAAATTTAATAAATTTAATTTTTTGATATCTAGTGTACTTGAGACTACACTGAAATTGACATCTGACAACAAATCAAGTGCGATTTGACAGGTTTAGTGCGTATATAGGTTTAGTATCAAGTGCAAGTGCAAGAGATTCGGAAACGCCCTAAGTGGAGTGACAAGGGGTAAATAAAGATAAAATGTTAAATGATATTAAAAAAATCGGAAAAACTTAGAATTTGAATTAGAATTGATTAATTTGAAATTTCCTTGGTTTGTGTCTTGGAAAAAGTCAAAACGAAATATTTCAAATTAATGATAGCTCAATCCTATTGAAAAGATAAAAATTAACAAAAAAAAGTTGTTCATTTGGTGTATAGGGAATTAAAATTAGAATTGATCTTTCATTATAGGCACACCCTTTAGTATTAAATATGCTTTGACTAAAAATATCTTTTACACAATTTTAACTATTTTCAACTCATTTTATTTATTTATTTACATTAATTTACATCATTCTATTTTTAAAAAACTTAGCCGGTTTCTCCACAGTCGGAGATCCAAAATCGTTTGGCTTTTATCGATATTACGTTTCGCATACAAATTTTTTTGGTTTGAATTGCTTAAATATCAATATTGCGGGAAAAACATACTATATTCCTTAAATTAGTTGTAATTTTATTTGATTGCACATATCGATATTTCAGAATTAACTTTATTTATTTATTGGTGCTGTCTAAGTTAATCATAAAATTCATAAGCATTATTTTACTTTAGTTTAATTTAAAAGTATGTGACAGCCATAGCAAACCATTTCTACTACTAAATTTGGCTACGTGGGGACTCATAACGGTCCCCTTCACCAAATACTGTACGAAAAAAATAAAAAATCATAAGTACCAAAGATTTAAAGACAACTATACGCTAACTATAATGACATAGAACTACATGTTATGAAAATGTCAAATTACTTAACGAAGCTGACATAGATATTTGTCAAAGCATATGTCGGCCGACCCATAATGACATCCTAACATAAGAAAATATTTCATAGAAAAACAACAACAAAAAAAAATTACATATGTCGAATTGGATTTGAATGGAATTTAACAAAAATTCTATATGTTTAACGAAAATTTAACGAATTGTGAATGAAAATTTAACGACATTCAACTTAATTGTCGCAAATGTCGATTGTGGGCATTTACATATATTTTCCATATACGGAATATCACATATATCATGACATATATAGTTCAATGTGATTTGGTTAGCGCAGAAACGAAGTATGTATGAATATTGCTTGTAATCAAATGAAACTGTTTTTGTTTGTTTATCTTTATATTATATATATAGTTATCAGTCAAACCGAAGACGTTTTAGTTACTATGTAGAAAATAAAAAAAAATTATACTAACAATGGTACCAACTTTTAAGTAAACCATTTAAAAATTATTATTTGAAGCAGCTATTTAACGCATAGTATAGGGTGTAAAATATTTATTTACTAAGAAACGATTTCTTGGGTCGTGTTCAAAGACTTTTATTATAGTGATGGTAAAATATATGTATTATGTGTGACCGTTAGCCACGACATGTATTGTACTTGACATGAATTCTTTTTGAAATTTCTAACTTTGTATTCGCTTAACCAGCTTGAGTGACTGTCAGCTTGAAAATAGCTTGATTTTGACATATGTATGTATTTCTGGTGACATCAATTTTGACGGCAAAAATTTGTAAAACTTTTTATAAAATTAAATATTAAACAAAAAACATTAATTTCACATTTTTTTAAATATATATTTACCCTTAAATCTTTTATTTTTAAATTCACTATAAACATTGAACCAAAACTCCGTAAATTTTTGACATTAAATGTCAATTCAAGCTCTGAAGCTTTCAAGCTGCGTATTTGGTTAAAATTTTCAAGTCAAGTCAGTAAATTTTTCTGATTGACTTAAGTAAAGTTGATTTCAAGAAATTGGCGTATATGCACATGATATTCAACCTTACTTGAAGCTTTCTTGAAGCTATCATGTATACGTAGTTAATGATGATGAAATACACTTCAAATATAATATTCATTTGATTAATTTAATTCAACTTTAGATATTTATTTGCGATTCTAGCTGTCATGATGATTCGTACTTAGTAACTTTGTATTGTTATTCAATTTCCGAATACTTTACTGGTGAATTGATCAATTCTAAAAATTTCTTAATCAAAAATTCATGTATACTAGCTAATATCAATTCATATACATATAACTAGTTTAAAGGCTTACGTCGCTTTATTTTAGCTTCACCCCTGTAGATTATAGTTATTTTTATATTTTATATATTTATAATATTAAGTTTACATATTTATAGTCCTTTTGAATAATTTTTTTTTATCAAAACCCAAAAATAAACATTTTTATTTTACAACAATAGTTAGTGTGAAAATCTTTGAAATTTTAATATGCTTATATAAGAAAATTCACATTTTCTATTATAAAATAGAAATTTAAAATATATATATATATATATAATAAGCCACCGTATAAAATATGTATATCTAATCTAATGTATATGTAAATATTATTGAAGGCTTAAAAATTCAATGTAACAACGTTCAATCAAAAAGTGGGAATATTTTGCTTTTTTTAGAAATAAAAATTTAAGGTGTCTTTTGACATTTTTTTTCTTTGTATGCAAATTTTTGTACATTATATAAATTGATTATAATTTGAGATTAGTTTAGTACAGGTGATTCTGTTCTAATTTTTGTTTACATTTAATATAGCAAAGCTTTCATTATTACGTTAGTTTCTTTTTCGGCTGCACGAATAAAAGATTTAAATTGAATTGAACAAAAAAAAAAAACAAATAAACAAAAAAATAATGTATGTACATACTTAGTTATAAAGATGTCAAGTATATTTAACTACTTAATTTAACGAACATTTTTTTTTTTGTTTGCCAAAGATAAATTCTATAACACAAAAAAAAAAAAAAATCTAAAGGATTAAAGCTAAAAAACTGATAAAGTAAAGTTGATTATAGTAAGAAAATTAAGAAATTATTTTAGTTTAAATTCGGTTCGAGTCGGTTTTTGACTTGCTGAGAATTTTCTTGTGTAAAAAAATTTTTTTTTTGTTTTTTTGAAATTACTTTGGTTGAATATTTGTGTAATATAATTATATTATGTGAAAATGTGAGTGTGTGTTAACATTAATCATTTTTTATGTTTTTTTTTTTTTATTATTTAACATAAATTCAACGTCATTGCAATTAAATAATTTTAGTCACATTATTTAGCCCTTGAATATTTTTTTTTTTGTTTGATGTTTCCACTCTCTCTTCTTTTATATAAAAATTTGGTTCTGTCTATAATATATGCATAGATATAGTTAATATTTTGAGAAAATTAGTCAGCATATTATATGATACAGTATTTTGTCTGCCTTATTTTGATAAAATTGACAAAATAGAATTTAATATTTAAAATAGAATAAAGTAAAACAAAAAAGAAAAATATAACTCTTTGTTTTCCTTAAGTCACAAGGATTTCAACGTGATATTCTTAATTATAATATTTATAAAAAGAAAAATAAGAAAAAGAAAAGAAAAAAAAAAAAAAAAATAAAAAATCCTAAAAGTCCTTGAAATATAATTTATATAATATTATTATCATATTAGAAGTTATATGTTCTAACCAACAAGTTGTCATTTGTGAGAAAAATGTCAAGAAAATTTTCTTCGAAATCTAAAAATGAAGTTTAGGGTGCTATTTCCATTCACAACAGTATTTAGTTGAGTTGTCTTTTACACAACTCAACCCAATAGACAACACAAACGAATTTTGCTATTCTGAATAACAACTTTTATTTGTTGTAAAGAGGTTGTATGTCATAACAGTGTTGCCATTGATAAATGACAATTTTAATAGTACAAATTGATTTTAAAACGTCAAATTTTAAAAAAATTTAATGGTACGGTGTGAATCTGTAACAAAAAGATATACATATAAATAAATAAAAAGTTTATAATTTAAATATAATAAAAATGTTAAAAAATTGAATTTTAAAAATATAAAAATTGTTTGCACGTGTAGCATTTTTTATAGAGGAATGTGATGATGGGGAGATCGAAAATTTATTTTTTAAAAATTGTACACTATTATTTTTTTATGATAAGTATATAATTCTACATCACAGTATATAAACACAACTGGTCTTAACCAGTTGTAACGTTTTAGTTGTCTCAGACAACTTAAACATAAACTTTTGTCGTTTGAAATATCAAATATAGCTATTTTAATAGCTATATTTGCAGCCAATACAACGTTAAAATTATGTTGTGTAGTTATGACAGATAATTAGGTTGTGTTGTGAATCAGAATAGATAAAGACAACAAAGTTGTCAATTACAACCTATTTTTAGGATGTGTTGTGAATCAGCGTAGCACCCTTAAACTTTTAAATGGACAATGTTAAACCTATTCATTGGCATTATTAAAATGAAAAAATATAATTTTTAATATAATATACATAATTTATTATTACACACATAATAAATATAAATAAGACTTCTTCAGTATCAATTATAATGACTTCTACTTTCATTTTTTGATAATATAATAGGGCTTTTAATAAACAAATACTGCAAAAACAATTTTTTTTGACAGAGTTATTAAAATTTGAATTTTCCACATTTGCAATTTTTTTTTATAAATAAAAACAGCAACACAACTGATTTTCATGCGCTATTTATTAAAATTTTGCAGTTTTCCTGCTAAGTTAGAAATGTTTATAAACAAACTTAATTTGCAACATTTTGCTTATCAACAAAATACTTGTCAATATAAGTAATATTGCCAATTTTTCTTGTTTATATAAACCATTATATGTTTATATTAAGTATTGTGCAGGTAGTTTGTACTTGTTAAATTCTGTCGAACAGAATTCATCAAAGTATTTATTATATATACACAGGGTATTTCCGAAGCAGCCAATCATCGATACTGAATCATATATCAGCGAATCACTTATATATACTCTATACGAGCAATATTGCTCACTTGAGAAAAAAATATAAATAAATAAAATAAATAATCAAAAAAAAATCACTGATACACTTTACATTGAGTAAATTGGATTGCGAAAGTGAGTTACGGGTTCTTTAAGATTTTGCAAGTTTTAAAATATTTTTGTTTTTTTTTATAAAACTATCAAATCGGCATATACAATAGAACATAGAAATATATAAACTTTTAAAACTCCTTTAATTACAGTCCTAACATAATATTTAGTTAATACAAAATTTAAAATATTTCATTTGAGTGACTGACAACTTTAGATTCTAGTGATTGAAAATTTACTTTGAATGTTCTTTCTAAAAAAATTTTAAAAAATCTAACCTGTTTTATGCAAAATTAAATTCTGTTCATTGTTCAAGAACAACTTTTGTTGAACTCGTATCTTGCGCTTGCTCTTAGCAGCAGTTTATCAGTTTCATTTCCCTCTATTAATTCATAGTAATAGTAAGTATGTATAAACTGACCAACTGTCTTCTGTGTTATGTTCAGAAGTGTCACGATCAACAATTAGAACAATTCGTGCAATTTGCATACGGTTTATTTGTGGCATAATGATCCCAAAATATATCAATATTCCTTGTAAACCGACGGAATGGTGAATAAAACTTTTAACCAATATTTTTCGGAAACATTTGACTTCTAATGTGACTACATAATATTATGTACTATAAATATACAAAAATTGTTTATATAATAATAATTATGTTATAATATTTATATTCAAATTTTCATAGTAATTGATTTTATTCATTATTTAATGCAAACATACATGTGAATATAAAGAAATAAAAACAATAACAAAATAAAAACAAAATAATAAAAAAAAAATTTTTTTAATGAAGTTTGTTTTCTTTAATGCTCCCATAAACATAAATAAAACACATATATACACATTGACTTGACATTGAATAAGGATACATATTTAATAATGATATTAAATTGAAATTTTAATAAAATATTTTTTTAGTTGTTTAACTTTTTATATATTTTCTTTTTGATTAAATTCTATTTTCGATGAAAGTTTTATGCAAATTAAAAAAAAATAAAATAATAATCAATTGTGTGAGTATGAGTACATTATTGTGTATAGTACACGTATTTGATACAAGTTAGTATTTATAGTATTTAAATATACATATCTCAAAGTAAATCCTTTTAATATTTGTGGTATATGTGACTTATATGATTGACAAATAAATTTATCAGAAAAAAATATAAACAATATTCTAAAGAAATTGAATAATTATACCTTTGCATTCCGAATATATCAAATATCTGAACATGTATAACAAATCTGAGAACATGTTATCGAAATAGCCCCACACAAAGTCAGATAATAGCCATTTTGAGAATGTATTTTTTTGGTTCTGTTTTGTAGAACTTTGGTGTAATTTGAGTCAATTGTAATTTTGAAGCTATATGTACTTCAAGTTCTTCAAATTATTAGAGTCGCAAAGTTGATATCAGACTGATCAAGTTGTTCCATTTAAATTAAAAACTCTTTTTTCCCAAAGTTGAAAATTTTTAAATTAAAAGAATAAAATATTATGACAAAATATCTGAATTGTAATTCTTGGGAGACAATTTTATTTGAAAAAAATTTTGTGAAATCAATATAAGTAAATAAAAATTTGAAACCAGCAGTTTTTGAAAATAGAGAACAGGGCTAAACAATGATATACAATTTTTCCAATGATAAGAATTTGCTGTTATAATTCTCTGTAGTTCGAATTTTACATCTCTTCTGATAAGTCTATTTACAATTGCTATAAATCTTTTCAAAGGGTGTACGGATAGTTGTTTTGCACAGATTGATATTTATATCAGTTCTTTCTTTATCCAGACCAATTTATCCAACTTCATTTGATTGTATGTTTGAATGACCAGAAATTTAGCGGATTTTTTTGCCTACAACAGTAATATTTTTCTGAATAATTATCAAATTGTTGGTGTTTTTTATTACTTTTTATTTTTACAGTTATATATCTTTTGTTTTAACCTTATATTGCTATAAAATTTACAAAAAGTGGTGTAAATTTTAGTCAACATCAATTGGTTAACAATTTCAAAACTGCTTGATATTTCCTTTTAAAGCATACATAGTCTAAATTATTAAACCCACTACATGTATACTTACATATAAAAAAATTATAAGTATAACAAGTTTTCAGATAGGCACTTTGGTATAATATGCACATTAGCTTTGTGACTGCTCTAAAGAGGAGTAAAAACAAAAATAAAGAATTTTATCATGAATTTTTTAATTAAATTTATGCACACTATATTTTTTTTTATTTTTCATAATACTTAATCTTTCAATTTAATCGATTTTTATTATATTAAAATTCAATTTCCTGTTCTTCCTCAATCGTGTTGTTTTGTTGTGTTTCTGTATTAAAATTTACCCTGAAATTTACTCTTTCTTTAGAAGGAATAAAATTTTTCTTTGTAAATTTTAGCTATGAAATAATTTTTTCATATTCGTTTTTAATTCACCACACCAATGTCTCTACTTCTCTCTTTGTTCTAATAGTCATACATGATGATTGATGGCGCTTAAAATTTTTTACCATAATTTATTTTTCTCCAAAACAAAATTGTCAGCTATAATTATTGTAATTTACAGTTAGTTGTTAACAATTGAACGTTTATTGAAATTTGAGTGTGATTGAAATATGGTTGACTAAAAATTTAATGAAATTTTGAATTTATTAATTAAAATTTTCTTTTAAAATATATTACATATACATATATATATATATCCTTATAGAATATGTTTTTTTTATATATTAATAAAATATGTATACTAATTAAATATTATTTTCATTTTTTTTTTCAGATAATATTATGAAATTAGGAAACTGAAGAATAATAAAAATAAAACATCATATTATATACATCAAACAAATGGGCATCAGCAAATAATATTGTCACTTATAATAAAAATACAAAATTCATGTTCTAGTACAAAAGAAAATAGAAAATTCTTTATTTAATTATTTTTCAACATTTATTTTAAAAAATTTTATTTGTTTTATTAATGTTATTTCAAAAATAAATGACAACATTATGTACAAATTAGTAAATCAGTGTAAAGAAAATAATAATATAATTAAAAGGGATGTGATATATCGTAATTTAAATGATGATGATGATAATCATCATCATCATCACTTTTCAAAAAGTGATCATGATGATGAAGATGATGATGAAGATATTAATTATGATAAAGATAATAAAACAGATAAAAAAAATCATCAGTATCAACAAGAACAACAACAATTACAACAACAACAACCACAAAATAATAATGATATCGTAAATGATTTTAATGATAATTTAAAATTATCATCATTAAATAATATTAATAATGATTTATTTCATTTATTATTTATATCGAATTCTGTTAGATGGCGACATCGATTACAATATTATATTAATTCGTTATTAAATAAAAATTATTTTAAAAATTTTCACATAAATTCAAATTATAATGATCGTATATATAATATATGTAGACTGCAGTGTAAAGAAAAGTTTAGTGATATAAAGCCTACTAATTTCCTAATAGATAATGATGGTGCTAAGAATGAACAAATTTTAAACGCAACAAAAGAAGAAAATTTTATTATTAATAATAATAATAATAATTGTGAAAATGAAAATACAAATATAATTAATAATGATTATGATATTGATGAATATAATAATAATTATAATACAAATAGCTTGTTCATGGAAAGCTTTAAAATTTTAGCTGATATTAAAAATATGTTCAACAAATTATTCGTTTATTTAATTAAAAATTGTTTTAATAATTCCTTAACAATGTTAATATTTCATATTTTATGTTTATTAATTTTTGCTGTTGACAATATTGAAGCCCGTCCAAATGTGAATACTTTATTACCGAATAGTGAAGATGCAGTTCATGTAAGTTCAGTTCATATTAAAAATAAAATATTTTAATTATTAAAAAAATATATTGTCTATAATATCAAGTATATTTGTCTTCTTTATTATTCTGAAATCCCAGAAACAAATCCCTTCAATTATACAACTTCAATTGTGGTTAAGTATTTGCTTCGGTTAAAACCGTTTTGGTCTAAGCGTTTCCAACACAACGTGTACCATGAGGATTCCATTCGAAAAATTATTTCGCAAAATTGTTTCCAGATTTGTTTGGCAACAATTGTCAGAGTATGCTTGATTCATTCCCATTGCGGAATTTCCACTTCTACTATATTTTGGTTCGTTATAGTGCAATAATGAAGGACAAAGTTAGGACATCATTTTGCAACTTGAACCAGATGACCCAGATAATATTAATTACATCATCATTTTAGTGATCATTTAGAGTCAACATTTGAACACTGCTGTAATACAAAATAATTTAAATGATAATTACTCTTTTTTAACTTACCCTATATCCCAGTTTACAAAAAGATTACAAGAAACTTAAAAAAAATTACAATAACGCCCTATCTATTTATTCCAATTGTTGTCTAAGGATTGAAAGGTCAAAAGAAAATGAAGGATAGTACATAAATTCATAAATGTATTTTAAATTTAAAAATTTATATCCTTCTAAATATTATGATTGATATTTAAAAAAAAAAAAAAAAAAAAAAATTTATTCTAAAAAATAATCTTTAAAAGAAAAATTTTGTTTTATTGTAATTCGTAATTTTCTCTCTCACATTCTGGATTTATATGTACGTCATAGGTTGTATCATATGTACGTTATAGGTTATGATTTGTAGGTTTTTATTTATTGATTATTTTTACATTCAATATTATTTAAAAAAAATATAATTATACCTAACTAGATTATTAAAAAATATTAATTATTTTATTGTATTATAATTTTTGGATTTAATATTTCGCCTACACTAGCCAGTATGATTGTTATAATGTTAATTCTTAAACATTTAGATGCAACACGGCGGAACCGTTTTGGATCAAATTTTGTTACTTTTATCTATATTATTAAATTAACTTCAATAATATTTGGATATGTTAAATAAATGAACTTATTCTACGGAATTCAATTTATTGACAATCACCTGACTGACTGATACTTTATTCGATAATTTTCAAAGAAAAATAATTAAAAAAAATAGTAGGTCCTATAATTTTGTTTTATTATCAATTGGATTCGTAATGAATTTATATTGTATTTACTTTCTTTTTTTTAAAGACTTTACATAAGTATTTAACTTAGAATACTCTTTACTTGCAATTGTTGAACACAAAAATGATAATTTATGTTCGTATAATTTAATCTATTTTATCTTTATGTCTTTAATTCTAAATTAAAAATGTTAATTAATATGCTTAAGTTTGCCCTTCGAATATTAAAATAATAATTGTTAATCAAAATATTAAAAACAAAAATTTAAAATTTTATAAGTAAACGTATGTATGTACAAAAATCAAATTGAGAAAAAAAGACAAGACAAAATCAATTTTTCAAAATGTATCGTAGTTTTCTGCCAAAGGAAATTACGATATTAAATTAACCATTTTCCATTTTTGTTTACATTTTATATGTAAAAGGTGTTGATAAGCACAAGTAAATGATGAATTTAAGGTTTTAAAATTGGTAGTATACCTATCTAAATTTCTCTACATACAAACGAGTATATTGTTATATTTATAAAGGTAGATAGTTATACATTAACCTACAAATCAATGACGTAATTATTAATAGCTGCCATTTTTATGTACATACGTACATACATATATGTATTTTAGGACTTATAATTTTTGATTGAAAAAAAAAACAAAACAAAATGAAAATCTTTCAGTTATGAGAATTGATTACGATTTCAAGAAAATAATGTGTAATTATTTATCTATTTCTATGACGTTTCAATTGACATGTAATTCATTTGGGGTTAATTTAAAAATATTTGCAAGTGTTAAATTATTAATGAAACAAGATTGTTTTATAATTTTTCAAACTTTTTTTTTTATTTACTTTTAAGTACTAAAATATTTTTATAAATTTGCAAAAACAAATAATTTTGGTAATGCGGCAATTAAGTTAAATCTGACAATTCGTTAAGTTTTCGTTAAACATAGAACTCTTATGTTAAATTCCATTCAAACCGAATGCGACATTTATGTAATTTATTTTTGTTGTTGTTTTTCTATAAAATATTTTCTTATGTTACTATTTAGTCCTAACTATAATAGTCATATGATGTCGTTAAATGTTCGATCTGATTCGATATTATTTAACAAAATTATAATCAATCATACATAACCTAAACTATAATGGTCATACCGAATCAAATCAAAACGTCAAAACCAAAAGTTAAAAGAAGTGAAAAAAAAAATATAAATTCTATAAATCAAATGTTTTTTTTTTTTTATTTTGAGATTTGAATAAAAATCTTGGTTAAAACAAAAAAAAAACGGAATTTCCATTTAGCTTACAAAATTATTTTATTTATTTACTTTGCTGTCAAAATTGCTTATGATTGTACGCTTCTTCTCGTATACTTATGACTTAACGAATGATTTTGAAAAGACAACCAATGATGATTGTGACTATTATAGTTGGTTAAATAGAATTTCTGTTAGCGTACAAACCTATATGACGCCTTATGACTATTATAGTTATAGGGGTTATGTCATTATGGGTAGACATATGCATTGACTGTCAACTTCGTTAGGCAATTTGACATTTACATATATGTAGTTCTATATCATTATAGTTAGTGCATAAGTTTTAACAATTTGATTGACGATTTCTGAACGATATCGTATACATTATGTCAATTTTGCATTTTGGTATTTCGTTCGATCAAATCGTAATTGTTATCGAAATACACAATACATAAATATGTACCTAAAATCTAAACATTATGTTTTTGTTAATTGTTAATTTGTTAATTTTGTTAATCCTGAACCTGCTGATGTAATCCTGTTTTTGTAATCATCTATTGTAGCTTGATCATTTTCAAATGTATTGTGAAAAATCTAAATAAAACTATTGAGTTTTGATTTTCATTGATAACCTCTTGAGTTACAATTATTTTGATTGATGTTTTGTCAATTGTTTTGAGTTGGCGAGACATGTTCAATTACTTTTATTAGCTGTATTCTTTTCATACAGTTCAAGGTCTAGGTTTTATGAAATTCAAAAGAACGATGTAGGTTAATGATATGAATAATTTTTTTAAGTTGGCAAACCTGTTAATTGAATTATCAAAAATGTCTATTTAAAAACTATGCAAGCGTCACTCGTGATAAATATAATTACTAAATATTTGAGACGTGTATGAAAACCAGATAAATGTTTGGGTTTTGAATTGTTATTGTAATTTCATATTAAAGTATTGACTATAGGTCCTAGACTATGAATCGGATGAAAAGAGCACATCTA
This sequence comes from Argyra leucocephala, assembly GCA_963942445.1. NCBI lineage: Eukaryota > Metazoa > Arthropoda > Insecta > Diptera > Dolichopodidae > Argyra > Argyra leucocephala. Next base: position 21,634,932 of record OZ012680.1, on the reverse strand, counting down.
TTATTGCATAAATTTACAATTTTGAAGTTGTTTTTGGAAATAGTTTTTGCAAATAAGTTGAAAATGTCACTTTGACAAACAGCTATATATATAATATTTTTTTCTCACGCTCTCTCTTTTGTCTCTCGGTAACTCATTAAAATATTTGGGTTCGATCCTGAATCACATTTCAAATGTTACACGTTTATAATAACTATTTTCTTTTTATCGACAACAATTCAAGAGTTTAAACATTCTTTGATGTAATAAAATAAGTGAAAAAAACCATCAGTGTGTAGGAATTTTTTTTATTTTAAAGTTACCTAAGGACTTGAACGTAATACCGTGACATGACATTTTCATTGTTTGCAACGTGACAGATTTGCACATTTAACTTGCAGACATTTTTAAATGACGTAGTGAGATTTTATTTGTTTTCAATATGAACATTATTTTCATATCATTTGATTTGTTTTTGTTCTACATTTTACCTAGAAAAAAAAAATTATTTAATTATTTTAAAACTTTTTGTTTTAAGTTTGTTCCAGATTAAATTCTTATAATATTTAAAATGTTTTTTTTTTCAATAATAAATGAAATGAAGAAGGAAATTAATAAATAAAAATCAAAACTTTCTAAATATTTTTCATTTTTTTTTATTATTGTTTGTTTCAAGTTTTTAGAATAAATTAAGTACCTATATTATATGTATATATATATATTATATACATATATACAATTATGTAGACATTGTTAAAAACTCCAAAAGCTTTTCATTTAGAAATCCTGTTATCAATTCTATTTCAAAATAAAATATTTCTATATAAATAACAAAGTGTATATATATATATATAATATTTGTATGTATAAATGTATGTATTTGCGTTTCATATTTTGTCCAGTCAAATGCTAGTAATGATAATGATGATTGAATTGGAATGAGTTTTTAATGATTTTGTATTGTGCTCAAAAAGAATTTCATTTTTATTAATTATTAGGGTCCTGAATCCTTGAAAATATAATGGTATGATGTAAAATGTATATTAACTATAAAATATTCAACGAATTAGAAAAGTCGATGTGAAGCTGTTTTGTGGACGTTGTTAGATCATTGTTTTTTCTTTAGGTTAACTCTATTTACATATAACGTAATTTATTCTAACTGCGTTTTTTATCATCAGTTCAAGGTCGACGTTTGAAAAAAACGATCTAAATTATATCATATTATATATGTTTTTTGTCATACGTTTTAATGTCATACATTTTTATATCATACATTTTGTTTTTGAATTTTTGTAATGAAAATGTAAATGTTAGTGTTATACTAGATTAGTTTTTACCAAGGGTATTTTTGTTTTGTTTTTTTTTTATATATATTTTTAAATTTAATTGAATTAAATAAAGTTAAATTAGACTAAAATATTTTTCGGTGTGGGTTTTCTGGTCGAATATAACCGCATTATAGATAACACCCACCAATAGGTTTATCGTCATTATATGTAAGAATGCAATCATGTATCTAAGTCCTTACCTCTTGAACAGAATGAACGCAGCCATCACGCAACCAACAAAGTTTCTAAATGTCAAAAACGCAGCAATCTAACTTTGTGCACAGAATGCAAAACGTTGAAAGCATTAACTGACATTGTTTTGTTTACTTTTTCTTATAAAAGAAAATTAATAAATGTTAAATATATGTTATAAACTTATAAATTAATTGTATTATATTATATCTGAGCTCTGTCGCTTAATTTTTTTTATTTTAAAATTGATTTTATGATTTGATTACATGATATAGAGATGAATATAAACAAAACAATTCAATTTGTATTAATGTGTTAAAACATTTATTAATGTGTTGAAGTTAAAACTTTTTCAACTTCTGTGCGATGGCTGCGTTGACAACTTTTCATTCTGTGCATTTGCATATGTTTTCATATGTTTCAACTTTCAAAGTAGTATTTCTGCGCGATGACTGCGTTATGGCTGCGCTCATTCTGTTCAAGGTATTAAGAATGTCTGATTTGATGATTATGCTCAGGACATTTTTTAATGGTATGTATTGTACCGAAATGGTTGGATTCGTGACGAAGCAAAGAAAAAATGTTTTATGACTTTTTAGACCTAGTCCAGTAACCTTTTGTTATTTCGATAAAATTAATGACAAAATTCAAATTATTAATTGAGAGTATAATAATCTGATAAAAATTTAAATAAAATGGAACTATATACGCTATTTAAGAATACATTAGTCCTTGACAACTGTAGTAGTTTTTCACATTTAATGAGTTCACAGTTAGAAATTAGATAAATAAATAAGTAGCAAAAATTTAACATTAAAATAATGTGATTTTGTTGAAGTTTTTTGGTTATATTAGGTATACACATGCCATGCAAAATTTCAAGGACTATTAAAAAAAAATTTTTTGATATTTTTAATTTCTTAAATGCAGCTGTTTCTTACATCAATGCACTGCTATAGGACATTGTTTAGTTAAAACTTCATTAGTAGATAAAACTTTTGCATGTAATTTGAGTCCGTTAAAAATGTGTGAAATCTTTAGTTTTAAGCTATGCTTTCAGCATCATTAATATAATTAAATAACTGTATGCCCAGTGTCGACATCTGGCTTGAATATTTAATTGTACATGCGGTTCTGTGTAGAAGTAAATAAAATTCTGGGTAATAATTTACTCGATTTATTATTTATTCTTCTATACAGTCGTGATATAGGAACGAACAAAATTATTTTAGATAATAATATGAAAACTTTGTTGTCAATTGTTTTGATGTCAGTTCAATTAGTGCAGGTCGATTTGATATCCTCTTTCCATCTCAATTTTGCGTTTAGATTGATGTGAAGGTATTTTCAACATTCTTTGGAATGTATAAAACATATGCGGATTTTCAATTCAATCTATTTTGAATACTAATATAATTTATTTACTGATATTTAAACTTTTTAAGGAGTGTTTAATTACCTAAATGCTAATTTAAGATTATCATTTGTAAATTAAATTCAATTAAATAATAAAATAATTTAAAAAAGTTAAATCATCTAAACCTAAATAATGAATTGACCTTTGATTTTATTTTAAATTGAAATTTAATGAATTGGGATTAATTATTGTGTTTGAGAGGGGGATCACTGTGTTGTTATTAAAACATTTTCTGTAAGCATACTTCTAGCATTAAACGATTAAGGATTCTGTTATATTATGTTTTTAGAAAAAAAAAATTGTTTTATAAGTTGTTGACATTTAATATTGTTTTGATATTTAATATTAATGTAAAAGTTGTGTATATATATATATATTTATCTAGAAAACTCACAATTATGATAAGGTTAATTTTATTTCACCATTTTGGCCTTTTTTCATATTTTTTTTTTTATATTTATTTCTTGAATTTGTATTTAATTGTTTTGTGTCAAAGCATCTGAATACTAAATTTACTACGACTATAATATTTTTTATTTAGATACACGTACAGATTATTAGCTGTTTGTGAGTATATATATGTGTGTATGAATGGATAAAAAAGGAATGAATATATACAAGATACAGAATTGTATATTTTTTTTTGTTATTTTTTTTTCTGAAGTTATTTCAAATGTTCTTCAAATATCCTTGTCCTTTTACAAATGTTGAGAGTTTTGATAAAAACCCTGTTATTAGATTTTTATTTGTTAACATTTTTTGGGAGCTTTTTAGGTATGTATACAAAGAAAGAAAATATGTAAGAGACTAAAAGATACATAGATAGTGAGATATTATATGTAGTTAGATATATCTATATTTTTAAAGAATATTTTGATCAATCAAAAATACAAAATATGTGTCAAATCGCTTGGAAATAAATGTTAAAAATGTATAATTTTTTTTTTAAATTTCTATACTGAAGGAATAATAAGGGTATTCACGATGAAGTGTAGAAGTGTATAGTATGTTTAAATCTACAATAATTTGTACAACGATTTCATAAATGTACCCTTGTACTTTTGATGTTGTACTCGATGTACAGTGTGACAGCGGTTTGTTTACATATGAATTTAATTTATAATTATTATGAGAATATGTATGTAAGTGAGAAAGAACTTTATTTTTTCATTTGTATTAATTCAATTAAAATTTTTTATTTAAAAAATTATTTCTGTCCTTATCTCATAGCCATTTTCCAAATATATATGTATTGATTTTACAAATTTCAAACTTAAAAATTACAATGGCAACTTAAGTACAATACTAAAAGTATATACAATAGGTTTGAGTCTTGTAAAAATCTACAAGCCTTGTAGAATATTTTTTCATATACAATTTTTACAATAGCAATACACTTCTACACTTCTAACACTTAGTACAAGATTATATACACCTTCAATCTACACCAATTCGTGAATCCCCTATAAATGTGTGCTTTGGTGCCTATATTATGTATTTCACTAACGTTTATGATTTGATCGAACGAAATGTCAAAATGCAAAATTGTAAAATGCAATATTTCGATATCGTTCAAAAATTGTCGACGAAATCGATAAAATTTATCGATGTAAAATTTTAACGCGGAAAGAGAGATTTTGTACCAATTATTTTAATTTTGAATTAAAAAAAAAGTGACGTTAGGACGCTTGGTGTTTTTTTCTTTTGTGTATTTATAAAAAAAATTTGGAATAAAATTGAAATTAATTTAAAAGTTGACAATATTTTACTTTATTCTTGACAATTATTTTTTATTGAAATAAATTTTAATAGCGATAAAAGGCAAGTTACAAACAAACTTCATAATGAAAAGTTAATGGAAATAATGAGAAAACAAAAGGGGTTTAGGAAAAAACAGAAGAGTGCAAAAGAATATGAGGAGAATATATGAAAGAACTGAATGGTTTAGAGGTCCTCCAAAAAAATTTTCATCACTATCAGAACTTGAAAAATATAACTCTGCTGAAATAATTTTATATTTCTTTTATCTACATTAAAGTTAATAGTTACTTATAATTTAATAATTTCTATTTATTTCAGTTATTTTTTGGTTTTTTCGAATATTTAATTTGAATTTGACATTTAAAGAATCAAACATATGTCATTTTCATTATAGATTTGAATTTAGAACACTTTCAGCACTTTTAAACACTTTCGATAAAATTTTCTATAAAAAATATATAATGACTGTAAGTCTGTAACGATTTGAATCGAATAACTCTATAACGGAAACGATGAACGATTCAATCCAAATCGATCGAAATACATAACAGACACCTTAGATTATTTGCATCACTTCCTACTTTGTCGTAATTTTATTGTTTTTTTTACTTTCACCGTTAAAATTTTTCAAAACTTGCATCAATGTTATTTGTTTGTTAAAGGTGTTAGTTTATTCGATTTTTGTATGTTATTTTTAAATCAATTTAATTTTTTTTTCGAGAAAATTTACCATGGAAAAATTAGACGGTCAAAAAAGGATTAATGTCTCAGCACAAATGAAATGAAAAATCTATAGCAGGAGAGATACGATTGGACTAGACATTTGGGATGAATCAGTCAAACGGTTAGGATAAAATACTTTTGAAATCTTCAATTGAACGCAATTAAACCGAGATTGTCTTAAGAATTCTTAGAAAACAAAACACTGAATTGGAATAAACGCGAAGACTGGAAAAAACATAATGAAATTAAAAATATCAAGTAACAGGATTGAGCAGATCGAAAAAGTTAAATTGAATTTAAATTTTTTGCTACAGGAGCAACGGGTTGCAGAACTTATTAGCAATACGAATGTATAAAATATTTTTCTAAAATTTTTTTTAAAAAAAACTTAAAAAAAAATGGCTTGAAATCCGGTGACATCGGAAATGTATCTAAAAATTTTAAAACGATACAATGTACATACAAATACAATATGTCAAATTTTCTGAATTGACAACATTGTGTTGGCCACACAATGTACTTTGCTTACAATTCCCATCACTCTAAACCCATAGTCTCTGAAATAAACGTCAAATCAAATGTCAATATATTATATTCTTGTGAATACCTATTTTGTGGATAAATTTTTAAAATATTTGAATTGAATATATTTGTGAAAGATTATAATATAAAGTTTTAACATGGACAATTTTGTACAAACTTTTTTTTTTGTTTTTTTTTTAAGGAAAATTTATATATAGTTAATAAAAGCATCCTTCTTTCGTGAGCCAGCCCATTTCCTATGAAAATTAAAGTAAATCAAAATAAAAAAAAAAACATTTTTAAATTTATTTTTGGAACACTAAGTAAAATTTATAATTATTTATACTTTCTTTAATTTTTAAACTTATTGCTTGATTAATAAAAAAAACTCAACAAAACCTGTACCAAACTATACTGTATATCAACAAATTTTCGGATACATAATTTAAGAACCCGAGTCGGGAAAATGAGTCGCGGATACACTGTAAAATTAATTACCGACCATGAGACAATGTAAACAAGTTTTTTTTGACATTTAAGATCGTACGTCAATCTGTTGGCGACGTTGTCGCCACATTTACGATGTCACGCATCGTAAATGTCTCAACACAAAGTTGAATGCAACGTCCACACCACATCATCTTAAATGTCTGAAAAAGCTCACAAAAGCTTGAGACATTGTCTACATAATCACAATTGTTGTTGACGATGTCTCCGCGACCGGTTTGACAGGTATTTGGGTTTACAAAAATTTTCAAAACCCCAATGTTGTACAGTGTCAATAAAACTGTCTGTTAATTTTACTTCATCATAAATGAATTAAAACACAATGTCTCCGAAAGCTCTCATTACACAATGTATCCAACTTATTTTACAGATAAAATTGACAACTTAATTTTTTTTAAATATCTTGTCAGGTTGAAGTTTTTTTAAAGACATTCACGATGTCACCGATACTTATATGTATAACCTGCTCCTATAAAATTGTAGCAAAGTCAAAAAATAAACATTGCGGCAGTCACTATTTAACAATTCATTTTATATTTAGCATACTGACTTGTTAATCACCGTAGTGTTTATTTTTTGATTTCACCCTTAGTCTTAAAATTATTTTGATTAGAATTAGCAACAGAATTAGCAATAGAATTTAGTTGATTACATAATAAAATACTCCTAACTATTTTTTAATATTTTATTATTGAGATCTCACTATTCGAATTTTACAAATATTCAATTATATAGAATGTATCTAGCGAATCCCATAGATTACAATAAATATTTTTAGAGTAGAATTAATTTTATCTAAATACATACATACACCCATATGCGGTTACTTTGTGTTGTTTGTTATTTTCTCAGAAAAGAAATATTTCACAACCTAATCAAAATATGGGTTTACCGTAGGGGTATGCCGCGAAAAATAAATAAATAAAATTTTTATATAAAATAAATTTAGTCTAATGAAGGTTTCTTATTTTTGTGTTTTAAACTTTAATCTATAGTAGTCTGTCTGTTAATTCAATTTATGAGGCAATGCATTCATCTATTGTGATAGCTGGATTTTAAATTTAAATTGTGCGTAGTTATTTTTTTTTTTTTTTTTTTTTAAACTCTTTGACAGTGATTTTTTTGTTTTTGAAAATATTTGAAAGCTTTTAATATCAATGTTTACATTACTAATTCATTACTATAATAATTCAAAAAAGTAAAAAATTGCTTTTATCGATTTTTTTAAATAAATTGTCGCATTTATTTTTTTATATATTTATAAAAAAGCACGTTATGAAAGAATTGGATTGAAAAATATACATACATCATATACATGATGTTTCGGAAATAACCTGTTGCAGTCTCAAAAGTAATTGGAAAGTTCGTAACAAACAAAAAATGTATATAGTTATGGATTGCAACATTGCAAGTCTATTCTTAACCATTTATAAGGAAGGGCTTCAAGATTTATATTCGCTTATATCAAATATTTTGATTTCGATTTTTACCTATAAAATCCTAGTTCCAAAATAAGGTACTGCGCAACATAGTCAATGCTCCATGGTATGTTCGCAATGCCGATATTCATCGAGATATGAAGATCTCATCTATAAAAGACGAAATAATGAAATGCGCTGCACGGCATAAAACTCGTCTGATCCAACATGTCAATACCGAAGCTTCTAGCTTAATTGACAATCAAAACTTTGTGAAGCGACTAAAACGAACAAGGCCACTTGAGTTAGGTTAAAACCTTTTATCTATTAAAACCTTATTGGATTTTGGTAGATCAAAGGTATCTTAGTTTCTTTGAGTTAAATGTAAATTAATGGTTAGTCTATAAGACTAGTTTTAATGTTGCAATAATGATAGGAGTTTTTAGTGGGTTAAAGTCCCACAGTCCTTCAAACTGCCTTCCCCGGTAATAGGTAGTCCCTGAAGCCTCTTTCGATGATTTACTACTATCTGAAAAAAAAAAAAAAATAAAATAAAATCGTATCCAGATGAAAGTACATATGTAGATATTTAATTGCTTAAAACTGATTCAAATTATTATTATTATTGAATTGACCATAATTTAAATCATGGCCAATTTTATAAGCATTAGTTGCGGAGGCTTTCGGCTTGTGAATTGTGTATATATACACCTAACCCTCGATTTACACGTTACCCGTTTGGCTACACGATTTACACGATTTAAACGATTTCAGTTTACACAAGACATTTTGTTACTAAAATTTGAACATTTTTTGAACAACATTTTTTGCCAGTCAAAACTGGTTGAACAAATTTAAGAAACGTTTTGGATTCGACTGCTGAAACAACAAGGGGGAAAAATATTATCACAGGTCGAACTAAGCAGAACCATTTAAACAAAAGTTAAAACAAGCCATTCTTGATATAGATATAGCATTGAATACATTGTTCAATGCTGATGAAGTAGGTTTTTATTGGAAACTCCTACCAGAAAGAAAACAAAACGAAACAATCAAAAATTGTTGATTTTTTCAAAAATAAATAAGCTTTCATATTTTGTTATTTGAAATAAGAATAAAAATACACAATTTTAAATTGATATTTGCAGTTATGTAGTTTTAGGGGTATTCAATATAACGAACGTAGGTATAACCATGACATTATATTGTTCGTTATATTGGAACATCACTGTATTATTGAATTTTTTGTCAACAAAATAATCATTTGAAGTTCGTACGGTATTAATGGTAATAACGGTAACAATTTTTTTTTTAGTGTTGATTATCTTTGAACTAGAAAAATGCTTAAAAATTAATGGAAGAAGAATAAGATGAAAAATTGACAAAAAATTGTACTTTATTTTTTCAACAAAAAAATCTTAAATGATATTTTGTTGGTAAAAAATTTAATGATATTCAATTTTAGGGCATAAAAACTTTCAATTGAAGAGAGCTAGAGTAATGGTTGATAATATCATCACAATCAGTTTAAATTATCATAAGTAACTAATTATTTTGTTTTAAATAATCCATATAGTTGCGATTTTCAAATGTAGAAAACTGAAGCAAAATATTTCGGCAGTAAACAAATCTTTTCAAGTCCCATAACATCTAAGTGAATGAGAAAAAAAATTTCCTTCACAACAATTTCATATTTGTTACAATCTCCTCAATCAACTCTGACACTATTGCAGATTATTTTCAAAACACTCTGTATATATATATGATTTTATACCAACATATTTTAATATGCTGTTCTAGATACATATATACATATACATACATATATAATATTTCTAATGTGAATTTTACTCTAAACGTAGTCCTTCCTTACCTTAAGGTGAGATAAATAAAACTTTTAATATATTTTATTTATATATATTTAACTACACTCACTCATAGATATAGATTTAAAAAAAAAAAAGGTTGAATAAAATAATAAATTTTCAAGGTGAATTTTGTTAAAGTTTATTTAATATTATAATATATATTATAACTACATAATAATATATAATATATTTATTTACATATATATATACATTTTTTTTTTGTAATCAATTTATATTTTGAAATTTGTTTACAGTGAATTAACTATGTACATACATATATATATATACTATAGGTATATTTTATATATTTTAAATTTGATTTGAATCCCTAAAGTAGTATTATTATTCACCTTGTAAATTTTATTACCAGAAGAACCAAAAAAAAAAACAACTTAATGACACACAAAATATGTAAAAATAAAAAAAAAATAAAAAATTGAGGTTTGAAATTTTTGTCTTCTTTAAAGGAAGTTTTGAATAAAAATCATAAGAATAATAATTTATGATTTGGAAAACTTTTTAATTTTAAATGGAATTATGTATATTAAATTTAAAAACTGGCAATTAAAAAAATAAATATATATATATTCAAATTCTAATTAAATTTTAAAGTCTGCCGTTTAATTCGTTTTTGGAAAGAAAATTGATTCAATTTTTTTTTTGTGATCACTTTAACTGAAAAGTTTTTCGCATTCGTTTCTGAAATTTATCGATTAGATTTTTTTTTAGAAAAAATTGAACTAAATATCGATGTGGTAAGATACGAGATTTATCCTCTCCAGTTCGAATTTTAAAACAAAAATCTATAATCAGTCTATAGCTAACTACCGTTATTATGCCTAATTTATAACACAAGTTATAGTGTTATGAAAAAATGCACTAACTATACTTATAATGACATACATTCTCATATTAGCTTTGTTCAGTAAACGGTTCTAGAACGATTTAGAGTAAAACGTTCTCGAGTAAAAACGAACACATTTTTGTGTTCAGTAGTTATAGTTTCCGTTACTTGAACTTTTTTTGTCCAAATGTGTTCTGATCGTTGTTCATTAGATTGTGCCAAACAGTTATAAATTGACATTTTTTGTTCTAAATTTTTTTTTAGAACATTTTTGGGCAACTTTTGTTGTTGTTTTTTCTTTAAATTTTGACAGTTAAACAAACAAATTTGAAAGTAATGAGAGTAAAAAAATATTAGAACAAAAAAAATAAAAAGATGAAGTAAAGTGTTCAGTATGATTTTTCTGTTCTAGGTAACCCTAAAGTGTTTGATATTTAACTGTCATTGCCCAAAACAGTTATGTCCGACTCTGTTCTAAATCTACTTAATAAAGATATAATATAACTAATAAAAAAAAGAATATAAATATATAATATGTATACAAAAATATATACCAAATAATTAATATAATTTAATAAAAAGGCCCACATTTTCGAAAGGGAAAAGGACCTATAAAGCTGGCCTATACAGAACTATATAGCTGGCCTATACAGAACTATATAGTTGGCCTGTACAGAACTTATCTGTAGGATCAACTGTTATATAAAATAAATAAATAAATAAATCTACTGAACAAATTTATTATATCTTTCATGACATATACAGATATTCTGTGTATGCAACTGCTTATAATCGAAATATGCCGCTATTAGTTAAATTTGACAATTCGTTAAATTTTCGTTAAACATAAAATACTATGTCAATTTCTATCCAAACCGAATTCGACATAACTATGTAATTTTTTTTAACTAATCAACTTAAGTTATTTGACCTAAAACTTCATTTGATTGCAAACCATGAAAGAAGAAACACCATTTTGAATTTTTTTATATTGATTTTCATCCATAAATGGAATGTCATTTCATTCCAACGTCATTTCACCACCTACTATGAACTGAATCGTATTAACTTAAGTTGAACGAAAAGCAAATTTTTTAACGAAACTAAAACTTAAGTTAACTTAATACTAGTTGCTAGCTTAAAGCTAGTTGATTTTATGCCAACACATAAGAGTGTACATGAGTTTGACATTTACTTGAATTAACTTAAGTACGGCTAGTTAGGTCTTATGTTCTTATAGTTAGCGCATAAAGATAACAAGACTGGTTAGGAATGTCAAAATTTGAAACATATGAAATGGAAATGAAACGTAAGAATGTTAGAAATTAAGTTAATTTTAACTTTTTGTTACCATGCTCACCAAAATTTTGACATTTCTGAATCTTGTGATTATAATCGAATTTTCAAAAAACATTATAAAAATTATTAAATATTAAAAAAAAATAAATGGTGGTTGCATTTATAAAATTTAACAGCACTAGCAGCATTCTTCACATCCATTTTTTCTCACACAAAATTTATTCCACTCGAAAAACATGAAACAAAATATCTTATACCCTTATCTACCGTACCTATGTGTGTTATAAAAACTCATTCTTTTAATATTCTTTCTTACCATTTCTAACATTCTTACCTTCTTTTCATTTTTACATTTTTACGTGTATTATAAATTGAACTTTACTCATTGGCTGGAGATAATGTCAAAACACTTTTCAACGGTGTAAAATGCCTAAAACAAAGTAGTATCAAATGAAATTTTATATGAGATCAGATAATGTCAACGAAGTGAAAAATTGAACATCGCTGAAAGGTGTAAAAATTTAAGTCATTTCAACTTTTTTGTAGTTCAAGTAAGGCAGAAAATGTTATTAAAACAAATAAAATAAAAAACATTTTAATTTCCTTGATCTGCGTTCGATATTGTCTATGGGATTAGGTCTGTAATGTATGCATGTAAATTTTTTATTTGTAAAAATTTCAGAGAGATGTAAATGAGAGAAAAATCTTATGTGTTCAAAGATTATACTGGACCAAAAACAGTGAAAATAATTTCGTTTGCAACAAAAAGTAAATATGTAGTTATAGGTGTACGATTTTAATGCGATGATAATTAGATGATTTTTAAGTTAGAAGTATTTTTTTTACTTTTTAAATCGATTAATACCGTACCATGTACTTAATTTTATATATTTTTTTGTAGGAATTATAATTTTAAATTTTTATTGCATATTTTTTTTTTAATACTTAGACTTACCTAGCGTAAGACTGTAATGAAAAATAACTTTATTACAGAGACACCTCTGACCTCACATTTTAAAATCCATATTCTCTCAGGGCACAAACAAAAAAGTATAAACATACACATACAGGAACTTGCATAAATTTTTGTAAATCTCTGCTGAAAAAGGAATGCTGATATTGTTATGTAATAAATAAAATTGTTGATATTTTGTATTTTTTATGGTCAATCATTTTCCAAACAAAACCAGAAATATTGAGGATTGCAAGGCAGTATACGAGGAATTACATTTTCAGACTACAGTTTATTATTATAATTTTTTTTTTTAAATTGATTCAAAAGGAAATTTTAAAGGAAATTTTTTCAAATTGCGTTGCATACTTTTAGGTTGTTATAAAATTTAAAAATATTCTGAAAACATATTTTCGACTGGATTGTTTTTTAAAACGAGTAAAAAATGAGTTGTTAAATGAAAATAAAAAAAAAATAGATTTCTTAATTGAAAAAATATTTAAAATTTGATGGATAGTTTTGTAGAAATCGATAAAGGAAAATTTGTGGTATAGAAAAGAAAATGTTGTTTTTATTTTTAAATGAAACAATTTTTTTTTTTTAAAATCATAAAATTTTGAAAAAACCCAACCTTTTTGACTTGAAAGTTTTCCCTATCGATCTTATTTTTTTATTGTTTTTCCCAATTTTTCGCTTTAAAATCATCTATTACATAAAATTATATAATTTAAAACTAAGACGAAAGTTATCGAATATTTTCTTCTCCATTGTCCTGCAATTTATTCCGTGGGTCATTGGGCAAACAAATCGTTTTGTGGAGCTTAAATAATTTATTTCAATTTTGTTTCGTTTGTTGAACTGAAACTTCGGGTACCCGTTATCGTTTTTTTAACTTTTTTCATGTGTTAATATGATCAGATGTATTTAATTATTTTTTCTTTTTCATTAATAATAATTATAATATTATTTTATTAATTTTAGATAACATCTGGTGAATCTTATAATAGTGCATCTAATTTGCAGACACCTTCAAGTGAAGGTGAATTAATTCACAAAGTTGCGGATGGCAACCATCATGAAAGATATCCTATAGCAAAAGTAGAATTCGATAGAGTTAAAACCCCATTTATTATTGGTTTATGGATTTTATCATCTAGTGTAGCAAAAATTGGTAATATATTTTTCATTTTCAAATATTATGTTATTGTGTTCTTATTTAATTTAATTTAATTTTTTTATTTAAGGTTTTCATATGACGCCAAGACTACATAAAATGTTTCCTGAATCATGTTTATTAATTGTTGTTGGAGTTGTAATCGGAATTGTAATTAATCTCGGAACAAAAGTAAATGTGTCTCCATTGACACCGAATACATTCTTCTTTTATATGCTTCCTCCCATTATACTTGATGCAGGCTATTTTATGCCTAATCGACTTTTTTTTGATAATTTAGGAACAATTTTATTAATGGCAGTAGTTGGTACAATATTTAATATAACAACAATTGGTTAGTATAATATGTTGAGAAAATTTTAACATTCTATTTTCATTTATTTAGGTGGTTATGATGAAGTTCGTCGGAATGTGAAATTCCGATTACATTCCGAATTTGGTATGCTGAAGTCCGAAAGTATTCCGCAGTCTGCAAATGTCATTATTTATCCGAAAATTTATGTATGAAGTTCGTCGGAACGGAAAATAATTTGAAAATTGTACGCCGGAATTTCTCATTCGGAAGTATTAGAATGGTTCGGAAATGAATTATAAAGCATACAATTTTTGTATTTAGAATATTAGGAAAGTAGAAAATGTAATAATAGTTTTTTTTTTCAACTTTTTTTTCATTTATGAAAAATATTTTTTTATTTAGGAATAAAAAAGCGCTTCAAAAGAATAATATATTTTATTGTTTTTAATATTATAACATAATATGTATATATATTAAAAACGATACATATATATTTTACATTCTTTAGAGAATTTTAAATTTTCTCTGATGTAACAAAAAATTACTATTTTTAATTTGTATATATATACATACTACAAATACAATTAAAAAAGTTGTATCTTTTACTTTTAATTTATGTATGCATATTGTATATATACATTATGTCATATACATTACCTATTAAAAAATTTTTACAAAATATAAAAAAAAATTGAAAATAAAAATGTTTGAAATGAATATGAAAACAAAACAAAAAATCTTCCGAAACATATGATTTTGATTTCTGCACAGACTTTGCAGTCGAAGGGACTTCAGCATACCAATTCTTTCGTATTCGGATCGGAATTTTTTTTCGGAGAAATTCCGCTTCGGACTTCATCATAACCACCTTAATAGTTATATTTATTCATTATTTTAATAATTAATAAAATATTTTTCTTTTCTACTTTCTTTATTTAAAAAAATTAAAATGGTGAATCTATGTCTGCTTATACATTTTTTCATCCTATCCTCCTATTTTTAATTAAAATTTTTTATTTAATTTAAAATAATTAAATTTATTAATTAAATATTTTATTTTAGGTGGCTCTTTATGGGCATGTGGCCTTACAGGATTGTTTAATGTGGAACTACCTTTATTAGATGTATTTTTATTTGCGTCGTTAATATCGGCTGTTGATCCTGTTGCTGTTTTGGCTGTTTTTGAAGAAATTCATGTAAATGAAATTTTATATATAGTTGTTTTTGGTGAATCTTTGTTGAATGATGCTGTTACGGTAAGTGAAGAATAGTATAAGTATATATACTTTTAATTAAATTCACAAGATAAATATTTTATTAAAAAATATTTTCTTTTATATATAGGTTGTTGTATATCATATGATGGAAGTGTATAAAAGTTTAGGTGAAGATTTAATAGCTGTAGATGTTGTAAGTGGTGTTGCATCATTTTTCGTTGTAGCAGTCGGTGGTACTGCCATAGGTAATATAAAAATGTTTTTAAAGCAAAAAGCTATTGTTTAATTAATTTGTTTTTTGTTTTCTCATTTCTAGGTGTAATATGGGGTTTTTTAACTGGTCTCGTAACGAGATTTACTGATCACGTTCGAGTGATTGAGCCAATATTTATATTTGTGATGGCATATTTGGCCTATTTAAATGCTGAAATATTTCATATGAGTGGAATTTTGGCGTAAGTTAAATAACTAAAAAATATTTTCAAAATTTTACCTTGATTAATTGTTTCATATATATATTTTTTTTTCAGTATAACGTTTTGTGGAATAACAATGAAAAATTATGTCGAATCAAATATATCACAAAAATCCCATACAACGGTAAAATATGCTCTAAAAATGTTATCAAGTTCAGCGGAAACAATTATTTTCATGTTCCTTGGTGTTGCCACCGTTAATAATAAACATGTTTGGAACACGGCATTTGTACTATTAACAATTTTATTTTGTTCAGTATTTAGAGTAATAGGTAAAAAAAATCTATAAAATAAAATTAAAAAACATAAAAAAGTATAAAAAATTAAATAATAAATTTTTAAAATTATAGGAGTTATAATTCTCACTGCTTTAGCTAATCGTTTTCGTTTACATAAATTATCTAAAGTTGATCAATTTGTTATTTCTTATGGTGGTCTACGTGGTGCTGTAGCATTTGCTCTTGTCCTATTAATACCAGAAGATTTAGTTAAAGAGAAAAATATGTTTGTTACAACAACTATTGCTGTTATTTACTTCACAGTATTCCTTCAAGGTATTACGATTAAGCCTTTAGTTAAATTTTTAAATGTTAAACGTGCTTCAAAACGTAAACCAACAATGAATGAAAGAATTCATGAAAGAGTAAGTTAATTTATTATTTTATTATAAAATATGCACTATTTGAATTATTTAAACTTTTTTTTTTAGTTTATGGATCATTTAATGGCCGGTGTTGAAGATATTGTTGGTAAAACTGGAAACTTTAATGTCCGAGATAAATTTAAACGTTTCGATAATCGTTTTATTCGTCCGTTCTTATTAAGAGATACAAAGGTAATAAAAAATTAATTATCAAAAATAAAATGGTAAAATTTATAAATAAAAATTTGAAGGGAGCTGAGCCAAAAATCTTAGAAACATATTCGAAATTAACTATGAAAGATGCAATGGAAGTAATGAGACGTAATCCATCTACTATTGGTCAAATATCAGGAACTGAATCAATGGGTGCATTATTTAGAACGTATACAAATAATTGTTTAGGAATAAGGTGTGTGAATACATTTTTAATATTTATATTTAATAAATTTTTTTTTTTTTAAAACAATGGGAATTAACTCTATCTAATACTGTATAATTATTTAAATTCCCTAACATGATATGTAAAAATAATAATAATAATAATAAAAAAAAAATGAATTGGTAAGTGGGTTTCTAATTCAATAGTATATATTTCATTATTTTTAAACTTAGCTTATAGAAAACAAAATTATGCACCACTTTATTAATTGGGAATTGAACCTGAATGCCATTTTTTTTTTTTTTTAATTTTATGAATTCTTTAAATTTTATTAGTTAATATAATTTTAATTTTAGAAATATAAAAATATTTTAATAATAAATTTAAAAAAAAAAAACATATTTTTATTTATTTTAATTTTGTGTTTTTAGTCCCAGTTTTTCGAATTTGGATACATCATCGAGGAATTTGGATATGCAAGAATTACATTATAATCCTTCAAAGAAAGATTTAACGGATGCTAAAATTCATCATTTATTAGCTGAAGAACTAAAACCATATAGAAGGGTAAATTTTAAACAATTTGTATTTAAAAAAAAAAATTTTTTTTTTTTAGAATTCTCAGTCATCTCGATAGCCCCATGATTTTGTGAAATTCTTCGCCTTTTTTTTGAAGTTTTCTAATTGAAAAATGTAGTTGAATTATATTCACTTTTGTGATGCACCTTTTATTTTAGAGCTTAAAATTATTAGATTTTAGAATACACAATCATATTATATTGTTGACTATATTTTAACTTGTACTCAAATTTTTACAATTTTATTTATTTTTATTATTATTTTTGTTATTTATATTATTATTCTTACTATTGTTATTATTATTATTTTTTTTCTTATTTTTCATTATTATTAATTATTATGATTATTATTTTCATTATCACTTTTCTCTTATTTTGTTCCACTTTTAGCAAACATATTTAAACAATAAACAAATGGCTTTATTAAATAAAATATCAAGAAAACTTCCTTGCTTGCGAATTAGAAGTGTTTTCTTTTCTTTTTATTTTCTAAGATTGGCTTGATTCATTAAAATAAATATTTTTTTTATATTTAATTTATTCATTACCATTAAAGCTTAAAGCTTTCATTTCTCATTGAAACAATAAAAATTCTTTTAGATTTTATTAATATTTTGTAAAAGTGAAATCTCGTTCAATATTTATATTTTTTATTTAAGTAAACTTAAAAGTAATTAAATTAAATTTCTGAAAAAGAAGAAAGTAGTTTTTTAGTTTTTATAAAATTTATAAAAAATTTAATTAAATAAAAATCTTACATAACTGTTGAACAGAATATTTTAAACGATATAGGTATATGTTACATAAACATGTAATATATGAAATATATTTAAATTCATTTCAAATTATTTATTTAAATGAAACTAAATAAATAAGATTCATTATTAAAAGGTGCGCTTAATTTCACTCAATTCTTATTTGAAAATCATCTTTGAAATATTTATTTAATTTTTGTTTGTTAAAATGTTTTATTATTTTTAATTTTAAAATAGTCAACAATAAATATTCAAATAAAATTATTAAAAATTATTATATTATTATATTTGTACAAAAACCAATTTAATACATTTAATGTTAAAATTTAGTTGATTTTAGAATTTGTTTTATGTATTTTTTTTTTTAAATCTGTTATTTTGAATTTAATTTAAATAATTTTCAATAAATATATTTCATTATCTTTCCACGTTTTTGATAATTATATTTTATCATTGGATAATTTATATTTTATCATTAAATAATATGTAATCATAATTCAATAATAATTAATTAAATTTGTTTTAAAACATTTTTTTAATTATTTTAAATTGGAATTTTTTTTTTGAATTATTTCAAATTAGGAAAAAAAATGTTTATACGTAAGTTGCACTTATCATGAAAGGTGCAATTTAAAAATATTCGAAAACTATTTGATATATCAAGTCACTTAAATTGCACTTTATTAAAAATCATATAACATAAATTCATAAAATTCAAACATTATTTCATAGATTATATAACAGAAAATTACTAATTTTAAATTATTTTAAAAATACAAATCAAATCATCATTATATAAATCAAAGTTATATACATATATAATACTAAAAAGCATGAATTTGATATGTTTTTTCCTTATTTTAAGATTCTTTTAAACATAGTGTAGAATGATAATTTCTGTATCGGCTACTAATAATCAAATCATGTTTTCAATTATTCCTATATCTTAATATATAGGTTGATTTTCAAATAAAACAATTTTAGTTACGACTAAGAAAAACATTATTTTTAATAAAATAGCGCACCTGTATTTCTTAGTCATAGCTTTTGTAACACTTTCTATCAAAGATAATTTCTAATTTACTAAAAATTATTTTAAGAATTTACAAAAAGTAAATTTTGTTTATTATACTTGTTGTGCACTTATAATGTCTATTCAATTAAAATAACTTACTACTACTACTAAAAAAAAAAATGATAGAATATTTATTGTAGGGGGTAATTTCGCGATGAATGAGATTTTATATTTTATATATAAATTGAATATAAATTGTTTGTTGTTTTTTTTAAATAAAAAAATGAATCAAATACAATTATATACAATATTTTTTCCCAACTTTTTTTTTTTTTTACTCATTATATATTTTATCCTGGCCTTATAACTATCTATAATTGAAAATAAAAAGCCATCCAATTCGCAAGTATGAAAAAACAAAAATTAAATTTTATTTAAACAAAAAAATTTTGAAAATTTGATTTTGATTTATTGGAATTTTTGAATATTATAGTTATTATTTATTGATTTGTTTTGAATCGGTGTGTGTGTGTGTGTGTTTTTTAGTTTGTTTATTTGCTTTTTTTGATTTTTTTGGTTTTATTATTTTGTTTTTTTGATTATTTATTTAATATAAAATTAGAAAAAATTCTAATCGTTTTCATTTCAAAAAAATTACAGCATCGTCGACTCAGTTATAGTAGACATGCGGTAGATGACAGGGATTTATCAACACAGGTGAGCTATGAATATCATTTTTGGAATATTTTGAATTAATTTTTTATGATAGACATAAAATAATGATTTTAAACGGTTTTGATACGGAACTGATAAAATCAATTTTTCAATACTTTATATTCCAAAATTTTAATACAGTGTTTTTATATAGAAGCTTCGATAAACGATAAGAGTGGCGATACTAGTGAAGACTATTTTTAGATTATAAATACAACAACATGTAGTATGAAAATCGGGTTGTTTCTTTTCTCAATACATATTATATTTTATAACAATGTAGAGGACAAGAAAAATTTGTCATTTTCGGTATTGATTTTGTAATAATAAATTTACAAAAAATTAAATTATATTAAATATAGTATTAAAGTTCAAGAATACTACATAAAATCAAAAGAAAAACCAAAGGTGTTAAATATTAAAAATATTTACTGTCTTTGGAAACACTATGATTTAATCAATGTTCTTATCGTTTATCAAAGATATGTTATAATACAGATATCAAGTAAAATATTAAAATATTTTCTATATTAATCAATGATCAATTTATTATTTTATAGGTAAATTATCGAATGCACATGAATATAAGACGTATGGTAAATGATCGTAAACATCATAAACGCAGTAAAAAGGGAAAGGTAATACAATTTTATTTTATTATCAAATTCTTAATATAATGTAAATTTCTTTTTTTTTTTTAACATCATAAAAAAAAACAAAAACTTATTGATATTTTAGGAAGGTGTTAAACAGAATCATGTTTCATTTCATGAGTTTCGACAAAATGGCAGTGAAAAACAACTTACAAACGGTACGAAAACTTATCATAGTCGCAAATCAATCAGAAAACATTCTCACAATTCAATTAACAAGTATCGTAGATTAGAATTAGGTAATTTGCCAGAATCTTACAAGAAGTAATGAAAATTAAAAAAAGTGCAAAAATCCAAAAAAGAAAAAAATTTGAATACAAAATTTTAAATTGTATTTTTAATAACTAATCTCATGTTTTCTTTTTTTTTTTAGTTCATATATTTTTTTATTTTTTTAGCAAATATAAAAGAAAAATTGATAATAGATCAATTTTGTTCGTTTTTGGTTTGTCTTTGGTTTCTGAGCTGAGATTTATTTTTAATTTTTATATATAATTTTTTAGAAAAACAGAAACTTCCGAAAAAAAAAATAATTTTTTTATAATATTCAAATGAAATATTTAGTTATTTAGATGACGAAATTGTGTAAAGGTGTCTTATATAACGATACTATATAATATATACTTAGATGCACACAGAATTTTAGGAATAAATATCATTTGTTAACCGAAAATTGTATTTGAATTCTTTGAATTTTTGTTTGAGGAAAATCGTTGAAATTTTCGGAAGTTTACCCAGTGTAATTTATTTAATTTTAATTTATATGCAATTACATTATTTTGTTTAAGTATATTATTTAAAATTTTTCATCTGCCTTATTGTTTTTTTTTTTTTTTTTTTTACTTTATTTTGTTTTAGTTATTTTTTTTTTTTACGTATGATAGGAGTAAGGAAAGCTTATTGAAACATTTTTTTATTTTATATTGAAAAATGTGTCTGATGTTCGTTTTAACATATAATATACATATGTTTATAAATAATATATAAAAATATAGTGCTTTTTTATGTAATATTATCACCGTATATTTAAAGCAGTAAAACACTTCAATATATCGTAAATGCTTTCCTATATAAATTATTATATTAAATTATCTCTCTTGTAATAATAATTTGTGCTTATTTACTTTAAACTGAATTGTAGTTATTTTGAATCAGATTAAACAAATAATTTTTTTAATTAAAAAAATTTTGTTTTTTAAATATACGAAAATAGATTTTTTTTTTTAATTTTTCAAATATTTCTCATTTTTATATTTGTGTTGTAATTTTTATATTTACAATACATATATGTATATAAATTTTGCAAATATTTTTTAATAATAACCACAGTTTAAAATGTTATCCTTTTCTTTGACGAAAATTATAATTAAAAAATCAAAATAATAATTAAAATTTAAAAATTTCTCCTTTGCTGTATTTTTTGTTTTATCAAAACTCAATTTTGTAAATAATTTTTTATTTATTTTAAGTT
Organism: Argyra leucocephala; assembly: GCA_963942445.1. Taxonomy (NCBI): domain Eukaryota; kingdom Metazoa; phylum Arthropoda; class Insecta; order Diptera; family Dolichopodidae; genus Argyra; species Argyra leucocephala. The sequence continues at coordinate 21,612,749 of OZ012680.1, read as the reverse complement.
CAATCTAAACTTTAGCTTTTTTCTTCAAAATAATAAACAAAAAAAAAAAAAAAAAAAACTCATTCAATTTAATATTAATTTCTGCTGTAAATTATTTTTCTGCAATAATTCTCCAAATTATTTATTTTATTTCTCTAATTTTAAATTAAGAAAGTAATTAGATTTATTCTTATCGCTATCAAATTTACATCCAATATATAAATAAAAAAAAAGGAAAAGGATGGAATCAAATATTGTAATTGTTATCAACTTTCAAATAGTGTAAAAATATATTTTATCGCTTTAAAAAAAATATATATATATATATTATAAAACAACTGTCTTCGTCTTATATAAAATATTTTGAAGTTGCATAAAACTTGTATGTATAAAAAAGAAATTTATTTTTGGCAAAAATATGTACTTTGTAGTATTTTTAATAATGTCCAGCAGATACTTATTTGTAAAAAAAAAAAAAAAAGAAATTACTGGTACAAGTAGATTAATTGATTAATTTTACTTTTTGTTTTGTGAGTCTTTATTTTTATTGTAATATTTTGATTTTTTGCAAGAACCCATCATAATTCATCAAACAATTTTTTCTTTTTATTTGTTTTGTTTTCCATGATAATTAAAAAAAAAAAATAGATTATATTAATGACTCTATAGAAGACAATCCCATTCAAGCTTCAAATAGAGATGGACAAAACAATGAGGATTGGGATGATGGTTTAACATTTACAGCTAAACCTACATGTAAGTTTAATAAAATCATTTTTTTTAATAATTTTTTTTTTACCAAAATAGAATTTAAGAATATTTTATTGAATATAATATTTAAAGTTATTTTTTTTTAAAAATCTTTATGTAAAGAGGTTGGTTATATAATTTTATTAATTACATTTATATTTAACTTAGTTAAATTAATTTCAAACAAATATATTTTAATTATTGAATATATATAAATAAAATTCATAATTTATAATTTTTTGTTCAATTGAGAATTAAATTTACATTGCTTTATTATATTGCGAAAAATTCTCAATTTAAATTCAATTTTTTTCAATATCATAAAATACATATAGAGCATGTTAAAATTACATTATTTACTTATACTTTATTTTTTTTTTATAGAAAAATGCAAAATGCAATTTTTTTAATAAAGCACTTTTAAAAATAAGAAAATATAAAATGAATTTCTTAAAATGTAATTAGCTTATCTAACTTGATCGCTTAGAGATTTAGAAGAGTTAGTTTATTATAATCAATGGAGTTGATTTTTATATTAAATATTTTTAGTATAATTTAAAAATAATTTTTACAATTTAAATTTTTTTTTTGTTTGTTTTTTATTTTTTTGTTTTTTTTTTGTATTTTCAATATAATTTAGTGGAAGAAAACGGTATAATCATTGAAGAAGATCCACATGCATTAAGAGATTCAGAAAATGAATGTCGTGTTGCAACACCAACAGCAATTGAATCACAATTACCATGGAAGCGTAATGAAAATGAAGCTGATGATAATGGTCCTATTAAACAACATGAGTTTCCAGCATGGGCTTCCAATAAAGAGTATCTTGCTTATAATTCACCAAGTGCAACATTCTTAGGTAAATAAATTTAATTATTTTTAATTTTTACCTTACAAAAAAAAAAAAAAAAGATTAATGAAAACTTTTGCAAAATACTTCAAAAAATTGAATAAAAATTTTAATAATTAATTTTTTTATAATTAATTATTTAAAATAATTGAAAACAATAAAATTAAAAATATGTTTTATATATGTATTTTTAAGTGAAAAAAAAATCTTATCAATTCAATAATTTTTGTTATTATTATTATAAATTACTATCTTATTACTATAAAATTATTCTATCTTTAGATATTTATATATAATTAATTTAAGGCATCTGTTTATTTTGCTTATTTAAAAAAAAAATTTAAAATTATAAAAAAATGAATAAAATTTCAAAATTTTGTTTAAAAATTATTGCCCATATTTTCACAATATACATATGTATATATATACTTATAAAAAATGAGAAAAAGTACTTAAAAAAATTGAATAAAGTATATGTACTTAAAATTTTTAATTAAGAAATATTAAATTTATATTATTATAAATTATAAGAAAATAATTATTTCTTTAAAAATGTAGTTGCAATAATTAAAAATCACGTTGTTCAATTAGGAATATAATTTGTTTTTATATTATATAAAATGAAAAATAGAAAAAAAAAAAAAAATGCTTTTAATATTAAGAATTAAAATTTTTATTACAATTTATATATATATTATTATTATTATTATTATTACAAATATATTCTTATAATGAAAATATTTGTTTTAATAATTTATATCCTAATATTATTTTTTGAATTAGCAAATCATTTTTATTTTGTTAATTATTTATTACAGTTTGATTTTGATTTTTCTAATTTTGAGTGTTTTTTTCGTACTAAAAAAATTTCCAGATGAAAATGTTTATTGGTTGTTTATAAAAATTCAAATATTTTAAAATAAATTACATATTAATGAATTTTATACAGTGAAAGTGTGTATTAGTGCAAGGAGGAACAATGAAATATAGCCATTGGTTTTCTAACGAAAATATGGAAAAACATTTTAATTTAATTTTTTAATTGAAATAATTGAAATTTTCGATTTTATAATATTTATATAAATATTTTTTTTTTTTTTATTTTAAAATCGCCATTTTCTATTGCTTTATTATAAATCATAATTTTTTTTTTTTTATAATTTATATATTTATTTTCAAATTACTTTCAATTTTAAATATAACGTATTTTAAATTGAATATATTATTTTTTTAAATAAATACAAAACAGAATATTCTAATAAAAAGTTTCGGTAGCGAATAATAGTTTTACGTTGATTAATTCTAGAGTCAAATTTTGAATATTAAAATATTTAATTAATATATTATATACTTAACATATTCTTAGATTTGCATTAAATAAGATTATTGACAACAAAATGTATAATATAATTTCGATTTAATATTCGAATGAAAATATCACATTCAAATAATTTAAACTGTATGATTTTCCGAATAGAAAATGCACATTTTATCACACATTGTCAAACTTAATTTCACTTTGAATTCTCTTTTGTTAGAATATATTAATTTAATGCAAATATTATTAATTTTCAAAATACAAATTTTTATTTTTATAATAATTTACTTCAAAGTATAATCAACAACAATAATTTCAATTTAAAATGTAATTTAAAAAAAAAAAAAAAAATATTTATTTATTTCTGTGCAAATATGTACATACAATAGACTAAAATACTTAAAATAGTCTTCGGAAAGAGGTATAATACTATAAGATATACAGCAGCATAATGATTTAATTTAATAATGAAATTAAATATTTTTATTTTGTTTTAATAATAAGTATATATGTTACGGAAAATTCAATAAATTTGTTACAATTACCTATGTATACATACTCGCAAGTGATTATGCTTGATTCTTATATCTATTGGTAAATTTAATAAATAAAAATCATTTTATCATAAATAATATTTATTTTATTAAATTTTCATACTCGTATTTATCATATTCACTAATATTGTTCGCCAGTGGAGAGAAACTGCATAATCCCAACCTTTATTGAATTATCCATATCATATATACATTTTATTTTTTATTTTTATTATTAATATGAGTGAATTATTAAATATTTGTTTATTTTACTTTGTCAGTTTTTTTGTGAATTTAATAAATGGTAAATTTGTTGTTTTAAATATCCAAAGTTTTGGTTTTATACTTGATTATAAATTATAATTTATCTGTTAATATAAAAAATTAAATTAACATTAACATTTCAACTCATTATTCAAATTAAATACTCAATTTAAATTATTTGATTAAATTCAGTTAAAAATTCAATATGTAATTGAATAAGAACATTTTACTCAAATTTCACAAACAAAAGACATCATACCGTAAAAAAAAATTAAAATTCTTATTTTTAAAACTTTATTTTAAAATTTGAAAAATTTTCCAAAATCATTAAAATTTCATAAAAAAAAAAAATTATGTAAACAATTAAATTATTTGATTAAAATTTTTTTTAAAAGTATCGCTTGTTTCTTTAAGATGGTTAATTATTGCCTACTAACAAAATTTAATTTAAAATACTTAAAATATAACAGAATAAAGTGCTTTTTTTTATTATTATTAATTTAAATTTGAAATTATTTGATATTTACTACTTTGAATATAATTAACAAAAAGTATTTTAAAAACGCTTTGTATAATAACTTAAAAGTAATAAATCAATATTCAAGCTTTTTTTCATTTTATTTTCAAATTTAATTTAAAAAATCAAATGCGTAAATTATAAAGAAAAAAATTTAAATTGCTAGAAAAAAAGAAAACATTTGAACAAAAAAAAAAAAAGAAAATACAATTAACAAACATTTTTTTTTTAGATCAGAAAGTGAAACAAATTTAATTCACATTTTAAGCAAAATAAATAGCATGCTAGTAAATTAATTAGCATCCAACCCCCGCCCCATGTCCTTTTTTTCTTTTAAGTAGATTGTAATTGTTATTCCATTAATATTTGTAGAATTTTTATTTAGTTTTTTGAATTATAATTTTATTTTTATTAATTTTTTTTTTTTTTAATAAAGTGAAACTAACCAATTCAAAAAAATGATTTTTTTTTTTAAATAAATAAAATCAAAAAATTGTTTTTTTTTTGTTTTTAATAAACAAAACCAAAAAACAATATGTATTTTGTTTTGGTTATTAGCTTATATTAATTTACTTATTTTTGATTTTTGTATATGTTGTAATATTTATTAAAAAGTAGTGTAAATAATAAAGATGTTAAGTATTTATTTTTTCCCGTATTTTTAAAAATTACAAAACACATTATTTATCAAGAATGTTTTTAATTTCTAAAGAACATTAAATATATAAAATCACATACATTTTAATAAGGGAATGTTTTATACTTAATATACAAAAATTTATAATATTTCACCACTTTAATGTATTTTCACCATTTTGATTTTTTTTTTTTTTATTAATAATCTTTTCTATTAAAATTTTTCTGCCAATTTGATATCTAAATTTGATAAAAAAAAAAAAATCCAAATTTTAAAAAATATCCCAGAAATTAATTCATTCCTTTCATTGCACGATAAAATTTAATTGATTAATTTTTCAAGTATATTATTTTGAATTAATACTGAATTAAATTTTTACTTACATTTATAAAAAAAATACTAAAAAAAAAAATGTTCAAAATAATTTACATATAAAATTTTCCTTTAAATGCAGTGCAAATATAAATTTTAATGTTTTAAAAATAACAACAAATAAAAGAAAAACTTTTTTTTTTTTCAAATAACTCTGCATGATTGTTACACGACTATATTAAAACCGTTGGTTGCACTTACGAAATGCATAATTTAACTTAAATGATTTTTTTTTTTAATATTATAAATATTAAATAAAATATTTACATTACTGACAAAACAAAACAGATACATCAGTTTAATTATTTTATTTTCTGTAAAACTTTCAGCACATTCCTATCCCTGTTTACTTTTTTTTTTTTTTTAAATTTTATCTACAATATTAATTTAATTATAATTTTTTAAATTATTAAATAGTGAAATTTAAAAAAACTTGAAATAAAAAATATTTTGATTTAAGTCTTTTTGATTGTGAAATGATTTCCTTTTTTGATGAAAATTCTCTAAATTAAATATTTTTTATATATTTTTAAGGATCTCAAATTTTCCATACAAATTATACATATAATATGTATATATGTAAAGTTAAGGTAAGGTATGGTATAGTTCAAAAAGATATTTCTTTAAGCGAGTAACAACTGTAAAAAAAAAAAAAAATTGTACTTCAATTATTGGAAAATTTAAATTAATATACAAGAAAAATATTTATTTTTCTGAATTACTTCGTTTTGAAGTTAAATTAACAATTAGTCTACAGTATTCTTTTCAATTCAATTATTTTGCGAATAGTTTGTTTAAATGTCAAACAAATTATTCATTAAAAATGTTTTACTAAATATCTTCGTAGATTACTTTTTTTATTTTTTGTTTCATTTTTTTAATAAAATATATGCATACCAATAATGGTTTAGATTTACATAATAGTTAAATCATTTTGTTAAATTTTAAATAATATCACCCTAAATAATTGTACAGCACATCAAGTTCTAAATTTCACAAATTAATTTCATAGATTGAAAATATGAAAATATCTTTTATACAATATAAATACGGTATTAATCAATTATGTATATATAATGTATTCGAAATTTGAAATATGTACATATGTTAAAGCATTTCACTTTCAGTAATAATTTTCTAAATACATAATACAAATTTAACATTTGTATATTATATCTTAAAAAATATATGTTGTTTATATAAACTGTTTTCGTTAAAGAAAAATTTCCTTATTAAAATCATTTTATTGTCAATTTTCACAATTGATTTGCTAATATTTGAAATCGGTAAAATTAGCGATAAATTAAACTTTTCTTATTAGTACAATCAGATATTTGTCAATTTTTGACAATTGATTTGTTAATATAAAAAAAACAAAACGGTAAAATTAGCGGTAGAAATATTAGACCTCATCATAAAATTTTTTTTTACTTGACATCTTTGTGATTTTTGTTTTTAATTTTAATTTTTTATTTTTTAAGTTTTAATAATTAAAAAAAATTATTATTTATTATTATTACTTATTAGTAAATATTTTTAGCATTTTATATTTTGTTTTTATTTTTGCTTATTTTTTTTTTTTTTTTTTATTATTTTTCTATTTTATTTATTTTTATTTCTTTATACTATACACACACATATAAATATTTTGCTAAAATATATATATATAGGAGGCCTATCAAAACCTAAACAGGCTAAATCTGTAATAGGTTTGTTCCGACGTGATAGTCAAATGTCTGGTTCTGGTCATGTAGCTAGTATAAATTCTGGTGGAAATAGTATTGATCCTTTAGAAAATGAACAAATATTGGTTATAACACAACCGGCACAACCACAACAACATTCCCAGCAACAAATACATCATCAGCAATTACAATTACATGGAGCTACACCTAGCAGTCAACTAATAGAAAGACAACAAAGTATTAGCGGTAGCAGTGGTGGTGGTGGTGATCATAAAGGTATCAAAAGAATGAGTATTGACTTCAGTGAAGGACATGCTGGTCCATTTCCGGTAACCGCAAGTCATCGTAGAAATACACGAAGAGGATCAATGTTGGAAATAAGCGGGTGAGTGTTAAATAATAATTTTATTTTAATAACTAAAATATGACATTTTTTTCTAAATACAAAAAAAAAAAAAATATAACGTCTGAATCGAAATCGTTTTCGATATAATTAAAAAAAAAAAAGAGAAAAAAAAATTAATATTGATGCAATTTTAGTAGTTTTATTTTATAATAGTTTTTTTTTTCAATTTATTTATTTATATATATATATATATATATATATATAAATAATATTATAAATATTGTTATATATAGTCGTACAAAAAGATTGTGTTATATCTATATAGATTTGGAAAATAATTAATTTGGAATGTATATACATATATATATATATGTGTAAAATATGTATTTATACATTGAATGAAAACTAAAAAAAAAAAAAAACTAAAATTATTTTATTAATGTTAACTTTTTGTGCGATGTATTTACATTTTCTTTTTCTTCAAATTTACAACACAATATTTTATAAAACTTACATAAATTATATTAAAATAATATTTAATTCTTCAAAATATAATTTTTAATGTATATATAATATTGCAATAGAGTTCTAAATAAAATTTAATTTAATTAAAATGATTCACATTCTTGGAATAAAAATGTCAAACATTTTTTTACAACCTAAATGTGTAGTGAAAACTATAAATTAAATTAAAATTAATTTATTTTCTTAGTATTAATGCACCAGAAAATATAGGTCTGTAATTTTGTTTCTGGGTGTGGACCAACATCTAAGAAAAAAATATTTTTGACAGGTCTTAAATGTTATTTACTTTAACAATTACATATTTATCATTATTTTGTAATTTCAAATAAACATAAACAAAATGTATTTACTAACCCAGTGCCTTCATGAGACTTAAATCATGATTTTTTTTTAAATATACATAAATATATACATTTATATACTTCATATTATATCTTTTAAAATTAATTTCGACGAAATTATATTGTTTCGATTCGGTTCTCCTCTAAAGACTATTATTTGCCATATTTTTTATAATTACAAACAACAAAACATTAAACGAAATTACAAAAAAATGTTATTCAAACACTTTTTCGATCATAATTTCGGAGATAATTTCGTGGTAATGCGAAAATGTGATAACATATTTTAATTTTAATTAAAATAATTACTTTTTTTTTCTTGTCAAAACTATTTTGAAAAATCACGATTGTACTTTACGTTTGCCCCATATATAAGATAGTCAATATTTTTAATAATTAGTTTCTTAAATTTTTTAGTTATAAAAAATTAAATTAATTTAAAGCTCTATTGTAAATTATTAACTTAAAAAAATTATTATTATATAATGCTTTACCATATAAATACACTGTTTCCATTTTATTTTTTATTTTTTAAATTGAATTTCTTCTGAATATCTTCTATCGCTTTTGCAATTTTATTTAAACACAACAGATTACACATAATATTTTGTATTTCTACTTAATTAGTACAAATATTTAAAACACAATAAACATATTACACATATGAAAAAAAAAAAAATAAATTTTAAAGATTTTAATAACACAATATTTAAAAAAATTTACATTATTTTTAAATTATTAATTGAAACATTTTATTTTTGTTAATTATTATAAAATTGCTAGCTACTTTTATTTAAAAATATAACGATATATAAGTATATAATAATATAGTTATTTACAATATATTTGTTTCTTTCTTTATATAAAAAAAGTAACTTAAATTATCTAAATAAGCTTATATTTATCTATAAATTAATATTATTGTTCTTATTTAATTATTTTTTAATATTATTTTAAATATTTTGCTATGACTTTTTTTAATTTTCTATAAATTTTTAGCTTGGGTTTTTTTTTTTTTTTTTAATTTAATTTTATACTATCTATATTTTTGATTTATTTTTTTCTTTAATTTTATCAAAGAAATAATGAATTATATGAATAACTTTTTTTAAATTGAAATTGATGACACAGTATTAAAATTATTTTTTTTATTACCTAATTTTTTGATATCATTAATAAGGCCGGGAATTTATTTTGATTTGAGTTGTAATACAAAATATACTTTTAACTATAAAATGAAATAATTAAATGGGTATACCAAATTTTTATAAGAAGTTCTTGAATTAATTTTATTAATAATTTAATTTATTTTATTAATATAATTAATTATATGCAAATAATATTTTCTAGCTAGACAGTTTGTGTATTTATTTTATTTTCAATTTAAGAATGTTGAATTCTAATTTATTTATAAACGATATTTTTTTTAATGTAAAAGATAATACTTTTAAAATATAAATTTTTAATCTGAAATATTCTAAAATAATCATATAATTCTAGTTAATAAATTTTCTTTTTAATTACTTTTAAATATATATTAAATATATAAATCATTAGCAAATTAAAATTTGTTTATTGACTTAATCAAGTCGAAACTATAAAATTTATTATTTCTTTAAAATCAAAAGTAATTAACAAATTCAATTAATTGTGCTTAATAATATTAACTATCCTAATTTAATTATTATATACTAACTTTCTGTATTTTATTTTATGATGTAATTAAAATTAATTTAAACTACATTTCAAAATTTATTTTAAAATATATACTTAGAAATTAAATTAATAGATGTTTGTTAACTTATTAATAACGTAATTAATTTTAAAAACTTAATAAATTAATAGTTAAATATTTTTATTCATTTAATTAAAAAAGAAATAATAATTTTATAAAAATTATTAAAAAAGTAGTAAATTTGAAATTTATGATAGTTTTAAATTATTAAATAGAAAAAAAAAATTTTATCGAAGGAAGCAAAATCCTATTAATTGATTAAATGAATTGCAAATAATAGTTCTGTACCCCGATGTAATGACTTTTTTCTCGTTTTCTAAAAAACATTATTAAAAATAATTTTATATCAAAATGTATAATATTCTTTCTTAATATTATAAATTTCAATAAGTTATTTTAATTAATATTATATTCTTAAATTCAGCAAATAAATGCATTAGGGTTAAAAAAAAAATATAACTGAAATTAATATTAATTAGTTGATCGTATTTTTGAGAAACGCATCACGTAAAAACAATAATAAAATTTATAAATGTTCCGTAATTTGACATCCTATCAGTAACAAAATCGTAATATATTTCAAAACAATTCAATTTTCATGGTAGGTAGTACTATGAGAAGTAATCTTTTACATTAGCTGTCATAAAAAATTATAAATTTATTATATAGAAAATTTTTATAAAACATAACGAAGGAGAAATAATTAGTTTAAAACTAATATTATGTTCAAATAATTTCAATTATTTATAGATTTTTATGAAAGATATTAAGAGTATTCACGATTAAGTGTAGGAGTGTAGTAGTTATAGATCTACAATGATTTGTACAACGATTTCATGAACGTATGCACCCTTGTACTTTTGAAGTTGTACTAGATGTAGAATTGTGACAGCGGTTTGTTTACATATTAATTCAATTTATAGTAGTTAGTCAAAAGCACTGATGAAGGAAGTATATTGCTTCCGGAATATCGATATTTGCAATCAAATATTAAAAATTATTAGAAACATGACAACAATTTATTAAATTATTTAATTTAATTGATAATTATGGAAATAAGTGTGAAACAATTTTCTTTTTTTCACTTGTAACTAAACATTCATAAAATAATTTAATTAAAATTTGGTTTCAATTTAAAAGTTTGATTTAAAAAATTATCTCTGTCCTTATCTCAGTCATTTTCCAAATAAAAGTATGCATTGACTTTACAACACTAAATAGTACAATATGTTTGAGTCTTGTAAAAATCTACAATCCTTGTAGAATATTTTTTCATATAAAAATTGTGCAATATTAATACACTTTTACACCTAGTACAAAACTACACCTTCAATCAACACCTATTCGTGAATACTCCATATTATTTTATACACATTTTTAATTGTAGAAAAGTTACAAATTCGAGACAATTTAAATACTTGGTTGAGCATTTGAATCGTCAAAGTGCATTGCATTGCTTGTCACTGCATAATTTTTATTATTTATTAAATAATAAATAATTTTAAAAAATAAACTTTGACTTGTTTTTTACTTTAAAAAAAAAAAAAGAAGCTTAATGTCAAAATAGCTGAAAATAAATATTTGACATTTTTCATGTACAGAGCTGCCAGTCTTACATATTATCACATTACCCATTTCCTACAATATACCACAGTTTTGCTGACAAGATAAATTATATGATAAATATTGAAAATGTAATGCGTTTCTTTTAGAATAACCTTTGATATTAGGATTTAGTATAGTTTCTCTTAAAATAAGGCCTAGTATCCAGACTAATTTGAAATTTACAATCGAATTTTTTTTTATATAGTTTCTAAAATAACTGTGAATCAATATATTCAATTCTATAACTGATTAGATAACTCATAAAACAATTAAAATTATCGTTAAAACTATAATATTAAATTAATTAAATTTATTTTAATGAAACCCATAAATTTATTTGAAAAATGTTTAAATTTTATGTAATATTTTTTTTATTGAATTAAAAGACACAAAATCATTAAAACAAAACATTTATTTCAAAATTTTTAAATAAAAAAAAAATACTTTTTTTTCATTTTATATTAATTTTTATATTTTTTTTTTTTTTATATACTTTTATATTGCCTGTCTGTCTTTTTGAAATTGAATAATATTTATTTTTTAATTTATTTATTAGAAATTAAGCTTAGCTTATAAACAATAAAAAAAAAAACAACAAAAAAAAAAGAAATTTTGAACACTTCAATAAATATTTTCTAAACGTATCCATTTTTGTTTTTAAGAAATTTGAAATTTTAAAATGGCGTCACAAGCATTTTTATATTTTAATTGTTTTACTATTATAACAATACAATTTTCGATTTTTTATTTTTTTTTTTTTGTTTATAAATAAAAAACACACGTATTTATTAGAGCTTGATTTTTAAAAATCAATACGGAATTAAAAATTTCAAGAAAAATTAAAATATTTATTTTGAAATATTTTCTAAAAAAAAAAACCGTCCATTTTTGTAATTTGATTTTTTTTTTATTTTCTCTATAATCTATTTTAAAGGATTATTCAACTTTAAAATAACACAAAATCTTTATAATAAAAAAAAAAAACAAAAAAAAAACAAAAGAAAAGCCAACTTGATATGGTAAATGCATTGAAGGATTTAGTGCAAAGGGACTTAGTGACGACAATAAAAATGAAAAAAAAAAAAAAATGAAATGTGTAGAATGAGAGGAAAAGAAAATTGTAGTTATCTATTTAAAAAAAAAATTTTCTTTAAAATAAAAAAAAACATATTTAAAATCAAAACCATAAAAATAATTTATAGAAAATTAATTTATTCAGGTAATTTTATTTCTTTTAAAAATAATTTCATTTTAGTAAACATTTCAAAAAAAAAAAAAAACTTATTAGAGATCATATAAAATAGTTCATTTCAATTCAAATTGAAAATTTCTAAAGATTGGCCCAAATTTTCAGTTACCATTTTTAGTCGTTTGTTTCATTTAAATGTTTTTTTTTTTTATATATTTGTACAAAATATTGAAAATTAGGATCATAAAACGCCATTTTGTAACTGAGAATCTCATTTAAAAAATTTTTTTTTTGTTTTTACTATAGTGAGAGAATGGGCTTGTTTTTCGAACGTTTTATTATATAAAATGAAACATTATTGAAAATTTTCATATCATAATCATAATGTTAATTATATCTACATTTGAATAAAAATTGGATACGATATTAATTATAAGTTTAATACAAACCTATTTGAATTATGTAAAATTATGTTTTATTTAGTGTTATTAATATTTTTTTTTTTTTTTTGTTATTTTGAATTTTTTTTTGAAAAATTCATTAAAAATTAAATATAAATTCATTTCAGAATATAACATTTTCCAACCTAATTTCATTTGTATTAGTTTGAATGAAATTTTAACATTAGAATGAAAAACCATATTATATAATACAACACACAAATTTAAAAATAGAAACTAAATTGGTTATTTTTTTATAACCTAAATCCATACATTAATAATAAATAGTCGATTAATAAGAAAAAAAAAAATTAGTTAATTATCAAACATATACATAAACAAACATAATATCCATTATATATAAAAAAACAACATTTCTCCTAATCTTATTTTTATCTTGAATTTCAATTTACATTAAATCTCTATTTGTTAAAAACGTCATAAATATTTTGGACTTTTTCGGAATCATAACTTCGTCTTCATTTACTTGAGAAAATACAAATATATGTAATGTGATTTAAAACAAATGTCATAAAGACAAGTTTGGGTGTATTTATTTTTTTTTTAGTTCAAAGTAGTGAACGAAATGTTTTAAAAAAATTTGTTCAGATCATTTCAGAGATTGAAATTCGTATTCACGCTCAAAGCGTGTTTAAATTCCGTATTCGCGCTCATAGCGTGTTCTATTTTGTTATCCATATAAATTAAAGAGTACTTATAGCGTTTGTATTTTAAATGTCAAAAAGTGATGTAGAGATAGAGACTCAATAATTATTTGTAATCAAAAAAATCAAATGCTAGGTCTCTCGTATTTTTTATTATTAACTGAGAGCGTTTAAAACTAAAATATTTGTTTGAATTTAAACTCTGTTTAACAGAGCGTATTCTATATTCCGTTCTCTGTTTAGTATTACTGTTATTCAATAAAGATAGCAATTAGCAATCTCGTTATTCAATAATTTCAATCAGTCAGTGATTAAGGTAAATTTACATGATCTAACTAGGTATATTTATGAAATATTTCATTCAAATTTAAAACCAAAATTTAAGTTCTATTATTAAAAGGATTTCTCTTTATTTATTAAAAACATGAGAGCACAAGAGCAAAATCTGATAATAATATTACAAAACAATACATATTGCATAATTTAACAGTCAAATACTACAATAAAAATGCATTTATGTAATTTGAAATAAAATAAGTAAAATAAATAACTTATATTTATGTATATGCATATTAAAATTCAAATTAAATGAAAGACGAAGAATTTCGAAACTGTCCTATGTATACACACATGCATTCATACATTATGTATAATATATCTGTTAATAATATATTATATGTATATACACATATATATATATACTAGATATATAATTAAGAAATATTAAATAAAAAAAATATTTTCCAACATAATCCACATTTCCAACAATTAACATCAATCAAATAAACAACAATAATTAAATTTACAAATAAACAAGTTACAAACAACAACAACAAACAACTACAACAATTTCAAATACATTTGCAATGTACTTATGTACCTATGTATGTACTTAATATTTTGGTTGCAAAATTATTTCAGAAAATATTTTTTTATTATTTTGTATTATTTTTCACAGACTTCTGGTTAAAGGACGTCATCCAAATAGAGTAGTGCCTTATGATTCTTCAGTTTCTAATAAAAATAATTTAAATGAATAAAAAAAAAAAAACAATCAAGAAAAAGAGATATAGAAATTAACATAATAAAAAATTGCATGGATTTTGTTTTTTTTTTTTTTTTTAAAGTATATGTACACAAAAATATATATTTATATCATTATAAATAAAATATAAATATAAAAAAAAAACGGTTATAGGATACTTATATATCATAATATAATGTATATGTATATAAAAATATATATATATAAATATCACAAAAATGATATGTAATTTACAAAAATTTATATTTATATATATATTAAATATTAAAAAAAGGAAAAAAGAAAAAAAATATATGTATATTATATTTTATATATATACATTTGTTCATACTATAAATATATGTACATTATATATATATACATTAGATATTATGATAAAAAAAGAAAATCTTATATAATTAGCATAAAAAAATAAAAAAAAAAAAATAAGGGAGTTTAAATTATCGTAAATTAAATTTACAAATTGTGCTCAAATATAATATTGCACAAAAAAATTAGTTTTGGTTTTTTTTCTTTTTTTTTTTAGACAAGTTTACTGTTGATTTAAAAAATAATAATTAAGTATTATTAGACTTTAAAAATAATTCTAGTAATAATTATCGTTCAGTATTTTGATTAATTTTCATTAAAATGTTCTTTTTTTAACGCTAAAAGAACACTTCGGAGTTCTTATTAAATTATATGTACCGTAAATGGATATGTATTTTTCAAATGTCAAAATAATAATCTAATGTCAATCTTATTATTCTCTTGTAAAAAAAAAAAATGTATAAATTACACTGATTAATTATTAACACTATTTTTAATATTAATTAATAATATAATAAATGATAAATAAAATAATTTCTATTAATTATTATTAATAAAAAGCAGTTATTATTTTTCTAATTAAAAATTTTTACTATTTGAAATTTTAATTTCCTAAAATTGACAGCTCAAAACAATTTGAGTGAAAATTAATCAACTTTAGTTTTTAAATTAACGTTCTCATAATTTGGAACGCACATATGAATATCAAATTGAATCGTGTTATTTATTTGAACTCTTTATTTTTTTTATTCTTATTTTTTTTTTTTTTAAATATTAATTATTGTTATTATTGTTTTAAATAAATATAAGAAAAGTTTTAATTTTATAGTTATGTTATACATTATATATTTTTTCCGGTTTACATTAAATTTAAAATCAAAATTAAATAAATTTATATAATAACAGTTTATTTTCATTTTCATTTTTGACACTTACTTTTGCATTTTATTTTATATGACGAATGTGTCAAGAAAACTTTAAACTATGTAATATAAAAACATCATTCCTTATCAATGCCAAAACGAACATAACTTTAAAATATAAAACTTGAGGTTGATTTTGTATTATCTGATTAAAACATATGAATATAAAATTTTTAATAAAATTTGAATTATTTTATTATTTGGTTTTTTGTTTGTATTTTAATTAAAATTAATTTAACAATTATTTTGAAATGTTCATATGATTTTATTTAGAAATTACTAATACCAATTTAGAATAAAAAAAAAATTAATTTTGTTTTTATTATAATATAATTTAAATAGTAAATATTATTTTTAACATAATTAAATTAATTATTATTAATAAAAATATAATTAACAATTAAAACAAAACAAAAACATTCCTTGTAAAAGAAATACAATATAATTCATTTAGGTATACAAATACAATACATACATACATATATTATGTTACCGGTAGAAACCGTTTTTGTATTCAATTTAGTTTGAATTGAACTTGAAGAACTTAACTGTGTTTATTTTTTACAAATTAGTTTTTTCATTCGGTGTAATAAAGAAGCACAATATTTAAATTTTTTTTTTATTATTGACCGAGGACTATTAATTTTAATAAACCTTAGTCTGTGGATGAGTATAGGTAAAAAGATAGAGAATCTCAGACCATTTTAATTTATTTTGATTGATAAATGTTAAACAATGTCAAATGATGAATTATTTTAATTCAAAAAATCGTTGTAAATTGTTGATATCACTGATGCTCACGATGGTTGTGGATGATACACTTTTTGGTGAACTACATAGAAGATTCTCTGGCTGAATACATTTTTTTTGTAACAATACCTTACAATCAAATAAAATGTGTTGCATCGTTTCTTTCTACATCATACTCATACATAATGCAATTTTCAATCAGTGAATTACCAAGTCTAAATATAGATGTTTATTGATTAACAAATTACTACCTACAATAAAAATTGAACAATTTATTTTAATAATACCTTGTCCTTCACCCTCATTTCAATTTAAACAATCTATATCTCTAAAAAACAAAACTGACGAGAGAAAATTTTTTGTGCAGTATGAAATTTCATAATGCGTAGCTGACTTTGTTTTGCTAATGAATTTTGTGTCATATAATTGTTGCAATCTAGTTTATGAACTGTAAACAAATGTATATAAATTAGTCGCAAGCACTGATGAAGGAAGTAAGTTGCTTCCGAAATTACTTTCCTTTCACTTATTAAATATAAACAATTAGTGAAAGGAAACTAGACTTTTATTCTATAATTTAAATATATATAAATCATATATGAACACATCATTACTAGACTAATGTATTGCATTATGCGTTTGTGAAAAGGTCTTAATTTGTACAAAAAACAATCATTAGGCATAATTAATTTTTCCCGCAATAATCTTATAAAAAAATAAATAAGTCCAAAAACGGCTTTTACCGATAACATAATACATAAATTTATAAAATTAAATCCACAATTAGCATTGGTGAAATTATTTGACATTCCATTTGATTTTTTGTAGTTTTTTTTTAATTAGACAAAAAAAGTTCAATAATTTTAATAATAAATAAAAAGTTTAATAATTTTATATACAATTTAATTAAATATTATTTTTCATTTTTACACTCACTTTTTTTTTTGTATTATACAAATTTACTGATTTTTATTAACTTTATATATATATATAATTCCAAAATTAACCATTGGAAAAATGTTTCTTTTTGTGGTTTTTTAAATAAATAATTTATTTTTCTCTAATTTTACTGATTTGTTTATTAATTTTATTTTTGTAAAAACAAAATTGTAAAAAAAAAAAAATAAATAATATTTCTAATAAACACAGAAACACAAAACAAATTTATTATCAAGAATTTTAGTTTAAATTAAATTATGAATATTATAGTATTTAAGGTGAATATATACATATGCATATATATAGATATAAATAAAATTATTAATATTAAGAAGTAAATAAAATAAATATTAAAAGTTTTGTGTTAAAATAAAATCAAATTTTTAATAATTTTTATTATCATTTTGCATTAAAAAAAAAAAAAAAAAAAAAAAAAAATCACATACATATCATATAAAACATTATTATTTATTTATTTTCTTTTTAAATTCACTGTAACAGTTTTAACTTCTATTTTAATAATATAGCTTAACTAAAATAGAAAATTGTGGTATTCGGTTAAAATTCTTGGTATTTTAGTTAGTTTTATTAGTGTTCGTCTACTACTTTTTTTTTGTAAATATGCATGTAAATTGGTTTAATCTTACATAATAATATTAATTATTATTTAATTACTATTTTTTAAACGTCAACTTGGATGAATTTAATTTTGATGATATAAGGGTACTGTCGTATGAATCAGTTTTCAGTTGATTTTCAATTAAACTATAAAAACGACTTAAATTAAATGTCAGAAATTTTAAATGGCTTAGTGTGGATGTAGACATTATATTTTAATAATACTTACTTGGATTTAATTATGATAATATTATGATTTAATATTGAAACATCGAAGTAAATGTCATCGTGTATAATTTTCTGTCAAAATTATATTTTTGAATGAGATTTGTCAAAATACCCTTTGATTGATTCATATTTCAAAATGACAAACAAATTTTGTTATATCAATTTCAATCGCATTCAACTAATCGTAAAACAATGTTACAATGATTTTTTTAATTTATAACATCTTTTATAATTAATATCTTTATAATATTTTGTTAAAATTATAACTGTTAACAATATGATGAAACTTGGAAAATCGTTTATTGTTTATTAAGTTATGGATCATGAAAAAAAATAGCCTCGTTTATACATAATATATGTATTTGTCATATTTTAATCATGATTTTACTATCATTATACCGTTTATGATCCTATTTACTAGGTTCATTTAACAGTAAATAGTTTTCGATTGCAAGATCACTTTTTTTGTTCAATAACTTTTCAATCACTTTTAATCACAATTTAGAGGTAAAATTTGTGATTGAAACTGATTTTTTTTTTGTTCAATAGACGTAATTGAAAATGATTTTTTCTGATATTTTCTGATTGTGCTCAGAATTAAAATCACAATCATTGGTTGGAATTTAATGTCAAAGTTTAGTTTTCAAAATTATTCTGATGCAAAGTAGAACATACACTGTCAGTTTTCACTGAAATCCATGTATTTGTTGTTGTTTGAAAAAAAATAAAAAAAAGTTAAAATGCTTTTAACTTGTCGTCAGTTTTTCGATTTCAATCGTTCCGAGTTTCATATCAAACGTTTCTAATCTTAATGGTCAAAATATACAGCATAACCATAAACACAGAAAAAAGCGTATTAGACAATCAACATTTAAATTTTACATTTGAATTAAGGCTCTTAATACTATAAACATATCTATTCTTTCTTAAAACGATAACAAATAAAAAATGCTACAATTTCTAAAAATTACTTTTTATTATTGTATAAATTTCACTTCCACTTGTGACATAAATGACAATTCTCAGTTTTCGCCATCTGTAAATTTTTTCATTCAAAGCGGAACGTGTAGACACTTCTCAGTTTTAACTGACAGTGAAAACTGACTGAATAACTGATAGTCTAAACACCGCCAATCTTAGTAGCAATTTGTTTCAATTATTATATGTCAAAAGTAATAATTGACATTCAAATATTATAAAGACATTTGAAATTTTGAAATTTAATTTTGTTTTATATCAAAAAAAAAAAATATTATGTTTATCAAAAAAAAAAAAAAAAAAATCAATCAAATTAAGTTGATTCTTACGACAGAACCTATATTTAAAAGCTTTATCAATTTTAAATGCATTCATTCAATAAAATTTTGAAACGAAATGAATATGGAACGTCGAATGATAAATGGTTGATGTCATCAGAAGGTTGTTTTGTTATGCATATCGAAATTTTAGACAATTTTTATTTATTTTCAAAATTTATAAGAATCAATTGAAAATTTAATCATTTTAAACGAATACTTATTCATTAATTCGATTAACCAGTTGTCATTCGACATTATATTATCACATTTTTCCAAAATTTCAATAAAAAAAAATGAATGAATAAACAAGTTAATTAAGGCAAATATAATTAGAATGAATTAAATACGAATAAAATTGCCATTTAAATCATGTTAAATTTAACTCGAAAATTAGTATACTTTTACTGTAGTTTTCTTATTTTCCAATAAATCCACTTTAATTATATTTACCATCTATTGTATATAAATGTTTGAAATAAATTAGTATTAATGGTTACTTTCAACAACGGCAACACCAAAAACCAAAAAAATTTTGTGTGAAATATTTTACGTCATTATTTTTAACAATATAAGTACATGTTCTAATATTGAGTTAAGAGCTTTTAAAAAACTAAATTCGAATATTAAGGAAAAATATTTTTTTTTTTAATTAAATTTATTTAATTAATAACTAACATACTATACCTTTTATTTGTATAGATATTATGCAAATATTTAATATTTATACGTATTTTGTTTAATTTTGATGAAAAAATAATTTGTTTCCACTTTTTTATTCCCTTTTTGTCTTATTTAGTATTATTAGAGATTCAAATAAAAGTCATTATCATACACTTTAAATATATCGGGTAATTAATTATTTTTTATTTTATTTTTTTTTTTATTTATTTATTTATTATTTGTTTTATGTTACATTTATGAAATTAACAAAAAAAAAAATTTTATTTTAAAGTGTGTTTTGAAAATTCATTGAATTTTCTACTATACTCTTAGCCTTAATAACAATTTAAAATTTGTGCTGCTTAAATTACTAGTGCCTAAAAAAGAATCAGTAAATATTTATATGGTTTTATTTTTGTTCTTAAAATAACAAAAATGGTTTGCAAGAAATACATAGATAGATCGTTCTAGAAAAATTTCTTCAACAATTATAATATTATTATGTTCTTGCAATATCTACGATGTTTTATTGATTCGTAATTCTGCTTTCTGCTTAAATTGTAATATATTTACATAATATTTTTGTTCTATATAATTATTCGGTACTACAAATCGGTAGTACCTATGTAGTTATTGCGCATTGATATATCAATACGCGAAATAATAATGTTTTAGGCTTTTGCCATTAAAAAAATGTAAAGCAAAAAAATGTATAACAAAAGTTTGCTATAGTTTTTCTTCATTGAATCTCAAAATAGACATCGTTTGTTGTATTAGCTCTGGTTGTAAAGTAGATAATGTCTTTCGGCTTCCTATTGATTCTGGGTAAAGGCTTCGAAAACCATCCGTTTTGATATTCAGGTAATTATATTAATATCGTTGATCAATCCATTCAAATAACTGTAAAAATTTTCGTTTATAAATATGATGTCATCAAATATTATAAAAAAAATATTCTCTTTTTTTCAAAATTTTCATTTATACTTTCCTTCTTTTAAATATCAAAAAAATTGATCATTTTATAATAATTTTATGTTACGTTCATTATAATTTGTTAGAATTTAGATTTAGAATTCTTCTATCTATATTAAAGTAATGGCTTTCTATTTTAATTGTCCAAGAATTTAACTTTTATTTTCTCCTCTAAGTTGTATCTCTTATCAAGCAATGCATTTTTTTTTTAAATACAGTACTTTTCTAAAACATTAATTAATAATTCTTTTAATATGACTCATATAAAGTCATGAATTTTAAAAGCTTATACAGGTTCTAAATTCAAATGATCATTGTTTAAATGATTATTAATTAATTGAATGTTTTTACAAAAGTATTTTTTAATAATTTGTTAAATTAAAATTTTAAATAAAATTACAATTTAATTAAATCTAAATTTTTACATACGTTATGTAGTATATTTCTTCTGTATTATATATATAGTATATTTCTTCTGTATTTTATGTATGTAAATTCTAAAATGGTTTTGTTTTATGTTTAAATTTATTATAAATTATGTAGGTATGTAAAAAAATTAATTAAAAATGTATTGGTTAGTGCTCGTTTGTTAGTAGTGGTTCATGTTTAGAAGTATTCAGACATTATAATAATGTAGGTATATAAAATGAAATAAGTCCACAATAGTTAATTGTTAATATAATAGTAAATTTCAAAGTTAATCTTGATATATTATGTACATATCTCATATTTAAAGTAAAATAATATTTCATTCATATATAATGAAAGTGATTATTATTTTTCATTATATTTGGTGCAATAAAATATATTTTATCCAAAGCTGATTTCTTTAAATATATCTAAAATTAAAAATATTAATATTAATTACTATATTTATAGATTTTTGGCATTTAAATGTTATACATATTCTTTATTTTAATTACCTAAAAATTAATTTAATCAAATGCAGACATTTATAGAAATTTAAAGTTAAACCAAATTGTTTTAATTTTCCCCTTGCTTAACCCAAGTTGCATTTTATATTTTTTCATCCTTTAAATAGTACTTTACCATAAAAATAATTATTATATGTACAATGATTTGTGCTAAGGTTGCAGTTACAGCGAATATGCGATTCGTAAAATAAATACTTTTGTTTTGAATTTTACTGCAGTGTTAACTAATTTTAAAGAGACATAAGGATACGCTATTATAGCAGAAAAAAATGCTATACTATGACAAAATACTACTACATAGAAAAATAAATTATTACTTAGTAAAATTCTATAGTTTATTTTACTTTTAAATGATTTTTTTCTAATACAGTTATCTGTAAGTTTTGAATTAAATTTAATTTAAATATACTTTGTTATTTAACAAAATAAATACAACAACATAACCACAATTTAAATTATTTAAACAATTATATAATTTTTTTTTTTTTACTCTTTTGTGAATTTTCTTTATATAAGTAGCTGTAATCGGAAATGTCAAACTAAGATCAAATGCATTTGCTGTCTAATCGATTAAGCAGTTTGATTTCAGTCACGTGATTTTTAATGCTAATTTTAGATGATTAATTTTGCAGTGTAATCGTTTATTTAGTGAGACAAAAATCATCTAATCGAAAATGTCATTTGTACGTCATTTGCGTCTTGCGAACTTGCAATTCAGTAAAAAAAAACAATTTAAATGCGTGAAGTTCAGTTCTATATTAAAATAGAAAATGAATAAAACAGACCATATTAGGAAATAAAAGAAACAGAATTTTAGATGCTGTAACAATCTTATTGACATTTTTTATTTTAAAGTTTCAAATTAGAGTTTGTGTATCAAAAAAATTTTTTTATACATGTATATATTATACAATTGTCTGCTTTCGATAATGTCGTCTGCGCTGCAACTGTAAAAAAATCAACTGTCATCACACAATAAATCACAATTCACAAATCAAAAATCTATGTTCGGTAATATGAAAGATGCGACGTCAAAAGTATACATTTATCGATTTGACAGTTGCTCGGTCGCATCAAATGTTAATTGATTGTTCGTCAATTCAGCATTACCAAAAGCAGAGATAGTATAGTATTTCCATTATTTTATTTCTTTTTCAACATTTTCAAACTTCTGTAGCTTGATCGTCAAATGCTTTTGCATTTGATTTCAGTTTGACATTTCCGATTGACATTTCAAAAGTGCTTCACAGTTTTTGTATATGTATCTATACGGTGTTAGTAAATCCTTTTATATATCTTTAAGCTCAGAGTGTAGACAATGGTTAAAAAATATCTAAAACACAAGTTTAAAATCTCCTGAGAGGTAAAATTCGTCTCTGATACTTGACAATATAGTACAAACGACAGTAAGTATAGAATAATAACAGTAGAATAATCGAATACTTTATGAAAATAGGTGTTTAACAATTCAGCTTATATTCATCATATGCTAAATATAAGCCATACATAAGCCATAAATATAAGCACATAAAATGATTTTGCCCATAGTTTTAGAACTACAGTACATATATGAGATATGCAGTGCCGAAGACTGTACTCCCACCCAAGTGTAATAAAAAAATAAAATATATTTTTCTGTAAACAGTAAAATGATAAAATAAATTTGATATGAAATATTAAACTGAAAATGTTAACATTTATATAGCAGAATTTGTCTGTTTAAATATTTATATTTTGTACTAAAATTTTATCTCTATTTCTTCAGTAAAATTGCAATCAAAAAATTAACGTATTTATTTTACGAATCTCTATAACTGCAGCCTAAAATTATCTTCATATATAAGTAATTGTATATTATTTATTTTTTAATAGTTATGAAATCTCCCAACATCTAATTTTCTCTAAATATTACATAAAGAAAATAATGGGGATATAATTAGCTGTTCATTTGAACGCATTGTGGGTGTTTATATAATATAAATATTTCGACAAATATAACTATACCATTATAAAGAATATTATAATTTTTTAAAATACTAAATTTTAACCCTTTATAGTCGCATCCTATAACCATTTGACATTAATGTCAAATAAGCTTTACTCTCTTTCTCTCTAAGTATCTATAAAAGTTTATCTTTCGATTTCTTTGTATAAAATTTGATAAAAATCGTATGCTAAATTTTTTTTAAATTATTCTCATTTATTTTATACAGCCTCTAGAACCTTCAATGTTAATTTATATTTATTTGGACTTATTTCATTTAGTTTTAATTTTATTATTATTATTAATCTATTTTAAAATGTTCTCAGTAAAATTTTGATTTACAATAATTTTGTCAATATAAATTTAATTAAATTAAATATGTTTACATATAAAAATAAATATTGATTTAAAAATTTTCCTTTTTTTTTTATATTTATTTACTTTTGTTCATAAATCATGAAATCATTGCAATCTTTATGTAAAAAAAAACATAATAATAATAAAAAACAAAAAACAAAAAAAAAACATTCCTTTTTGTGAATTGTATAAGTATAGTGAAGATCTAATCTTTGTTGAAGAGCCTGGTTATATATGACGAATAATTGGCTATAGGTAAATTAAATTAATGGAAAATATAATAATTATTTGTATAAAAAAAAAAATAATAAGAAAATTTGATGTCATATATATACAATAATTGTATTTTGTATATTACTATTTATATAAAACATACTATTTATCAATAGTAATTGTAATTTTTTTTTGTCAACAAATTATTATTATTTCTATTATAATTTTATGCGTTTTACCTAGTATAATTAATATTAATAGATAAATGGTATTAAATTTATTTATAATATCCTCTTTGACCTTAGCATATAGACCCTTTAATTAATTTTCACTGAAAATACTGGTGATTCATATAAATTATTGTGCATTTAACTGATCTCCAGCTGGTAGATCATTTTCAATAAAAGACCTACATTGCTTACATTGTCCAGTCTAAATTCGAAAATTCCCTTGATTGTTTTTCCATAGTTCAAGCAATTTTTTAAGAACATAATATTACTCTATTTTGAAACATTATATTATTGAACTTTTAAATATTATATTCTGAAAAAAAATTTGTAGGTTGAAAGATAATATTATAGTTTTTTACATGACATCATATTTAAATTAATTCTTAACTATTTTATTTTTATATAACTTAACAAACATTTTGTACTTTATTCGATGGTGTTGTCTTTTAAATCAAGATTTATCGTTACTTAACTTTTATCGATACTTTGGTTCCATTATGTTTTACTACAATTTTAATTCTTTTGACAGTACCTATAAAATTTTTACTTAGTTTTATATACATATTAGTATAAAAAATTGATACTTCGATTTTAAAGTATTTTTTTTTTTTGTTTTTAACAATTTGTAATGTATATTTAACATTACTTCAAATTCAAATTATTTGTTCGTTTTATTCAAAATGTAAATAAATCAAAAAATATCAAAATTTGTATAAAAGATCTCTTTACTTGAATCTCATTACTCATATTTTAAATGATACATAATAATATACCTATACTACAATAATTATTGATTGTTTCTGTGGTGAGTATAAATGTCAAATTTTGGTAGATAATTATTACAGCTATATAATTATTAATCGACAGACATACTAATAAAATACTATTTACAGGTTATTACAATTATTTCTTCTTTAGTAACTCAAGAATATCTTCAAAACGTTTAAGCATTTAAAAATAAAAAAAATATAATTAAAAAATTTAATTGAAAGAGAAAAAAATCCATTAAAATTATGTACATACTAGGTATATCGCATATTAAATTATAAATACATTATAATCTAAAATGTACATAATATTGTTAGCACTGATAATTTAGCACATTTTATCACATTATTTTTTTTTTTTTTTTTGACAATCATATATTTTTAACAAAACATAAAAAAAAATATATATTTATGTCTATTTTTTTTGTAAAAAAAAATCTCTATCTTCTTTTTTTTTTATTTATTTTTGGGTTTTAATTCATGCAAAATAAAATTTTTACTGGTGTCAACAATTTTGAATTAGTGCACTAAATTTCAAATAATTATGTTATCTCTAAGGAAATATCGTGATAAATTTAATTTTATTGCTACTTTAATATGTTTACTTTATATTATGTAAAAATTTATAAATAAATAAATATATATATAGATATATATATATATATATATATAAATATATATTTTAATTGAATTGAAAAAATTAATTAACAAAGTTCTAGCAATTAATTTTATGTACACCTATATAATAAATATTTCATTAAATATAATTTATCTTTTTATAGGAAATTATTTCTAAATAATTAATATTAAAACTAAAGTAAATTATTTATTATTAGAAATTTTCTATTCAGATTTCAGTTGGATTTTCAATTTTTTAAAATCTTCAGATTTACATACGCAGCTGTCACAATTTCAATAAATCAAAATATTTTTTGTTGCAATTTTTTTTTGTCTATTCTGTGGATCAAAATAAAAAAATTGTCAGGCAATTCCTGACTAAAATTCAGACTAAAAAAACTACTACAAATTTTACAGTTTATTTAGCTTTCAAACCAATTTTTTAATACTTTATAACCTTAAACATTTTAATTAAATTTTTTTTAATATTTAACAAAAAAAAAAGGATTTTATTTTAAAATACTGCAACATAATATATACAAATAGCTCACTTACAGATTTATCAGTAGGTCCACTACTGTTTAAATAAATATACACAATTAAAATATTGTGAAGAAACAAAACAAAATATTATTTTATGTTTACTGTTTGTTTATTTTCTACATAAAAATTTGACAATTTAAATAACATACAAAATTGTTTCACTAAGTTTTGTATATTGATACGGTATTAATTTAGCGTAATATTTCTTTAATATTGGCTATCAAGTTCTAATGGGTTGAAATTTTGGTATCTGGGTATTTATTTGTAAAAAAGAAAAAAAAATTGAAAATCTAATTGTAAGGAAATGGCTTTTCGCACAACAAATAAACAATACGAAATAAACGTCATATTTCTGACAGGTGACACCATGTTACCATGGCAACACAAAAGAAAAATATATTAATGGTATACTCGTATTTGTATATTTTTTGACAACTACATACTCGTATACTTGTGCATACGTCATATCTGTCATTTTACAGTTTTTTCTTTAGTTTTAAAGCTCTATTTAGGATTTATAGACGTGACGTTAAATTTCCTAATTTCTATTTCTAAATTGAACAGTATATTCCATTTAATAATAAAATAATTAAAAAAAAAAAAAAAATTTAACTATTTGAAGAAAAAACATTTTTTTTATGAATTTAGTAAAATTTAGTGGTTTTAATATAGTTTTTAGTAAGCATTTGTTTGATTCTAGAATTAATAATAATATTTTCATACTCGTATATTATATAAATATTTAGTTGTCCAATATTAAAAGTAAATTTTCTATATTTATTATTATTTTTATCATCACAATTTAATTAATTTAATTTTTTTTATCTATTTATAATTTTGTGCCGTTATTCTTGTTTTCGATTTTAAAATACAATTTATTTACGATTTTAATATATAATAAAAAAAAAAAAATATTTAAAATATACCATAATACAATAAACCATATAAATTATATTATAATTATTATTGAATAAACAAAATTAATTGCTAGAACTAAAATAAAAAATTACTTAAATTAGAAAAAACTCTAAACAAAACAAAATATATTTTTGTGAAGCTGAAGAATAATACGATTGAAAAAAAATATATATATAATAAATGTTTAATTTTAGAATTAACTATAATTCACTTTAAATATGAACAAAAAGCAGAGTTGCAAACAACTTAAATGATCGCTCAACTCAATTATATATTTTAGTGCACTTATACTAAAAAGTGGACTCAATATATAAATTGATTTGAGTTGGCTGATGAGCTAATTTGACAAATAAGTTCACTCTTTTACAACCTTGATAAAAAGTATATAAATAAATTATGTACTACTTAGTATTATATTTTGATATGTACAAAAAGTCAATTTAATATCCACTTTTTATTAATCGTTATGTGAATTATTGAATAACATTTCTTATATTCAAAAATTATTATTTGTTATTTAGTGCTTTTTTCAAATTTCATTATTATTTATTTAGATAACTTTTTGTTTTGTTTTGTTTTATAAACATTATGTATTTTTAACATTATAATATTATTTATAAAAAAAAAAAATATTTAATTTTTATAATTTTCTTTTGATTTTCAGTATCTGATACTAATTTGGTGTTATTGGATATTTTCAGGAATTTGTTTTTATTTTATTTTTTTTTTTAAATAAATGTATTAACATTAGTTTTAGTGTTTTTTTTTTTTTTTTATTTTTAATAAATTTTATTTGCATGTTTTATGCACGCATATTTTTCTTATAATTTTTTTCATTTTGAATTGATTTTTAGTATTTTAGCTGAAATAAATTACATTACTTTTTTTTTTTTTTATTTCATTTCAAATGCTTATATATCAATGTTTTTTTTTTCTTTAAATTTCTATATATCAAATTTTTGTTGTTAAATGTGTAAAAAAAAAAAAAAAAATAAAATAAAAAAACAAAAAAAAATGATAGTTTTTTAACGCACATCCAATATTCATCCTTATATATCTATAGATTTTCTATTCCCGAGGAAACAATAACACAACAACCACAACCACACCAACATTATCATACGAAATCACTATGTGAGCCAAGTGAAGATGAATGGGATAATTCAATTGATACAGCTAGAAGTAGTAGTAAGAGTGAGAAATTTATACGTTTTGCTCCCGCTAGGGAACCATTATTGCCAAAACATAATACACCGAAAAATCAAATAAAACGTATGTCACGTAATAATATTAATAATAGCGCAGCAGCAGCACTATTACTTCCAACAAACAACGAACATATAAGTAATAATGATAGTGATGATGATGATGATGATGATAGCGATAATGGTATTATTATCGATCGAAATTATCATAGTAGTAATAATAATAATAATAATAGACGTATTCTCAACAAAATGAATACCTTTAATAATGATGATGATGAGAATGATGAAGACGATGATGATGATGACGATGATGATGATGGTGATGAAAATTTGGATGTATATAGTGATGATCATATATTTAATACAAATTTTTTAGATCGTGACAAAAAGGATGGAAAACAACACTAAAAATTTTATTTAAACAAAAAAAACTTAAAAATAGAAAATTTACAAAAGAAATAAAAAAAAATAAACAGAAAACAGAAATAAACAAGACAAAAACAGAACATAGAATTATTAAAAAATACAAAAAAGAAAAAAAAGTAAAACAAAAAAAAAAGCAACTGAGTTACATATTTATTTTTGATATAGTTGAAATTTTAATTATTATTAAAAAACTACTCTGTATAATGTATTGTTTTTACAAAAATATGATTTAAATTTGTATTAAATCACAGTCAATTATAAAATAAAAACAAAAATAAAAAATAAAATAAAACTAGTACGTGCATACATATAATATTATATTATGTATGACTAACAATACGTAGGATGAATTTAAATTTTATATATAAATTATTTGGTATTAATTTAGCAAATGGTCTACTTAATATTAATTATTTAATATTTTAATTAGCTTCATGTTTATTCTTATTTTATTCAATTTTATTAATTCAAAGCTTAATTTTTTGTTTTAAGCATTTTTAATCAAAATAATATCAAATTCAAAAATTATTAATAGCAATAATCATATAATTAATTATGCGTACTTAACAAATGACAATTTTTTAAAATAATTATAAATTTACAATATTTTGTTTTAACTAGTTCATATTTATAATTAATAGAGCCAAAATTTTTAATTATAATCTTAATTTTAAATTGTATTTTCAAAAATTTATATATATTTATTGGTATTATCTTTCTGCAATTATATTCTTAATTTTGACATATATTTGTATTTTAATTGACATTTACTAATTAATTGACACATCATTTAATCGATTATTATTTTTGAATATCGATTACTACAAAAATGTTACAATTTAAAAAAGGCATAGCGGAAAAGAAATAATATACTTATTTTTTCGCTTTGGCGTTTATAAAAAATTATTTTTATTTATAATTATGTATTTTTGTTTTGTTTAATAAAAAAAAAAACAATTTTTTAACAATTGAAAAAAATAATATATATATAAGTTTAAAAAACACATATTGTGTTGATAATAAACTTTGATAGTATATTTTATGCAACTACTGCAATTAGAATACCTTTCAACTTTTAGAAAAAATGTCACAACTAAAAAAAAAATTAATTTGAATATATTTTACTCACCTAAAATGAATGATCTCGTTAGAGTGTCATTTAATTTATATAATTATTTACTTTTATAGGTATTTCTCAATTTTTTATTAACATTTCATAATGTTTTATCACTATTTTATATAAATACAAGTTTATTTTTATATTTATTTATTTATTAACATAACATTTTCTAAACAATATGTCTTATAATACGGGCCAAAAGACTTAATTTTGTGGGATAAAAATTAATATTTTCATTTCATTTTTATCCACCCAATTTACCAAAAATATATGTCGTATTTTTTAGAACACTTTTTTTTTGGCGTTGCATAAAAATTTGTATAATTGTTGGAAATAGTCGAATATTTTTTTTTTTTTTATGTTATCATACATAACAGATAAGCGTGTATTTTGTCTACTACTTGCAGATATCTTCAGTATTTTGTACTAGACTGTATTATTTATGATATCGTGAAATTTCCATTTTGGCATAATACTAAAGGCAGTTTGATTTGGGTTTCCTTTGCATCCATTTTGCAAATTTCTTTTCTTTTTTTGTCAACAGAGAGTTGACATTTACTAATTAATTGACATATAATTTAATTCATTATTAGTTTTGATTATCGGGTATTTTATTCTATTCAATTTTTCAATATATTAGATCGAAATAAAAACAGTTTGAATTAGCAATCAAAAATTTTTTGACAATTGGAAGACTGCATAAGTATAATAAGTAGATCAAATGCTAAATTAGAACCTAAATTTGTATGCATAAATTCGCACACAAACATTAAAAAAACAATAGAAAATTCCATAGGCATTGTTTCTTTTTATTTAAAAAGTAAAGAAAAAAAAATAACATATATATTATTAAAAAAAGAAAAAAAAAAGAAAAAAAACGAAAAATAAAAAAGGAAAAAAAAAACAAATACAAGTTATATTTGAAAAAAAAAATTGTGTTGTGATTTATTTATTATATTATTTTTATATTTATTTTTTTCAGGGTTTTAGGAAAATTTATATTGACAATAATTTCAATTTGAAACATGAAATTAAAAGTAATATTACTTTTTAATATTTAATTGTCTTCATTATTTTTATCTGTAAAATTAGCTATAACTGCATTTTATTTGGTAAAAATCGGGTATTGAAATATTAATAAAAAAATGTTAAATTGAGATTTTTGACATTGAATGGTACAAACAGTGTTGTGCTTTGGTGTTACGTTTTACGTATCTCTCCCCTGTACCACTTTTTTCTCTATAAATAACAGATGTCAAAAATAACAACTCGTTAAGCAAAAGTTTAGCTACCTAACAGGTTGTATTTTACTAACACTTATAAAAATATAATATAAATTTTTCATAGGGTTATTAAATTAAAAACTATTTTTAATAAAATAACAATAGTGCTTAATTAACTTATCTTTAATTATCTTCTAAAAACTTCAAATAAAATTTTTAAAATGCCCACTTTACATATACATACAAAAGTGACAGTATTTAAACAGTTTTTAAAATCCCATATAGTTGTTGATTAGAACTGTTAACATTGTGTGGTTTGGCCCAATGACATTTAAAGTATAAAGTAATACAAATTTTTTGAAGTTCATATTTTTGACGTTTCAAAGAAAAATGAAAATAATCACCTGAAAAGTTGGTACATGAACGAACTTTTATTTATTGACAATTAAATTGACGTCGGTGACGTTAAATTCCCTTCAACTATGGGTGTATTCATAAATGCTGCAAACTGATAACAAGTTTGCCACCAGTTGGCGTACTTTGCAATAATGAACACAAATTCTACATATATTCTACATTTACTTGACAATTCTTTGGCATATTGAATTTTCATTTCGAATAGTTTGGCATATTAGAATTTTCAAAATGAATAGTTTGGCATTTGATTTTTCATTTTTTTTCATGTATGTACGTGTATATCGAAACCAAAATACTTTACAAAAATTTTCATTGTGGAATAAAAAGTATGGCAAAAAAAGAAATATAATAGACTTTCAAAAATCAACAAAAAAAGTCACGTAGAATCATGAAGGTCTACTGAAATGGATTCAACAATAAAAATATTAATTCAAAAAAACAATTCTTTAACAAAATATTTACTTATTTTCCTTTATTACTTTCCATCATTATTGTCGAATGTTGAAAGTCTACTGCAAAAATACGATAGACCTGTCTAAAATAAATGATATATCTCAATCGAGTAGACTTTCATGATACCAAAAATTCACTTTTTTCTACAATTAGGAAAAAGTCTATTCCCAGTAAATAGACTTTATTGATTGACATCTATGCAAATGGTTTAACACAAAAGTTTGCAAAATTTATTACAAATATGCTGAAAAATTTACATTAGAAAATACTAATGACAAACTTTTGACATTTCGCGGTCAATCATGAAAGACTACCGGGTTTTGACTTTTTTCAATTTTAGAAAAAAGTTAATTTTTGCTATCATGAAAGTCTACTGAGTTATTACAAGTCCATTGGGTTGACAATTTCAAGTCAACCACAATTTTGGTGTTTACTTTGAATAATTAAGAATATATATTTATAAAATATATATATGTATATGGGCCAATAACATTTTTCGTAGCCATTCAAATTTGCTGTACCTCTCTAGACAATAACACTCATAAAATTTTACAAAATCTTTTAGTTTTACTTTTATTGTTAATTGTAAACTAAGAAAACATTGCTACGAATTTGCAGTCAATGTAAAAAAAACTAATCAAATTAGAACGATGAAAAATTTGGACACAAAATTTTTCACATGACGAAAATCTCCTGAAAATGCTAATTACAAAAAATAGAAATTTATTTTAAAACAAGAAATCACATTGCTTTATTCTTAAATTTTAGTTTTTTGATTTACTGTACATAAACTTTTTTTAAAATAATAAAAAATATTATTTTTTTTCAATCAAACGATGTCCATGTAATTTGTTCGCTAAGTCACTAAAAAATCGTTACAATAATATATATTCAAAAAATACAACGCAATTTAAAAAGGATGACGTAATATTAGAACTATATTGCAGTAAATAGGAATTATAAGTTTTTGTATTTTTGAAATTAGGACTTGTTAACTCACCGAAGTCAACGCGTGTATTAATTGTGCTTCTGCTGTGTCACAACGATTTTTCGATAAGTAATTAAATTTTTGCCATTTTTTTTATTAGCTGGACGTACTAATTTTTGGAATTAAAATACATTTTACAATATGCAGATAATAAGATTTTTACGACATTTTTCCACTTCGTCACGTCAAATTCGTCACAGTTAAAAAAGTAACGTAGTTGACCCAATTGTGACGTAGCGGAATTCAGTAATTATAAATTACATATTTGCTACTTTTTAGTTATTATTACTTTGCTTTATTATAGCAATATTTTCAAAAAACTACATATTTTTGAATATCTTTATAAAAATTTATAAAGATACCTGTGTAGAAGTAGATTTTTGCATGTTTGTTTGAACAAATCAAAATGATACTTACAGCTGCAGAACGGCAACGTCGATGCAGAGAAAAGCGCAAATAATATAATAATAAACAGGAAAAATACAAAATGTTTGTTTATTAAAAATTATAAAAAAAAAATTATCTATGAATTAAACTTTTTATATGTTTTATGTCTTTTAGCTCACGTTTTGAGTCCACAGCGTCACAGTTTTTGACGTATCCCTAAGCAGTTATTATAAAAATTGACTGAAATTAAAAGAATTCAAATCAAGACATAATGATGGCTTTTCTTGGTGCTACAAGTTGCAATAATTTTCAGTTTCTAAATTATTGTACTTCTATATTTAAAATTGAATGTCAGAATTTTTATTTTAAAAAGTTGTGACGAAGTAGACAAATGATTACCAAATATTAATAGTGGATTTTTTTGTCCATCTTCTCAAGATATTAGCGTTATAAAATAATGGTTTGATTGAGTTGGTCACTGCTGACCATTTATTTACCATCTCAAATGCATAATTTATGAATTTATTGCATTAGCAATCTAAATATCCAAGCCAACTCAAATTTTTACCTATGGTCACAGAAAATGTTATTGGCCCATATCTTTCTTTTAATTTTATAAAATTAATTACTTAATTAGATAATTAATAAAAGATTAAATTTTAGTAACTAGGCAGTTGGAAAAGCTAGTCAAAACTTATTATTTACATACCCAAAATTTAACAAAAATTTAAAAAAAAAAGTATACGTATTTAAAACACAATTTGTAAAATTAAATTAAAAAAAAAAAAACTATTCTATTATAAGTGCAATATCAAATCAGCATTTAAAATATTAAAATATACCTAAAATATACCTAAAATACACCTCAACCAAACTTATGTTTTTTGGCAATGAAAGTTTTTCCTAAAATGACAACATTTTTATAGTCAAGTTAATTTTATTCAGTAGATTTTCATGATTACGTGATTTATTTTTGTTGACTTTTTTTATTTTATTAGAAAAGAGTCTAATGTCATTAGACTTTCATGATTGACCCCAAACAAAAATGTTATGTTGTCAGTTCTTAACAAATATTTTCCTTCAT
This sequence comes from Argyra leucocephala, assembly GCA_963942445.1. Classification (NCBI taxonomy): domain Eukaryota; kingdom Metazoa; phylum Arthropoda; class Insecta; order Diptera; family Dolichopodidae; genus Argyra; species Argyra leucocephala. The sequence goes on along the minus strand of OZ012680.1, from coordinate 21,577,382 downwards.
ACATAATGTTAATTTTTAGCTGACGAACGTTTATTGCAATTTTCTAATAAAATTTTTACTATAGTAAAAGTAAATTCATTAATAATGAAGGTAAATACAAATTATTCAGATGTTATTTCGTCATAATTATTAATAATTTTTCATGATAAGATTTAAAATGAAATTAAGAAATTACTAAGTATCTAGGAAGATGAATAAAATAAGAAATCTAATTTTACTGATAAGATTTTTTTTTTTGTTGTTTTTTTATTTTAACCCTTTGATGTATACATGGGACACATGTATCTCAAAAATTATTTTGCATATTGTTGCTATGCCAATCTTCTTTGAAATGTCCAAAAAAATTTTATTTTAAAATAAAAAAAGAAATTGTTTATAGAAAGGATAGGAAGTTATTAACAGGATTTTTATCCTTATTATTTCTGTTGTAATGATGACGAGTGCTCTTGTTATATATATTTTGTATGTTTAACGACACTATCAATTATTATATATATATGTAAACTAGTTCATATTAAGTAATTTATAATCAATAGTATTACATAAGACTTTTCTATAAACGCAGTATGACGTGACAATTGCATTATACGATCACACAATAATTTTTTGACATTAATGAACACGCATTTTAAAAGTTAGTTTTCATTGGTTTTAATTTTGTTTACTATTTCAAATTAATATTGTTGCAAATTTAAAATAAATAAATAATATACCTACAATAAAATTGGATCCATTTTGATAATACCTTCGCAGGGATGATATCTTTAGTACTATAGTACTAGATTTAGTACTTTCAGGTATAAAAAAATACTATAGTACTTTCATAACAAATCTAGTACCCATTCAGAAATTTTCGAATTTTTTAAAAATACTTAAATATAAATTAGCTTTTCTTCAAAAATACTTTTCAAAACTGCGTGTGTAAATTAGTGTGTGTTCTAATGAAAATAAATCATTTTGTTAGCGGGGTAATTTATTGTTAATTTTCAAAAATTTATTTGATTGTTGTAATCGTTGTAATTTAAATTTTTTTGAGATGTTGAATAAGTAAGTTTAAAATAACATCAATATTATATTATTGCACCTTAAAACAATATTTAAATTATTTTTACACTGATGGCTTATACAACTTGAAAAATTCAATAATGTACATCCTTAGATAATGAATATACATGTGTACATAATTAATTTTAATAACGATGAATCAAATGATGACAATTAGCCGAAAACTAAAAAGTCAAAATGTTATCCCCAAAAGTTTCACGAATCTTGGAAAATGAAATATGGCTTTATTGATTGGCTTATTTCGGACAATTCGAAACAAGATAAATAATGTGTCTAATGTAAATAAAATCTCACATTCAAAGACATGAATTGGGGCACAAACGAATGTTAAGTGTGAAAAAACAAGAGAAACAATATTTGAAAAGGCTAAGAAATTTGAAATTGCGATAAGTTTGTTCATTGCAGAAAAAAATCTACCTTTCAGTGCTTTGAATCATTTAAATTCTTGGCTTAAAACTCATTTAACCGACTCCGAGATTATTAAGAAGATAAATATAAATATAATGAAGGGACAAAATATTATAACATCAATTACCGGTCCGAGCAGTTTTCAAAATATTGCTAACATTAAGAAGAGGCATTAGATCAGTAATTTTGAATTAGTCATAAGATTTTTTTTAAAACTTATTTTGATTTAAAATAATAAAAATTTGAAATAAAAGTGAAAATAAAATTGAATTAATTTTGAACATAATTATGAATTATAACTACATTTTCATTGAATTGCAATATTTCTTCTGTTTAACCTTTTTCATGTATTTAGAGCTTATCTAGTACTATTTTTTTTATAATTTTAGTACTTTGAAAATTTTCAGAATATCATCACTGATACCTTGTTCTTCACCCTCAGCCATTTTAAAAATTTAAACAAATCTATCTCTAAACAACAAAGCTCTAAAAAACAAAACTGACAAGAGAAAATTTTTTGTGCAGTATGAAATTTCATAATTCGTAGCTGACTTTATTTTGCTATTGAATTTTGTGTCATATGATTGTTGCACAATGTAGTTTATGAATTGTAAACAAATGTATAAATTATAAATCACTTATGAACATAATATTGGATAAGGTTTTCACTATCCTCTTTTCCCATAAAAACTTAATATTAATAGCAGAATGTACCATTTAGTTAAAATTTAAAATATTTCAGCTGTACAGAGAATATTTATAAACTTTGTAAAAAATAATGTGTATTTAAAAAAAATATCATCAAAAGTATATTGAAGCAAATAAATGAATTGGATTTATGAACACATTACGAGATTAATGTATTGCATTATGCGCTTATGAAAAGGCCCATATTGGCATTATTGTATTGCATGTTTCTAGTTTTCATTATTATAATAAACATTTTTTGACTGCATTAAACTACATTGGGACGCATAAATGCCCCATGAAATTCCAACAAAACTATGATGAGTATCTTCCTAGAATAAAACTGCTACATTTCTTTATTTCATAAGTAATAACTTAAGCCACAACTATTTTAAAAAAATTATTATACCATTAGATTAGTTTTGTGACTGAAAGGGTTAAAAGAATATCATCTTCGTTTAGTTAAGTTATATATATGTAAATTATGTATAGAAAATTTAAGGTACATTATAAACGCATAATAGTATAAAAAATAATGAGCATAGAAAATTGAAAGAAAAAAAATTTTCCATATTTAATTTTATTATCAAAAAAATATTTATTTACCCATTCTGATGTCTCATCAAAATACCAGAATGGTACACAAAATAATGACGTAATTAAAATGCGGATATTTCATATTTTTTTTTTTTTTTTTTGAAGAATTTTATTTTATCTCCAATCAAATAAAAGAAAAAGGTAAGTGACATTTTTGTTGTTTTTCATATATAAATATTAACTGTGATTTAATTAAATATTATATTTTTAGATTAAATTATAATTTACGTACATACATATATGTACATTACATATATAAGCGTATATCAACAAAACCGCTTACTACTGGAAAATTTAAAAAATAAATTAAAATCTAGGTTTTTAGATTAAAAGTTATTGAAAAATTCAAAATTTTTAAAAGAAAATTTTGTTGTGTCTTAAATAAATAAATTGGTTGGAAATTTTTTGGTTTATTAATATTTTTGTTATGAAAAAGAAGATTCTAAATAAGGCTGAGGAGATACATAATCTTGATCAGTCTGTATAGCAATGATCAAGTAAGTAATATTTTTGATAAAGAAGTGCTAATACTCGTTTAGTGGTTTGAATGAAAGTTCACATAGTTTCAACCAAAAAATTAAAATTTCGATATTGATTAAAATAAAAATTGTCAAATAAAATAGTCATAGCGGTTTTCATTTATTTACAATTCATATACAATTTGAGTGCAGTAAATAAATTAATTTTAGTATTGATTAAACATGTTTATTGACCTAACTATGCCTAAATTGATTTCTTCTTAATTACAGTGGTAGTGCAGTGCAGTGCAGTGTTACAAAGGCAAGAGCTTTAAATATAGTTTTCTTGTATAGTTTGTAAGAAAGTTGTAATGTGCTCAATATATGGTTACGATTTAAATTGTTGAGGTATAGTTCTTTTTTAAATTTTTCTGATATTGAAAATATCGATATATACCGAGCGTCGGACTATAATCTATACTAAAATCATCAATGATGGTCACCCTTTACCATGACCGACACAATAATGCAAAAAAATAATAATAACACCCTATACCGTGACCGCTTGCATTATTGTTTTTTTTTTTTTCAAATATGATGCTCATGTTTTGGAATAAGTCCCATCAAACTGTATTTTAATCCATTAAATTAGAGATTTATTGTGAACCGGTCGATATTAAGAAAACCCTATATTTTACAGTATTCATTTATATTTTAGTGAATATACCATCATCAATGCTGCGGTGTCTCAAGGTCATATACGAGCATTTATACAGTTAGTAGTACAGATTGTAGTGTTTTCTTCTTTATCGACAAATTTTATATTGTATTAGGACACTATTACGTACGTGTCACACCACTTTCGCGTAATCGGTTTTTAAAAGTTTAAGCTTAAGTCATTTCTAATTTTATACTCTTGTATAGTTCCATAATTGAATGTAGATGGATCCAGACGAACATACAAAAACAGGCTTTCAATAAACTGAAGCGAAGCCAAATAACTTTTTTCTTGTTTATTTTTGACTTTGCACCTGTTGTTAACGATCGTAAGAAAACATAGGTTTTCAATATATTGAGGGTGGGGTTTGGGAAGGGCAAAAAGGCTTTGTTTCAAAAAGTCAAGATCGAAGCTTCTTAATAACATATGCAATTTCTCTAAAAACAGGTTAACAAAATAATTAAAGCCAATTTTTTGTCCAAGAATGTCCGAGGTTGCCAAGACTTAGGACCCAAGTCTTTTCATAAAGTGTTACTTGCAATTTGTTTGAAGACAAGTTAATCAAGAAAATTAAAAATGGTTTTGGTCATAGGTCCACGTCTTAGGGGTCACCAAAACCCCTTTATAAACGTGCTGAATGACATTTTTTAAGGGTAATTTAATAAAAAAAAATTTGTGAATAAAAACACTTAAAAGTAGGCCCTTTCCCAGAACATAATTTTCGTGCAATTTGCAAAAGTCATGAATTCCAATACTCATTGCTATTCCAAGTGACAATCAATTTTTAATTTGTTTTTGTATTCCTTTGTATGCTGCTGCTGCTGCGTTTGTACAAAATAAAATTAGTTGTCAAAAAATTTCACAAATGAGTGATGTATAAAGCAGATAAGAAAAAAATGTTTGGAGTAATGAAATGATAACACTTTTAATAAGAAAAAAAAAATTAAAATATAAAATATGAAAGTTTACTGCTGCTTTAAAATTCCAAAACGTCAATGATGACAATTGCTTTAATTGCATATGAATTTTACTTCCAAATGAAAGTGATTGATGTGATTGAAAGTACCTATATATTGATGTCGCAGACGCAGTCAGTAGCAAAAAACCAATCCTTTAGCCCATGTTTATACGAGTCAGAAATCTGCCGCAGAAATCTACTTTCATGTTCATACGTTTTTTTTTTTTTCTTTATTAACAAAAAATAATGTTTACATTACATATATACATTTGTATTTGTATAACAAAATTTTATCCATTGAATTATTCATTATTGGAGAAAAAATTAATATATAGAAAGATTCAGAACTTAGCCTAAGCTGTTTGGTCGTATAGTTAAAAAAAACTGGTAGATTTCTGCCATTGTTGCTGTCAGATTATTGAAATATCAAGATGGCCGGGATTGAAATTATTGGCAAAGAAATAAATAAATAAATTTTTATTATTATTCTAGTGCCAATCCAACATTATTATTATTTGTATAGTTTATATTTTTTATTTGATTAATATTCGATCCGAAAATTACGTTGTCAACAACTATTTCCTTGTTTTTTGTGAATAAAAAATAATAAAAATATTTTGACACTGACAGAAATCACCAAATTTCACCAGATATTTATAATTTGGGTAGATTTCCCTTATCGAAATCACTCTTCACCTATAATTTTTTGTAGACTTCTACCACTTTTCTATCCGTATAAACCTGCATTTACTGATTGATTTTTGCAAAATTTTGACGATCGAACAGTTTTATAAATGTATAATTGACGTGATGAATATTTGATTTTCTTGATTGTCATGTTTTTGACGTTTTAAAAAAGTAATCAACTATTAGGTACTAGTTGTATTAATTATCTTATAGTAATTTAATTGTTATGTATTATTGTTATCCTACTCAATTCGTAATAATAAAAATATTAAACTATAAAAAATCTCGGTTTTTCGTAAGAACAAATTTTTTTATCAATTTTTAAATACTAAATTATTAAGATATAAAGAAAAAAAAAATAATATTTTTCATAATATAATTTTTCAGGGTCCATAGAATTAATTTATTGCACATTTATCTCTTTGAATTAATAATAATAAAACGAAATTAAACTAATTATAATTGCCTAGAATATACACAATTCAATCACAAAACAAACAAAAATAAATTTTAATCAAAAACCTTTCACAATTTATCAAATTTTCTTAAAAAATTATGATTATGTAGGATGATAAAAAAAAATTAATTTATTAATATATATTATCAATATTTATTATTATTACATGTACATATATATAAATTTAATAACTATTATTAGCAAAAAAAAAACAAAAAATTATTCTAAAAAGTATAATGAGAAATTTTTGTTTAAACTTCAGTGATTATGTCAAAAACCAAAAAACAAAAAAAAAAAAAAACTGTCAACTTCTGAAGAGAAAATATAACAACAATAAGAACAAAAAAAAAAAAAAGTAAAATATTTATTAAATGATAAATTTTTTAAATTTGATCCAAAAAAATTATTATTATTCAAGACTTACAAATAGATCAGAATCTCATCACCTAGTGATTATTTTTTCTTTCATTTTTGTTTTCTTACCTTTAATGCAAATTTATTATAGTTTAATAGTTTAGTATAATATGTATATGTACATATATTTAATATAAATTATTCACTTATTTTTTTACTATGTACATTTATTTCTACATATATTATTTTTATTCCCTACTATATTATATACTATAAATTTATCTAATTTTTTTTTTATCTAATTTCTAATATATCACAACAATAATAATAACAACAAAAATTAATTTAACTAACTAATTTTATATTAACTAAGTATAAAGATCATCTGGTATTTAATCTATGATTCTTTCTATACAATGAGATTTTGTATATATTATTATTATTATGATGACTGACTTTGAAGAAAGAATAAGAACGATATGAACACCGATAGAAGATTATCTCGCGTTCATCTTATCATAAATTAATTCAAAGTTTTTTAGTTTTTTTTTTTTTTTTTTAATTTTTCTTGATGTCTCGCATGTTTTACTTTATGTTATTATTATTATTATTGTTATTGTTACTATTATTATTCTTTTCAAAAATTTCTACATAAATATATGATTATATTTTAAATCACAAAAGATTGCAATATATATGTACTTATATATTTATTTATATATGTACATAGGTATGGTGACCATTAGTACTGTATTTTATAGAATATTCTTCTTTGCTTTGTAGTTATCCTTTGTGGATAGTCCACAGAATGTTTATAAGCTTGAAAGACGAACAAATAGAATTTGTAAACAACATCTCTGCTACTTGGGAAGTATCATACCAAGTGTATGTAGAAAATAGAATAAAGAAAGCAAGAGCTACATTTGTAAGATTGCAACCTATATGGAGGAACAGACAAGAATCCAGAGCAACTAAACTTAGAATATTCCGCAATTGTGGCGGTCATACGGAACTTGGTTAACATAAAACAGTTTTCATGGCTGATGAAACAAAGTTCTCCCACGTGGATGCCTATCCAAAAACTACTTTTAGAGATCTTATTATTGACGATAGTCTTGTGAAGAAATATCTGAATAACCTGGGGAACAATATATTTCCTGGACCTGATGGCGTTCCTGAACTAGTTCTAAAGAAATGCTCAGATGCCTTGGCTGCTCCACTTTCTATCATATTTAATACTTCTATCACCTGTGGCTTGTTCCCATCTATTTGGAAAAAAGCTTTTATTAAATCTACACATAAAAAAAATGCAAAAAATGAGATAAATAATTATAGACCAATTTCCAAACTTTCCACTATTCCTAAAGTTTTTGAGTTGATGATTTTTGATTCTATTTACAATCATTGCACTAACTTTTTAACGACACATCAACACGGTTTTTTGAAAAAGAAGTCTACAGTGACCAACCTTGTAGAATCGACATCAACCTTCTTAGTCAATATAGAAGCGGGATTCCAAACAGATGTAATTTACACCGATTTTAGTAAAGCATTTGATGTTTTACCCCATAGTAATATTTTACTAAAAGTCAAAAAACTAGGATTTCCTGCAAAATTTGTACAATGGGTCAATTCATATCTTACTAATAGGAGCTATACTGTTTTATTCCGCTCTTCATTTTCATCACCATTCATATCAAATTCTGGAGTTCCCCAGGAGAGTCATTTAGGACCACTGTTATTTATTATTGCTATCAATGATGTGGCTTCTATAATTTGTAATAACGATTTGAAAATTTACGCTGATGATATGAAAATTTTCAAAAAAGTAACGTCGATGCAAAACGTTTATATGCTTCAAGATGATCTAGATAAATTTTATACTTGGTGCATTAATAACAATCTTTTACTAAACATTAGTAAAAGTGCATTCATGTGTTACACACGTCGAACCCAACCATTTAGCTTTAGATATACTCTAAACAACGAAACCTTAGAAAAGGTTAATTCAATTAAGGACCTAGGAGTTTATTTCGATGATAAACTATCATTTAAAATCCACTACGAGAACATCGTTAATAAAGCTAGTTCAATGTTGGTCAAAGGAGTTTAACGATCCTTACATTTTTAAATCATTGTATACATGCCTCGTTAGACCCCATCTTGAATATGCATGTCAGGTCTGGTATCCATTTTATTATTCACATATACAAAGAATAGAAGCTGTTCAAAAAATTTTTTTAAGGTTTGCACTACGTAGTTTGCCTTGGGATGATCATATAAGACTCCCTTCATATGAGCATAGGCTAAACCTACTCCATCATAAGTCTCTGTGGAAAAGGCGGGAAGTAGCTGATGTTTTATTTATTTTCGAAATTATTAAAGGCGGTATTATTTCCCCTTCAACTTTAAATAAAATTATCATTAACACAAATACTCGTTTACGCCACTCAAATCTCTTTACATTAACATTACACAGAACAAATTATGGTAAATATGAACCTATTAATAGAATGTTAATAATTAGTAATAAATATAAGAATAGTATAGATTTTTCAGTATCTAAAGATACTTTAAGACGAAAATTATATGAAATAAATTGAACATTTTGTTAACTTGACCTTTTTAATTTATATTAAAAAAATTATATTACTATTTTTGTATATTGAATTTTGTTAGTTTTAAATGTATACCAAGTAAATTTAATTGTATTTTCCATTAATATATGAAATGTAATACTAAATTGTAAACTGTTTGAGCTAAATAGTATAAATAAATAAATAAAAAATCCTCAATCAGAAATTACAAATTTTCATTAATAAATCTATAAGAATAATTATGCCGAATATTCTGACCAAACACAATAAACAAGAAGGACCTTTGGATACTAACCGGCGCAGAACCCATAGCGAAACAAATCAGAAGAAGGAAATACAGATGGATAGGCCATACAATCAGAAAGCCATCAAATCGTGTGAATGAGCTTAGAAGGGACGGGGGCGGCGGGGGACAATAAAACAAGAACCAAAAAAAAACAAACATGTGAAACAATAGATAAAAATCGAATACGATGAAAATGTCAAGTGCCCTATGCTCCCAAGAGGAGTAAGGGAAAAAATTTAGTTATCCTTTTTTGCTTTTAATACAGGACAATAAAATGTCCTTTATTTAAAATTATCATTTTAATGTTTTTATCTTTTTACTCCCTTTGGCTTTGGTCATAAGGCTTCAGCATGGCTTATAATAACTAACTGTTTTTTGTTTGGTTTTCTTTATAGGTCTGTGATAAATTTTTACATTAAAAACCTACAACAATTTGTCATAGATGATATCAATATAGTTATTCGAGTCAAATCATTGTTCAATTTTAGAGCGAAATGTTTGTTTTTTTGTTTTGTGAAAACAAAAAGTGGGCAAAAATGGCTGATAAAGAATACAAGCAGTTTTGTTATTATTTTTGGTTAATTAAATAATTATTTTATGAAATATATTAAAAACAATTTGATTTATTTAATATTTATTTATTTATATTTACATACAATTTGCCTGTATGTTACAGATATATACTTGACAAGCTTCTAGACCTTTTTTTCCTTTCGAGATGTACCGTTTTATGTAATTTTTTTTATCCCAATGACAAAGGGCGCGCATGGGATCAGGTTTAAAACGCATAAAGATTTTATAGTTTAATTTGTTTTTGGTGACTTACCTTACCTACTAAGCCACCCCAGAATGTAGCAAAATTTTAGTTGCATACTTTTTAAAATGACAAATTTTCATACCATTTTTTTTTTACGTTAAATTTTATATTAAATTTTTTGAAGTTTCGTAATTTTATCTCTACATTTTAACTTTTTTTGTTATTAGAATAGAAAAATCTATACTGAACACCTTTTTTGAACTTTTTTGTTCAAATTTTTGTTTACTCTAAAATCTCTTCGTTTAATTGTCAAAATTTAAAGACAAAACAACAAAAAAAAAAGTTGTCCAAAATTGTTCTCAAAAAAATTCAAATCAATTTGCCACTGTTTTCAACAACTTCTGAACACTGATCCGAGAACACTTTTAGACAAAAAAGTTCAATTAACGGTAACTACTAAAAAGTTAGATTGTTCTAAAACAGTTTACTGAACAAATAAATTATTAAATGTTAAATTTCGATATCTGTCAAAGTTCTTGAATTGAACGAAAAAATATTTAAATGTGACAGCATTAGTATTTTGAAGTTTTAAAACGTCAAAAAAATTTATGAAAAATTTAATAGTGATAAGAAAGAGTTTTTTTTTTAACTGTCCTGTATTTTGCTCAACAAGAAACGGTCACCGTTATCCATATATACGTATAGGACATGTATTACATGTATGTTGCTTTTAAGAATATCTACACTCTTTTTTTAAGCTCATTTCTTATTATTATTATTTTTATTTCTTTGATATACTAACTTTTTTTTTTTTGTTTGAGACCGAAGATAAACGAAATAATAAATATAAAATAAAAAATAATAAAAAAATAAAACATTGAAATTAATTTAAAGATTTAAATTTAACTAGAAGGTAGATTTAGTGCCGTTTAAGACATCAGATGATATACGTTTAATATTATTTTATCATTTTAGAAGAAAGTAAATTATATATATATATATATAATATATATATATGTATATTATATTTAAAAAACAAAATAATAGTTAAATTTTAGTTGTAGTTTTCTTTAAATTTTATTTATTTCATTTATATTAATATAAAAAATATTTTATAATTGTTTTAAAATTGAAAGGCACTAAAAATATTTTAAAAAAAACCAACTTTATCCTGTATTAAATTAATTTTCTATTAAAGTATTTAAATTATCTTGGTGTTTTTTTTTTATTTAAAAATAAATTAATTTATAAATATATATATATATATATATATATATATATATAAAAATAATTTAATTAATTAATTTTAATTAATATACAAAAGAAATTCAAAATATTCAAGTAAAAAATAATTAAAAATTACAAAATTATAAATACATACATATATACCTGATTCTAAATAAATATGTATTATACAAAGGATACTAAATATTAAATTGAGAAATGTGTATTATATAAAAAAAATAGAAATTTAAACAAAACAAATTAAATAAATAGGAATCATTGTCAAGTGTAAAAATATATTAATTTTTTAACGCATACATTTATAAATTTTGTACAAAACACACAATTACATTTTCTATTCAAAATCAAAAAAAATTAAAAAAAGTTAACGAAACAAAAAAAAAAAAAAGAAGTGGAAAATAAATTTAAGAAAATTAAAATAAAATATAAAAATTAAAATTAATAATAATAAAAAAAAAAAAAACAAAACAACATGGGGGAAGAAATAGCAACTGATACAAATGAAAAACCGGAAATGACGAAATTTGGCAAATTTTGTCATAAACATGGAATTAATTCAAATTTAATTATGTTAAAAATAACTTTATTTGTTATGTATGGAGGTAAATTAAACAAAAAAAAAAAATAATAATAATAAAAATTAGAAAAAAATTATGAAAATTGAAAAAGAAAAATAAAAAATATATGTAATTAATAAATTACTAAAGTATTAAAAATTAAAAATAAATGTAATAAATTTGAATTGCAAATTTTTCATATTCATTCATATTTTTATTTCTTTTTTTTTAATATTATTTTTATTTATTTATTTATTTTAATTTTTATGCACTTGTTTTTTTTTTTTTTTTTTTTGAGTGATGTTGATGGTGAAATATGAGTGATATAATAATATATAATATAATATTTTCATTTATATAAATATTATTAATGTGAGTGTTCTATTTAAGTGTCAAGTTTGTTCAAATAAATCAAAAAGAAGAAACAACAAAAAGAAAAAATAAAAATAAAATAATAAAAATTAGTAAAATTCCAGCGAATATATATTATATATATATATATATATATACATATACATATATATGCATATAAATAGTATATTGTGATTATTTTTTTTTTGATTGAATTATACAAATATTTAAATTTCTGATAGTGTCACAATTATAGTATGAAATTTTCAAGAATGCAAAACAAAAACAAAAATATTTGTTATTTTTTTTTTATTTGAATTAAAAATTAAAAAATTATATAAAAATTAATTTTTATTTTATTGTGATTATGTTCCTTTATATTTATTTACAACCATCTATCATCATATTCAAATGTACAACTTGTGACTTCTGATATGTTTAATTTTTTTTTTATTATTTATTCTATTTTATATATTTAATTTTTGATTTTGTTTTTTATTATGTTTGTTTTTTCTATTTTTTTTTTTTTCTAGACTATTTTTCGTTAAATATTTTCGTTATATTTAATAAGTTTTTTTTTTTGTTGTTTCGTTTTTTTTTTTTTGTTATTGTTATGCTTCCTGTCACTTGTGTATATGTAAACATTGAGGCATCATCGAGAGAAAATATTATGCAAATATATGTATAAATATATATATATATATATATAAAATTATTTTGCAAGATGAATAACAATTTTAAAATAAATAAAATTAAATTAAATTTAAAAATTAATTTTTTTTTTTTAAATTGTAAATTTTAAATGCGTTCTTATTTTGAAAGTTTTGTAAATTAAAAATTATATTTTATAATATAATATTTATGAATCTGGAATAAACTAGAGAATATAGTTGAAAAAAAAAACGAAAAACAATTATTTTGACTGAGTATTAAAATCTGACAAAACATCAATTATAATTTTGACAATTAAATATGATAACTGGAATGGCATTGGCATACATCTACTTCAAATCAAATTTTTGCATTTATTTATATTGTGATTTTGTTATTATATTCTGCATATCAATGATAAAAACGATCAATAATTGTAACAATTAAAATTAACTAAACTTACTAAAATGTTTAACAAACTAATATTCGTAAATATAAAAAGTAACTGTTTGTAACTGTTTGTAATGAGTTTGTTTTTGTTAAATTAAGCTGGGTTAGAAACACAGATGGTTACACAACTGAAATCGATCAACATATTAATTAAACTTAGTAAAATAAGCCTAAAATTTCTAATTTTTATTATTTAAAAATGTTTCCCCTAGAGCGTACAGTATATTATTCGATAATATAAATTAATTTATGTTTTTAGTGTTTTTAGCAGAATCACTACTGCTGAACTGACGCATACTGATCCTAAATAGCACAGTTTCATTTTATTTAAGTTATTAACAAATTACACTCACAACAAAATTTCAAAAAATTTAATTTATCCCAGTAAATGAAAGAAAACAAAAAAATTAAATATTAATTAAACATTCATGTTCTGAACTGTTCAAACCAATAAGTCTTTCTGATTAGTAAATAAAGAACATAACCATATAAATCGACTTGTAGTAGTAAATAAAGATAGCTTAACGTACTGATGTAACTGAGTTTTGATTTTTTTTGGCAAAAGAATACGTGAGGAAAAAAAGTCAAAGTCGTAGAAGTTAGTACTTAATATTAATTATAATTTGTAATTCTAATCAATAAAAATTAATCGTATTAATGACAAATTTAAAAACAGGGATTTATAATATAATGTTTTTATATTTTTTGAACAATATCAATTTTAAGAATTATAATTGTTCAATAAATAATATGTAATTTATTTATAAGCAGAAAAGTATATACAATTAGTGATTATAACTGGCCTATAATTTAAATGTCGATCAATTCAATAATAATGTAATTTGTTTATATATTTATTAAAAATATATAAACATATGTATGTGTGTCTTATTAATTATATTATTATATGTCTTATTAACATTTTAGTTTTTAAATACAATGCTTAATGTATTATTACATATCTATATCTTACATTGTATTAATATAAATGTTGTTGTTTTCCTATTATTATTAATTCCACTGAATTATAATTTGTAATAATAAAAAAAATACACTTTGTGCAAGGGGTTGAGATCATTTGATTTACTTTATTGATAAAATAAATAAATAAATACATACCACAGTATTTTTTTATTCGAATTTAACAACAATTCATTGAATTTTGTGAAATGGGGCTTGAAAATATACATATATTGTTGTAAAAGTTGTAGTTTGAGAAGTTATTTTGAAAAATAAGGGATATTGTAAAAAAAATAAGACGATCAAATGCTGTGACAATAACCATGGAAAATATCTATATACACAGTAACTAGAGTAAATTTTGTTAAATAAATGTATAAGTTTTATTATGAGCAGTTTTTAATTTTTATTAAATCAGATTTTTATTTATAAAATGAATTAATAAGTACATTAACATAATAATATGTAAATAAATAAAATAATTTTTTGCATAGTAAAATACACAAGGCCTTTCCCATAGTTTCGTTCAATTTGCAGATTTTGACAGTAATTTGTATTTTTTGACTGAAATTGATATTTTATTTCGTATCGGCGTGACAAGATTTTTCTGGTATTGTTAAATTCTTATTTTCATTACTGTTGTAATTCACAGTAGTTTCAAAAAGTCATTTCATTTAATTTTGTTTGCTTTTTGAAAAAATAAATTAATTTGAAAATTTAATTAAACATACAATGTCGTAAATATTCATTTGACATGTAATACATCATACCACACCACAATATACGATGAAACAACATGTTTTCATGCTTTCAAATACAAAAAAAAAATCAATTACTGTCAAAATACCACGAATTTTCGTGTCGATGTGACAGGACTTTCTTAACGTCAATATAAAATCTATTTCTTTAAATGTCAGAAAATAAAAACGTGATTTGAATTATTATAAAATAATTTCAAAAAAAATATTCAATAATAACTGTTATATTTCTATTGAAACAGTTATTTCAATAATTTTGACATTTAATTATGACACTATATTTTAGCAATGAATCGCTACACGAATTATAACACTTAATTTAGCAACGATTTTTAAATCTAACTAATGCTTTTTTTAATAATTTTTTTTTTTTTTAAATTAGTTAATTTTAATATAAAGAAAAAAAAATGTTTGCTATATTATTCACTGAACAGTAATATATGTAATTTTTTTTTTTATTTTTATTTATTTTTTTTTTGTATTCTTAAATTGAAAATTGTTATACAAAATCACCTTTGTACACATGCAGTGGATTTATTGCTTATTATTATGTATCAACACAATGTTTATAAGGTTTTTTGTTTTTTTTTTTTTTTTTTTTTTATACAAAATTGTTTATAATTTAATAGTATCAAATCATTTATAGTATATAACAATATATGTCAACTTTATTTTGATATATTTTATATAAATTAATAAGTTCATATGTATTATATAGTTTATTTATATATATATACAAATGAATATATATATATATATATATATATATATATTTATGCATACCACATTAGATAATCAAGGTCTTGCGGGAAAATTTATTTAAAATTTAGAAAAAGAAAAATTGCATTAGAGTAAATCATTTTAGAAAAATAATTTATAATTGAATTATATAATTTAATATTTTAAATATAATGATGGTAATAATACAATAATAGGTGGGGTATTAATGGGAGCCTTAGTACGAAAAGTTAAATATCTTATGATAGAATTACTTACTTACGTACTTACTTTTTCGATTCTCCAGAGTATGTAGGTCTTCTTAGGTTTAATTTAAACACCATTATGCGTCTTACATCGAGTGAGGTGTTGAAAATTTTTTTATGATTGGTACAGAATTAATTAATTTTCATAGTTTCAGATTTATTTTATTTATTTATTTATATTAACATTTATTACAATTGAAATTTCAATATATTTCGTTTTTAAGCTCTAACTGCTTGGGCTATCTGCTTAAGATTTATTTTAATATCAGTTCAATATATCAATAAATAATAATTTATCATTTTAATACTAATTATTTATACTGTACTATTTATATTTTATAAGATCGATACTTACGGAATAAGAAAATTGTTAAAACTAAGTGTATATACTTAATAAATTTGTACCCACCATATTTTAAAATTAATTTACAAACATTTCTTATGAGTTACTGAAATTTTGATTAATTCTATAAATTGTTATTGTAGAATATTAAATTGTTATTTCTGTGTTAATTGTAAAATATCAAATTGATAAAAGATGATAAATTTAAAATTAAAGAAAAGTATTATTGCTTAAAACTATACTTATAAATCTTAAAGACATGACGATTATGTCTAATATTATTATGATGACGGTTATACATATAAAATTAAACTTTTTGTAACTCTTTGAAAATAAATTTCGAACTGGACATCTTCTGTCACATTTTGAATGTCATTCTATCAATTTCAACATTTTGTAAATTTTTGAACACGAACAAAACCGTTAACTATTAAATTAGGATTGTTTTCGTTTATTCATTCCGAATATTCGGAATATTCAGAATATGTCAAAAAGCGTTTTTTTATTCATTCGTAATATTCCAAATATTCTGTTCTGTATTTTTTTATTTATTCTGTATATTCCCAACGTATTCTTTTTGTTCCATCTGAGAGTTGGGAATAAATTTACGGAATGACAGTTCACTTCTATCATTCTCAGTAATAACAATTTGATTACCTATATTTTATTTTAATTTAAAAAATGGAAAATATTGTTTAATTAAAAAAATGTTTTTGAAAACAAATATAATATTATGAATAGTTGTATAAATATTAATGTTTATATAAAATTAGTAGTTGTATTTATTATTCAGAAAATAAAATTTTTTTAAAGTTTTTATTGTTCTTTTTTTCAAGGAATGAGTCTATATAATGGTTATAATAACTATTATAACTTATATTAACTATATTAACTAATTTACACAAATTAAAAAATAGTAAAAACTTTTGTTCACAAAAATTAATAAATAAATAAAAAAATAAACAATGACAATTTCTGATGTTTATTCTTTTTAGTCTATTCTGTTCGTTTATTCTATTTGTTCGGAATATTCTATCGAGACGTCATCAAGTATTCTATTCTTTCCATTCCTTCTTTAGAATGAATAAACGAAAACACCCTAGGTGTAGAGGCACTAGTGAAGGAATGCTGTTGTTTCCGAATACATTTACAATCAAATAATTTACTTAGGTTAAAATATGAATTATTATTTTGCATATTTTGTATACAATACATATATATCTATACATATATTTATGTATTTATTTACTCTGGTACCGTACTGCAATTTTTTGATTACATAAAGTAGGAGGATTTTACAGCAACAATGTAAGTCTGTTCTGTTCTAGTATGTTTTTTCTTTAATTTTGTTCATTAATTGATATTTATTTTATCATTATGATCATTACTGTAATAGCTTGTGTGTACATAATGTCAATAATATGTTATAAATAAATATTTACATACTTCTATATTTTTAGCAATATATTTTTAATTGATAATAATGATTTTGCTTTTTAGTTTACTTTAATTTGATTTAAGTCTTCTTTCTTTTAAGTTTTCAGAGCGTCTTTTAAGCCTTATTTTATTACCTATTTTAAATTTTGGTTTTTTTGGTCTTTTATCAATCTATTCTTTGCTTTATGTTATTTGAAAAAATTGTTATGTTAAATTTAGTACGATTTTGACATTTAATATTTTAGTATTGAAATTTCTTATGGTTAAAATGACATTACGAAAATTCGTGCTGTTTTTTGACAATTTTATTGTTTATTTTGATCATTTTCATAAATTCGTTGCAGTTTTATTTAAGCCAGAAACGTAGCTTAAAATAATAACGTTCGTTAAATAAATGTACACATGTTCAATCTATATAATTAATGTATGAAGTTTTACCTAAATATTTTTAAAATAAATATTTTGTAAAAAATTTTAAGTGATCGAATAGGCTCAAAATAAATATATACACAGGAAATTATTTACTAACTCAAAAAATGTATCGCTATGTCGTACGTTCTTCATATAAAATATTCTTTTTTCTCTTTACATATCACTGACATATGTATATTTTAATTCTATTGTCAATCCAATACAATATACTTTGTATAATTTTATTTTTTTTTTTATTTTATTATTTTTTATTCGAAAATTATGTTGTCATCAAAAATTACTTTGTGCACCAAAAATTGTAAAAATATTTTAACACTGACATATATTCCCAGAAAAAAAATTAAACGTCAAAAATTTACCAAAAATTTTAATTTTTGGAAAATTTGGTTACGTCTTACAGAAATTACCCCTCACCAACAAATTTTGGTAAATTTCTACCACTTTTGTACCTGAATGAACATAAGAGTAACGACTAATTCTAATTGTGACAGATGTTCATTTGTAAATTATAATTTGAATTAAAATTGACTAATTTTTTTAACTTATTTTTTTTTGGTTTGTGTTTTGGAATTAGACAACTTTAACTGGTTCTAATTGATGGCAGTTCAATTCTAATTGAACAACATTATATATAAATGAATGATAAAAATTGTCAATTTAGATTGTCAAAAATGTGGTCTAGGGAAAAAAAATCAGAATAAGGTGATTATGCTGAAGTCCGAAGCTAAATATCTCCGAAAAAAAATTCCCATTCGAATACGAAAAAATCGGTATGCTGAAATCTATTCGACTGCAAACTCTGCACAGAAATCAAAATCAGATGTTTCGGAACATTTTTTTTTTTTTCATATACATTTCAAACATTTTTATTTTAAATAAAAAAGGTGACGTTTACAGTTTGAGTTTTTTTTATTTATTTTGTAAAATTGATAAATTTTTTAATAGATAATGTATATGACATAATGTATATATATACAATATGCATACATAAATTAAAAAGTTAAAGTTATAAATTTCTTAATTACATATGTAGTGTGTAAATTAAAATTTAATAGTAATTTTTTGTTACATCAGAGAAAATTTAAAATTCTCTAAAGAATGTAAAATATATATGTATCGTTTTTAATATATATACATATTATGTTATAATATTAAAAGCAATAAAATATATTATTCTTTTGAAGGGCTTTTTTATTCCTAAATAAAAAAAATATATTTCATAAATGAAAAAAAAATTTTGAAAAAAAAACTATTTATACTTATATTACATTTTCTACTTCTCCTAATATTCTAAATACAAAAATTGTATGCTTTATAATTCACTTCCAAATGAGAAATTCTGTCGTACAATTTTCAAATTATTTTCCGTTCCGACGAAGTACAGAATACGTAAATTTAAAAATTTCGGATAAATAATGATATTTGCAGACCGCGGAATACAATACGGACTTCAACATACGAAATGGGGAATGTAAACGAAATTTGACATTCCGACGAATTTCAGCATAACCACCTAAGTCTTCCATTGGGCAGTTATAATTATCTTAACATTTATTTTTGCCTATAATTTTTTTTCAAATATTATTTTCTATAAAATTTTGAAAAATTCAAATTTACCAAACATCTCTTTATAATTTAAAAACATTAAATATTAATAAGAATATTCTGTCAAATATCTTGCTAATGGTTTAATAAAATTAAAACTAGAATTGAAAAATAAAAAACAAAAAAAAAAACTTTAACGTTAATTTAATTATAGTACATAAGTAATACTAAGACCCAGTGACGTAAACTATAAACATAAATTTTTTAAACTGAGAATAAAACAAACTGCCAGTTTTTTTTCTGATTATCATGGTATTGCATTATACATGCGTGATAATCTTTATTGTCATATACCTTTAATATTCAATTAATGGGTTACATAGATTTAGTCATATTGTAATATTGTCCCCATATTCCTTATTTATCTTTTTCTATTTGTTTGTTTTTTTGTAGCATCAAACAGCACTTCAATCTTCAATATAGTTCTAATTTATCACAACTCCAAGACTGTTCTACATTTGTAGGTCTATAAATCATATAGTTTTTTCACAATATAGTTTATACTACGTCACTTTACGTACATTAGAAGAATCGTTGTTTTTAGTATTTTTATTAGAGGCATATTAGTATCAATAAGTATAATTTAACGATTAACCTATACTCTAATATATATTTCTTATCATTGTAATTATTGTAATTTATGGATATTATGAAATAAATACACAATTGAAATATAAACGATCAATCCCAGATAATATAAACTCATGCTTGTTGGATTATATTTACCTTATACACCTTACAAAATTTATTAAGCTCTGCGATGAAGAACCAGTTCACTACTTCTGCTAAATTCTGCAAAACTAAACTTATTGACTTTGTACATTGAAGTGTTGCATAAAAACATTTCTGAAGCAAAAGATAGAATAAACAGTATACCCAATTAAGTCATAATGTTTGATTAAAGTTTGCAAGTCCTAAGCCCACTTTTACAAAAAAAAAATATATATAAATCTAAAAACGAATCATAGTAACGTCACTGATTACAACTACGATTTCTTTATTTCAGAATATCTTTTTTTTTGTTATTGTTTTATCATTAATTTTTTAGTTACATCAATTTATATTTTTAGTAATTTAATTTTTAATAGTGAAACATTTAAAACCAACAATAACAAATCTTCATTTAAAATAATTATGACATCCAAAAATGTAAAATAAAAAAAAATAAAAATTAACTTTATTTAACTGTAAATTACTTAATTTAATTTTATTATTATTTTATTTATTTATTACCATCATGATACATATTCATAATTTTTTAACAACTCTAATTTTTTTTATAGCTTATACTATTGTATTTACAACTATGACTATTATTAATTATTATTTAGTTATTTAATTATTATTATTTAATTTTTCCATTTAACAGCGACTTCATCTCTCTTACCATATTTAACTATTCATATGCAATCGATTGGTTTAACAGTTGAAGAAATTGCTATTATTTATTTGGCACTACCATTTACAACATTTTTGAGTCCTCCTATTACAGGTAAGTTAATAAATAATTACATAGTTAATAAAAAAAAGAAAAAAAAAAATTCTGTCTTCAAACAACTAAATTTGACAACTAAAATGATGAAAAATGTCAATTAAACAAAAACTGAATAATGTCAACTGAATAAATAATTGACATTTAAAATTCATAACCTTCAAATTTCAATAAACAAACTTATTAGAATGATGATCACTTTCAATTAAAATTGAATTTTCAAAAAAGAAAAAAAAACAAAAACAAACAAAAAATTTGCATTTGAAAAGCTTTCCTAATTTTAATAATTCTTCACTTTAATTTCTAACTTAATTTATTTGCGTGTTTTACTTATATAGTACATTCCCATTTATCAATTTAAGCTAATTATCTACTTCCTTAGATTTCTTCAAAGATATGTGTAGTTTCGCTATAGAAAAGTTCTTTGTTTATATTATGGACGATAAGTTTTTCTCGCTTACTCGACAACTATTAAGCTTTTTTTTTTTTTTTAGATAATTGTAAAAATTCAAATAGGAAAAAATTTGTTTCAAGACAAATGTTTTGAAAAACTAATTAGATTCATGATTTTATTATGTATATGAAATCTACAAGTTAAATTCAATTTCTCCACGTGGTGAATTTAAAATAAAAAATCTCATTAGAATATTTAAAATTCTATGCAAGTCTATAGTTTAATGGTTTAATAAAATTTTTGGGATTTTTTTTTTAAGTTTCAATTGACTTTGATTTTTCTACATAAAAAAATTATATTTTTAAATTTTTGAGATTTGATTGAAACCAGGAATTTGCATGAAAAATTTAAATATTCAAAACAAATTTTTTATATACACCACACCATGTGGAAAAATTGAATAACATCTCTGGAAGTTATTTTTAACCAGAATATCTACAAAAATAATTTTTAAAATTTTATTATAATCATTTTAGGTTTTTTAGTTGATAAATTTGGCAAATATAAACCAGTTGTTGTTATGAGTTTAGTTTTAAATGCAATATTTCATCATTCATTATTGTATATTCCACAACAAGAAATTCCGGGAATTATGCCATCCGCTTATGTTATACGACACCCAGACTCAGGAGATGCTGAGGTAATTATTTAGTATTTAATTTTAAAATACATAAAAAAATAAAAAATTTATATAATATATAGCTCTGGTGGTCACCATGTCCTAGTCGAGAGTGTCCCGAAGAAAAAGAAATGGAAATTTTAGTTGATCAATGTTTTGATCATTGTTTATTATTTGAACAGAATCCAAAAATTGAAATTTTAGCACCACAATCATCATCAAATATAGGAAAACGTGTTCCAAAGGATAATTCATTAAAATCAACACTATTAACAACAACAACAACAACACCAACAATACCAACAACAGTACTTACACCAACAATAACAACAACACAATTACCAATAACTGAATTACCGAGTACAACAATATTTCCTTCGAGTAATTTAACTGAATTAATAACAAATAAATATAATCCATCGGATACAACAACAACAGAGGATACAAGTACAATTTCATCAAGTATAAAAATTTATATTCAATTTTTTAATTTTTAATTATATATATATATATATATATATATTTTGTTATTTATATTTAATTAGCTGTAACGGAATTTTTTGAAAATATTACAACAACTAATTGGCCACCAGTAATGGAAACATATAAATTTGTATTACAAATGCATTTAGATTTAGCTGAACCAACTGAACATCTTGGAATTGAAATTGAACATGATGATAATGAAACTGTTACAAATTTAAATTCACGTTTTGGTATTAAACTTTTACATAAATTTGGTGTTAATTTTACAGCATTAGATGATGAAGATGTTCGTTGTGGTGGTTTAGTTATAGAAACAAATAAAACAATTAATCGTTATAAATTAACAGATGCAACAACTGAATGTATAATACAAAGATGTAGATTTGTTGATAATGGACCAGATATATGTCCACCAGATTATATTGAAAGTGATGATACAACATTTTGGGTTTATTTTGTATTAAGGTTATAATATTTATTTTTTTAAATTAATATTTAAAATTAATATATATATATATATATTTTTTTTTTTTATTAAATAGATTTTTAGCAACAATTATGTTATCAGCTGGTGTTACAATTATGGATCCAATTGCATTAACAATGATTGAAAAATATGGTGGTGATTTTGGACGTGAAAGATTATTTTCAAGTATTGGTATGGCAATATTTTCACCAATAACTGGTATTATGATTGATTATTCATCAACTGGACTTGGTTATACGGATTATTCAGCTGCATTTTATACATATGATGTTTTGTTAGGCATTTCAATATTTTCAGTTTGTTTAATGCCATTGGGTGATAAATTACCAGCTGATAATGTATTCAGAGATTTATGGAATTTATTGAAAATGCCGCATGTTATGACATTTATTTTATTCTTATTTGCTTTGGGTAATTTCTGGGGTTTCATTGAAAGTTTCTTATTCTTGTATTTAAAGGAATTAGGTGCACCAAATTATTTATTGGGTATACATATATAATTTATTTGGAATATTAATTTAATTGAAAAAATTAATTTTTTGTTTTTAATATAATTTAGGTATTACTATAACTGTTGGAACATTGAGCAGGTAAATTTATTTGTTATTATTCGTGTTAGGTTTGTGATCAACTCAAATTTTGACTCATCAAAAATATTGAGTACGTTCATATCTTGTGCCTGTTCAACCTGTGCTTACAAGATATGATGGACTCAAAATACGAACGTACTCAATATTTGTATTTATTATGCTTACAAGTTGAACTGACTCAAGCTTGTGTACTCAATATTTGTGTTTATTGCACAAAAATATGATTGAAATCAATATTTTTGAGTTGATTTGAGTTCAATAATGAAGTTGGTCATTTACAATCCGACTTTTTGATTAATTTTTATAGAAAATATTATTAATTAAAAATTATTTTAGTGTACCATTTTTGTATGGAGCTGAAAAAATTACTAGAATATTTGGACATGTCAATTTAATTATTATTGCTTTCTTTTCGCATGCTGGTCGTTTAGTTGGTTATTCATTTATTGAGTAAGTATATAGGAAATACATTTTTGTTTTTTGTTTTTAAATAAAATTTATAAAATATAAAAAAAAAAATTTATTAATTCAAGTTTTTATGTTTTTTTTTTTTTTAAATAAAGAAATGCATGGTGGTGTTTTCCATTTGAAGCAATGGAAGCTTTATCTTGTCATTTAATGTGGGTAGCAGCAGCAACATATTGTTCAATTTTAGCACCTAAAAATTTATTAGCAACATTAATTGGTGTACTTGGAATGGCTCATTTCAGTTTAGGTATTTAATATTAATTTATTAATAATCGACCTCCCCTGGACACGATCATAGAAATAATATTAAATATATATCAAACTTGTTATGACATAGAAATAATATTATGTTCGTGTCAATAACAAAAAATATTTTTCTTCATATAAATAATCTATAATTATAATTGACAAACATTAAGGGACCTGCGCAGTAGACACTTTTCATTTTAATTCGATTCTCCTACTCCTTAACGAACTTCTAATATAATATATAAGTTGTATATACAACAAAAATGCGCACACAGTTGAAATTTTTTTACTCATATGATTTTATTATTCAGCAAATACATTATGCATATGTGAGATCTTATGAAAATAATAAACAAAATCGAACAAATCAGTTATTATAATTTATATATTTACTTGCAAATGAATCTATGTATAGTAAAAGTGGGCATTGGTGACCTATGTCAACTAAATTTTGACTTTTGCGATGCGCTAAAAATCCAATTTTCAAGATAACTTTCTTAAGCCATCATTTTAATTTACTTTATTTAATTCTTTGCTAATAAAATGTAATTTATTTGACTTTTTATTAATAGTTTCTAGAAAAAAAATTAAATTCCATAAAAACTCAAAATTTCAGTCTCGCACCAATTTGTGACCTAGGGTGACTCCAAATTGTGACTATTTGGTGTTGGTATTTGTGGCTATGAAAAATAATACTAAACTCAAAACTTTAATAGCTATGTTTATCAATTTTATGTTTTATCAATTAATAAAACATAATGTATCACATATTATTTCATAAATTCAGTTAGTTAAAATCATAAAAAAATAATTAGAATTAATAATAGTTAATAATACTTAATTATAAATAAATTAAACAAAAAGTAAATACAGAAATAGTTCATAGCAGAAAAAAATATTCTTATATCTACGTTTGATATAATTAGTTTTTGCATTGAACTGCGAAGAGCTATTTCCTTAACGAAGTGGATTCCTTTTGCATTGACTAAAACTGATTTAACATTTTTATTGACAATGTCACCTATATTATGCCACAATATATTATCTTGTTCTGACCACTTCCAATTATGACCGCTCGTTATCATAGCTTTGACTTGATATTCATCGTTTTTTGTTTCTAAAACATCACCGGGGAAATATTCATCTTCGTATTACACAATGACGTATGAATTAACTTTAATCTTGGATTCTGATGTTTATTTTCTACCCTTCTTTTCAAATAAAACCATTTTGAGTTTTTGTTGTTCTATGTTTTATCCAAAGCTTTATTCTTTTCTTCATCTTTTTTTTTGTAATAAGCAATCAATAAATCACTTCTAGTTACAGATGGAAAATTTTCTTTAAGCCATTTGTTGCTCTTTCGTTTTTTTTTATCTTCATGACTTCTGGGCCAAAATAGAGACTTTTTAAATGATAAAATTAATATACTTACTATAAGTACTAGTTACTTATTTTTTTATTCATGCTCTTAAATTTTTTTGTTTTATATAAAAAGATAGGTCGCATATTTGTGACCGTTTTCAATATAATTGTGACCGCTGTAATGTTTAATGATTTTCAGCTTATTTTATTAAATTTTGTGTAGATCACAAAATGAGCGATGATTCCTTATTTAATTTACAGTAAAAAAATAGACATAACCAATATAAAATTAAATATATTAATTAAATTAATTCTAAAAAGCAACTACAATTTGGAACATGTAATTCGGATACATTTTGCGGGTAATTCGGCCCTAATAAAGCTTGAATTTGTGACCGTTGTAGTAATTTGACGAAATCAGGCTTTAATCGAAATATATTGTAGGTCACAAATTGAATTTTATTTAGCAAGTACTTAATACTTTCCAAATAAAGTAATTTAAATTTATAAAAAGTAATAAAAAGTTAACTATTTGGTTATACAAAAACTCACTTCCAAACTCTAATTGTGATCTATAGGTCACAAATACCTCAACATAAAAAAAATTTTAGCTTATAATTCGGACCGCTTTTAATTATTTAATTACTCAGCTTATTTACAAAATAATCACATTTTTCGATCATTTTACGTTAAAAAATCTCTAGAACTTTATTATTAGGCATGCATTTAATTTTATAATAATACCAAGCTTTTGCTATAAATTAAAAACATTTTTATCAATTTCTCACTTCAAATCCTTGATGAAAACAAATTGGTTTTTTGTCACGAAATTTTCTATTATCGTATTAAAGTACTAGTACAAAAGGAAATACATTTTAAATCAATTTTAAGCTGACTAGATCACAAATACCCACTAGGTTACGATTACCCCCTTTTACTATAAATATGCCAAAGAAAAAACAATAAAACAAATTCATCTAAAATAAAAAATATAAAAACAACAAAAAAACAAATCACTTGAATTCTTTCTTTTTATCTTTTTAAGTAACTGTCTCTAAATTTTGGTTATTTGTAGTAATAATATAGTTTCTATTAAAATTATGTATTATGTAGGTATATATATATATATATATACATACCTTTTTAATGACAAATTTTTTTATTTTTAGTAATTTTATCCACTAAATGCCATTAACTATAGGGAATATATCGGAAACAAAGCAGTATATAAGGGACGTGTATTTATGTGTCCTAAATAAAACTTACTAACCACAAAACTTTTTATTAAATACGAGTGGTTTCTGCTATATCGTGCGAAGTCTATGTCAGTACGAAAATTACTGTTTTTTTAAAAACTTTAAATTTGACTTCAACTTAAAATATAATTACTCAACAGGGGCCCCTAGTTCATAAATAGAATATTTTCTATTTTGAATATTGTTTGATATCGGTTAAAAAAATTAATCGAAATGGTTTTAGTAAACTGATTTTTATTTCGTCTTATTTCTATATGATCGTGCTCACATGCTTTTAGAGTGACTTTATATCAGGCTAGACAAATTGATAAATAAAATTTGAAAATTATAGGTAGAGGTAGCGGATCATTTACAGGAGGTTTAATGATTGGACATGTTGGAACTCGTGATGCTTTTCGTTATATGGGTCTATTAGCTGTTGTTGGTGGTATTGCATATGGATTGCTACATTTAATTTGGTTGAGGAAATTTGATCATCAAATTGATGATAAAGATGATGGTGAATATATTGAAGATTCTGAAGATCCAGAATGTGAAAAATTAACAGAACCAATGAAAAAAGATGCTGGAACTTCAATGTCACAAGAACGTTTATGTTTAATGATTAAATATAATCAAATTGGAAGTCTAACATCTCTACCAAGAGGATCTAGGGTAATTATAACAATATATATACATATTTATACATATATATTTAAAAAAAAAAAAAACATTTATTGAAATTTATTAATTTTTTTTTTTAGGTTGATATTCATGATCATGTGCTACATAGGCGTAGTAGTTATAATATTGAATCAATGAAAACATCAAAAACAAGTACTGGTGGTAGTGCATCAAAAGTTGATTTATTAAAATCAGCATTAGAAATAAATCATAAAGTATCAAATAATTCAGTTTTAGGTAAAAATGAAGTAACATCAAATATTTCATTAGGAAGAAATCGTGCGGATAGTGCACCAAAATTATGTACGAATATAAATTCAAAGAATATATCACAGCCAGCATTAGAAGCTGTAGTATTGGAAGTGAGTTCAATAACAAATAATTAATTAACATAAAAAAAAATAAAAATAATAATAAAAATAATCAGAAAAATTCTATAAGAATAAATTGTATATAAAATAAAAATTTAACTGTTTCAATATAGAATAAATAGTTAAGAAGGAAAAAGATTAATAATTCAATCATAAAAAAACAAAAAAAAAAAAAAAATATAAGTCATGAAAAAAAAAACATTTTTTTTTTTAAATTCTAATTTTAATTTCTTTTTTATTCTATTTTAAATCAGGGTATAGAATCGAAATTTTATCCAAGTAGAATGAAAAAATATCCAAGTGGAATATTACCAATTGTACAAGGAACAGATTTTAAGAAATCTCCTTCAATATTAGTTTCGGTAAAATTAAAGAAAAAATTGAATTTCTTTTTTTTTTTTTTTAATTATTTTAGTTGCATGCAATATTTATAAAATAATCTTTTCATACATATTAAATTGGCAATAGTTAGTAGCTCTTCAAAAAATTATTAATTGGCAATAAATTCTCTCGAAATATGTTTTAAATATTGTAATGCAATTTTATAAATTCAAAAATATTAAATATAAAAAATTGTCTTAATTTGTGATTTCTTGGAGATTTATCTAAAAAAAAATCGGGGTCTTTTTTTTAACAGCATGATTTAAAAAGTTTTCAAATTTACTCAAAGCAAATCTATTTTGTAGAAATTTAAGTAGGTCATCAACAAATTTTTCTTTTTTTTTTTTTTGGAGCATGAATTTTATTCAAAGAAAATTTCATAAAATTGATTATTTAATTTCATCTTAAATAATATATAATTTATTAAATTAAATATTTTTTTTTTATTTCATTTTTTTTTTTTTTTTGTTTTTTGTTGTTGTAAGGATGAGGAACGTCGAGAATCTATACCAGAAGAAAACGAAACAACAAATCATAAGATACAAAATGAGAAAAATGTTCCAACTATACAAGAAAGTAAAACGTGATTTAATTATTAGACCTAAATAATATTAATGCCAAATTTTTAATAATATATATATGTATATATATATATATATATAATTATTAATTGTATTATGTTAATGTTGAAAATAGTTAAAGCAAAAAACCAAAAAAAAAAAAAAGTGTAATTTTAATTTTTCGATGGAAAATTTTTTTTTTATTTTTTGTTTTTGTTTTTTTTTTCTTAGTTTTTTGTTATATTTTTCTTTTGTTCATTTTCCTGTTACTTGTATTATATAAGTTTAGTCTGTAATAAAATTACAAAAAAAAAAAAAAAAAAAATTCTTGAAAAGATACTATATTTTGTTTAATTATTGAAACTGAACAACAAGTAAATTGTATATGTTGAATGGTCACTTGATTTCGATTTCAGAAATTTATTGCTATACGAATTTAAGTTAATTTTATATATGAATTAATATTTTGAAATTTTGTATGTATTTGAAAAATTTTACTAAATCCATTCGATTGACTCATTCTCAACAATCACTTATATTCTTGAAGACTCATCGCGTCAGTGATGAAAAATGGACCCGCGTCCACGTCTACATATATTTTGTATTTTTGGAAGACTTGTGAAAAATTTCATTATGTTGGTAGCCAATAATGTTTGAGTCTTCAAGAATATAGGTGAATATCTTTAAAACTTTCTTATTTAAATCTGATATGATCCAGTCAGTAATTTATGATATAATCAACACAATGTTTTTTTTTCTTCCACATCTACGATAATTAATCGAATGACTAATATATCGTATATAATACTTATTTTTGATAATCAAAATTGTTTTTTTTTTTTAATTAAAAGTCAAATTTCCTTTCACATAATCATTTATTTTTGTTGTGCAAATATGGATATCAATTCTTGATATTGCCAAAATATAGTCAGATGCTTAGGCTGTATTATGAGCCGTTGCAAAACGGAATTTCTACAGAAATTATATTAAATATTTATAAACCATATACATACGACTCAAGATAGAATACAACTCACATATTTGGACCGGATCGAACCGTTTTTCTTCGCAAGCTTCACAGATGTGTTATCTTATTCATAGCCCAAATGTAACATTTTCGTTTGAACATGGCACCACTGGAAAATCGGCATATTGTTGAAGCACTTACCCTATTTTATAGATATATCATAGGTGTTGACATTTGCTCTGAAGAACTTAAATCGTCCTCTGAAACAGTTCCGTCGAGAGAGGCTTCAAGTGCAACTTTCTATACATTGAAAATTCCTAGGTGTTTCAAAACTGACTATGTAAATTCTTTTGTAGTAAAATTTCGGAAACCATTAGTGAACAAGTGTGTTCCCAAAATCAAATAATCATCCTATAATATTTAAATATAAAAAAAAATATACCTAAACGGCTTTGCTCAACATATTTTCTTTACTACGATCTTCCTTCGATCCGGTTTAATATGTTTTAAGGTCTATATTTATATTATATTAATGTATTCAGGCCTTACACACGATCTAATCTTTAGAAATATAAAAAATCAAATTCTCAGTATAATTTTTGATTCAACGAGTTTGACATAACATGGAAGTGGCTGTATTCAAACAAATAATTTCCCTTTGCTTGTTCCCAATAACTTCAAAATTTTATAATTGACATATGAATTATTCAACTGTTTTGTTTATTTTGTATTTGTATACTTTTGGTTTTTATATTTTTTCTATTTAATATTTTTAACAATTTTATTTTATTCTTATTATTTTTTTCTTCTCATTATATTCTTATACCGTTTTTAATATTTAAAATAAAATAAAAATGATAAATGGATCAAAAAAATAAAAAATTAAGTAAACAGTCATTTTTATTGAATGTCAATTATTTTACTGTCATCAACATAACATAATCGAACCAGTAGTAATGATGCCAACGCTAGTTTTGACATTTTTGCGAAAATGCAATTCTTTTTTGAGGCGTACACGTTTTTGTTTAATAAATTTTAATGGAAATTACATTGTTGTGGTGATTTCTAAGTATGTATAGTTTTATCAAATTCGTTGAGTTGATTTAAATTTGCTTTTTTAATTTTGTTTTTCTTTAGATTAAAATTCGCAACTGTTAAAATCGGAAACCAATCGGAATTTTCAAAATATAAAATTTCGAAATTAGCTATTTTACATTTACTTTGCTTGCCAGTGTCCGTTTATTTTTATTGAATATTAATTTTTTATAATAATATTAGTGATTTTATATTTTCGAAATATTGATTTGCTAAAAAAATTATTTATTCTAAATATGAAAAATAATAATAATCAAATATCCGGTATTTCTGAACCAATGTCTGAACAATAAAAAACAGTAAATTTATTTACCGTTAATATTAAATTTCACAAATAACTTAAACATCATATTCCCCTAAATGTATGCAATCGTATTTTTGATTAGAGAAAATTTACATATTGAAATTTATCAAAGACTATACAAATTATAACAATTAAATTAATAAAATATTAAACCATAGAAAAAGTAATATAATAGAAGTCCAGCGTAGAACAAATTTTTCTGCCAATTTTTTTCAATAGCCTGCCTCGCCACTCTCTTACTTTTTATTTATTCTCTCGATACTGTAATTATAATTTATTAAACAAAATTTCTTACTGTAAACTGTTATTTTATTATAAAAGCAAAAACAAAAAATAATATATTTTATTAGAAATCAAATAACAATGAGAATATCCTTTAAATTTTTTATTTTTTGTTATTATTGTGTTTGTGTAATTTGAAATTTTTTTCAATTAATATCTACCAAAATTTCAAATATGGTTATCATTTTTATCGAGTAGTCTTTTAAAAAAACAAATATTTTATTTTTCTCAATCCATGTAATGTTATAAAATAATTTTATAAATGTTGAATTGTGCGTTTACATATTATGTATTTATATTTATAATTATAATATAATTTTATAATGTTTGAAAATCAAAAATATATTTTTTTTGAATAATTTTAAAAAATACAAAATTTAAAAAAATTCAAATAATTGTGCACATTCATTCACATGATGATGTCTAATATATGGATATATGTACATACATATTACATTATATCGATGTATGTATAATTTACAAATAAACCCACATTTTGTTTTTAAAATTTTTTTTTTGAAAAGTATTCAATGTTTTCTATATGTATGCATGCATATACATTGAAATAAATTATAACAGATAACAAAAATATTTAAAAAATTAATTACTGTAAACTGTTGTTTTATTATAGAATATTTTTTATTAGAAAATTAGAAATTAATTACAATATACATATTATAATGCTGATGTACATATGTATGTATATCTATATCTTTTTTCAGTTAAATTCAGCATTTTTCCAAACAAATTAAACAGTTTTTTTTATTTTCGTAAAATGATACATTTTACATTTAATAAATTAAGTTATCAATTTTAACAGAGATTTGTTTTAGTGAAAATAAATAATTTTTTTAGATTGCAAAATTTATTTCTTTTCTGAAAAATTTTTTCAAAAAGATAAAAAAAAAAAACTGTCTAATTTGTTTGACGAAATGTTCAATTTGTTTGGAAAAATGTTAAATTTGTCTGAAAAAAAGTATATGTTAACATAGTACATGCTCAATTCATAATCCAGTCGTTATTTAGAAAAAAAAATGATATTTGCTCATCTCAATTTTTATTTCTTTCTCAAATTTTAATAAAAAATTTTAAACTATGGATTGGATAAAATAAACAAAACACTAAACATATAGAGTTTTGTGGGGGCAAATTTTACAAATTTTTTCCTTAATTTTCATTGTTTCTTAATATTGATCTGAAGGCACCAAAGATAAATTTTGTTGGTGGAAAATTTTTTATTTTGAACAAACTTTCTCGACATAAAATTTGATTGATTTGTATGAATTTTTGTTAAATTTGAGGGACAGGGTAATTTTTTAAGAACTTTGTTAATACGTCACAAAGTACTCAAAGAAAGATTCAAAAAAAATGTTAAGTATAATAAGTCAATTGATTAATTAAAAATATGTATGGATTAACAAAAATATTGCCGAAAATTACTCATAAAAAAAATACTCATAATTCATATCAATCCCAGAACTTTTAAAAAAATGGCCATTTCCCACCTATTTTTGCTCTTCAATTATTTAGTCATAGTAGGTAAATATGTAAATGCAGCAAATAATTGTAATTTTAATTTTTTTCATATAATGAGTAATAAGATAATCCCAACTGTTGGTTAATTTAATTCAATTTAATTAAATCTTAAAATTCTTCAAATATTTATACTAAAATAACTATCAAAAATTGTCCATATTTCTTCGTAGAGGAAATGTTAGATTGTCTTATAAAACTAAAAGTTCTAAGAAATCCATCTGCACAACAAGTTGGAAATATTACGAGCATGAATTTTTTATACAACAACAATATATTTTAAAATCGTGTAGCAGATCATGACAAGCATTTGGACATTATTGTTAAATTCTCGTTATGAAAATAATGACAAACGTAGAAAATTCTAAATTTGAAAAAAACCACAGTAAAACTGTGCATTTCTAAGAATATTCCGTAAAAAGCGCTATCGTAATTTATCGTTAAAATATTTCATTTATAAGTTTATCAAAATTAATAATTAGTTTTAAAAATATTTCTAAACTCTGTTATAATTTCAATATATATGTAAATATATGCATACATATAGAAAACATTGAATACTTTTCAAAAAAAAAATTTTAAAAACAAAATGTGATTCTATTTGTAAATTTATACATACATCGCTATAATGTAATATGTATGTACATATATCCATATATTAGATATCATCACGTGAATGAATGTGCACTATTATTTGAATTTTTTAAATTTTATATTTTTTAAAATTATTCAATCAAAAAAGAAAATAAGTAAAAAAAATATATTTTTGATTTTCAAACATTATAAAATTATATTATAACATTACATGGATTGAGAAAAATAAAATATTTGTTTTTTTAAAAGACTACTGATAAAAATGATAACCATATTTGAAATTTTGGTAGATATTAACTGAAAAAAATTTCAAATTACACAAGCACAATAATAACCACAAATGAAAAATTAAAAGGATATTTTCATTATTATTTGATTTCTAATAAAAAATATTATTTTTATGTTTTTGCTTTTATAATAAAATAACATTTTACAGTAAGAAATTTTGTTTAATAAATTATAATTACAGTATCGAGAGAATAAAAAAGCAAGAGAGTGGCGAGGCAGGCTATTGAAAAAAATTGGCAGAAAAATTTGTTCTACGCTGGACTTCTATTATACTACTTTTTCAATGATTAAACTAATTAAATTATGTTGTATACATGCTCTGTGTTTAGGATTAGGTCTTCAACTTAATAATTCCAAAAGATTGTGTATTTCACTAATACAAAAAATAATTAAAATGAAAAATCTGAACATATTTTTTTTATACATTCAACTATAATTTTATGTAATTTAATTTTAAATAAATAAATTTAAACAGAATAAATCTAAACATTTACAATATAATTTCTAATTAAAATATTTTTAATAACACTTATATTTTATAGAAAATTGGGCAGTTTTTTTTTTTTTTTTTCGTTGATACATAAATGATTTGTTGTCCATATTTTGTTATCATTTTGGTTTTTTTTTTTTTGTTTGTTTGCAATTAAATACTTTTAATTAATATTACTTGATAATTTTTCAACTTTTGAAAGCATTGATGAATCTGTATGATATTCTAATTTACTAAACATTAATTCTCCTGGATAATTACAGAAGCATTGTAATGTTGATATAGAGAAATCTCTCATTGGGAAATTGAAATAAGTGAAAAATTTTCCATTGACAGCAATTAAAAATGCTTTATCGCCTAGACCAAAAGCAATTTTAAAACGTTTTCCACGTTTAAATGGAAATTCACCTTCACGTTCTTCGTTCTCCTTTTGAAATCTAAAATATTTATTAGAAAAAAAAAAAAAAAACAATTTAATTTAATATATTTTAAAATTAAAATTTTATACCTTAAATCATATGTTTGAAAATTTCGAATTACAGACTTACTACCAAAATCAACATGAAATTTCAAAAATATTCTACCACTGTCATTACATAGAAAACAAATTGAAAAATCTGATGTTGATGGACCTTGAGCAATTCCTTCCAAAACAACAACAGTTCCTAAAATATATATATATATTTTTTTTTAATTTTAATTTTGTATAATTTTAATTTTTACAGTTAAAATAAAATTTTTAAATAAAAAACCTGTTTCATAACGTTTCGGTACATCACTTTCAAAGCACATTTTCTCACAACATGATAAACTTTTTGGAAATATTAATGGAAAAAGCATACGATGATGAAATTTTGTTACTTTTTCAAAATCACCCTGTACAACAATATATTTAATAGCTTTGGGACATTGTAAATGATCAAAACTACCATATAATTTCTCATTTACATAAATTTCAAAATTTTTCTGTAATACGGCAATTCTGAAGTTGAATTGGTCTCCTAAAATTGAATTGAAAAAATATATATATATAGTTGTATGTTTTTATTTATTGTAATACCCATATTATAAAAGTAGTAGTTATAATTATGTGAAAAAAAAAATAAAAAATTATTAAAAGCAGTTAGTATTGAAGTTAATTTAGATATTTTTAAATTTAAATAAAATAAATAAAATAATTATTATAAAATTTTAAAAATAGATATACTTTATTTTCTCTTTAAAATGTATTCATACTGGTTTCATAGACAAAACAATAATTTTATATCAAATCTGTATAGATAAAAAATAAAATACAAATGTTATCAACGATTTTCTTAATATTTAACTTTGATTGTACATTGAAAAATTATTCTAAATTTACTAAACTTAATTATACTAAATATGAAATCGCTATACTTGTATTTAATGTACGACAATTCATTAAATATTTCTTATTTTATATAGTTTTACAATAACTGGCCAGTGTTTATTTATTTATTTACACCGATTCGAAATATTTAATTCTTTATTGATAAAAATAAATTAAATGAGTACTTTATCGACAGTATAATCCAAATAAATGAGGAAATACTTTATGTAAGATATGTAAATAATATTAATGAAATTCAAGATAGATTTAAATTTAAAGAGATTGAAAATGATGGAATCTATAATTATAATTGACAAGCATTTAAAGTCCTGCGCAGTAGACACCTTTTCATTTTATTTTGATTCTCCTACTCCTTAATGAACTTCTGATATAATATATAAGACGTATATATAAAACAAACATGTGCACACAGTTGAAAATTTTGTGCTCATATGATTTTATTATTCAGCAAATACATTATGCACATGTGAAAACTTATTAAAATAATAAACAAAAGCAAACAAATCAGTTATTACAATTTACATTATGTACTTGCAAATGAATCTATGTACATATGCCAAAAAAAAAACAAAGAAACAAATTCATCTAAAATAAAAAATATAAAAACAACAAAAAAACAAATCACTTGAATTCTTCATTTTTATCTTTTTAAGTAACTGTTTCTAAATTTTGGCTATTTGTAGTAATAATATAGTTTTTATTAAAATTATATATTATGTAGGTATATATATACATACCTCTTTAATGACAAAACTTTTTATTTTTAGTAATTTTATCACTAAATGCTTCTTACTATAGGGAATATATCGGAAACGAAGCAGTATAAGAGGGACGTGTATTTATGTGTCCTAAATAAAACTTACTAACCACAAAACTTTTTATTAAATACGAGTGGTTTCTGCTATATCGTGCGAAGTCTATGTCAGTGCGAAAATTACTGTTTTTTTGTAAAACTTTAAATTTGACTTCAACTTGAAATATAATTCTCCAACAGGGGCCACTAGTTAAAAATATATTAAAAAGCATATCCCCAAAAAATGATTCGAATGGGCTAAACAGCAAAATTATTTGTGAATGTGGAGAAACAACACTAATTCCGATAATAACTAAAATTGTTAATGAATCACTAAGTCGAGGTAAATTTCCAGAAACATGGAATTAATCAATTATAGTGCCGGTAGAAAAAGTGAAAAACTCAAAATTAGCTCAGAATATGAGACCTATAAATATGCTACCAGTATATGAAAAAATTTTAGAAAAGGAGATAAGCATTCAATTAGAAAAATTTGTGAATAAAAATAATATACTGTCTTAGGGATTTAGGAAAGGATATTCAACAGAAACAGCCTTAAATTGGACAATAAATGAATGGAAGAAGGATATTGATTCCGGGAAGAAAGTTGTAGCAATTTTTTTGGATTTTAAAAGGGGCATTTGAAGCAATTGATACAAACATATTATTAAACAAAATGGGGAAATATGGTATAAAAAACAATGATTTGAAATAGTTTGAGGATTTTCTAATATGAAGAACACAACGGACTAAAATTAACAATACTTTTTCAAGTGCAAAAGAAGTGCAATTAGGAGTCCCCCAAGGGTCTGTGTTAGGAGTATTACTATTCCTTATATATATAAATGACATAGGGTCAGCATTGCGATTTTGTAGGGTATCTCTGTTTGCTGACGATACTCTAGTCTATGTAGCAGGAAACGATGTAGCTGAATGCGAAAGAAAAATAAATGAAAATTTGGAGAAATTGTACTTATGGTTGAACATATGACCAAATTAAAATTGAATGTAAGTAAAACAAAATGCATTTATTTATATTGGCACATCATTAAAGAATTCAAATATTAGAATAAATAATGAAGTTGTAGAGTGTGTTACCAGTTTCAAATATTTGAGAGTAATAATAGATAATAAATTGAACTTCAATGAACATTGTGATTATATATGTAAGAAATTGTCCAAAAAAAATTGCGTCTCTAGCGAGAATCAGATCAAAAGTATCGCGTTCATGTGTAATAAACATTTACAATACCATAATACTACCGCATTATGACTACTGTTCCACCATACTTTTTGTGTGCAGACAGACGCAAAAAAATCGATTGCAGGTATTGTAAAATAGAGCAATGAGAATAATACTCAAAAAAGGAACACGAATGGATGGATATAACAAGTAGACTTAAGTACAATACGTTGATATTGTTGTTCAAATTGAAAAATGGGCTGTTATTGTGCTATATGGAAAGGCACATTGAGTATGTTGGTGGTTACCATTATTTGAGAAACAATGTAGATTTTAAATTACCATTATATAGAAAAGCTAGTACACAAAACACCGTTCTATACAAGGGAGTGCAAATTTTCAACGAGTTGCCGGGGAATATAAAAAATGAAACTAGAATTAAAAATATTTAAAAAAAAATTAATTGAATACATGAGTAGAATTTAAATGAATTTAAATGATTTTTTGTAATTAAACTAATTAGTGAATTTTTTACAATGATTTTATAAAAGTTTTTATTAAAAACTAATAAAGAAATACAATATATGAAATAAATATTATTATTATTATTATTATTACTGTTATTCCTATTTCAAAGTAGAATAATCTTTTATTTGCCGCTTTACAGCTTGAACTAATTGAAGATTGGGTAAACAAAAATGTGCCTTTAATCAGTAATAAATTTTTTTTTAAAATTAAACTCTTGAGCTTGTGTAGATTGTATGTAGGTATATTTATATCCCACGTTTCAACAACAATACAATTTGATTGCTAAAAGACTCTTGCGCACTCTTATAACACTATTATAAACACTCTTATAGCAGTATTAGTGTTAATTTAAGTCCTCCGCAATTGCTCCGAAAGGTTATAAATACGTTATAGCACTAAAATGGAGAATCCTATAAGGCACCGAAGCAAGTGCTGTAATATTGTTATAGGATTAGTATACATGTATTAGTGTATATGTTTTTATTTTAAAATGATATTCATTTGAAATAATTTATGTTATGCGACAGTGAGAAAGGTATTATTTTTTATTTTCAAATAATAATTTTATAGAATTTATATTTATTTCCTGAGAAAGGGAGATAGTTATTAATGACATAATTTTATATTTGTGTGTAAATGATTAATAATATAAAAATGTCTTACTAATAAATAATATTTTGCGATTCAGAATAATTGGTATTAATATTTATAATTATTGTGACCAAAATGCAAAATTTGGCTGGGAATGAAATTTCATTGACATTCGAAAAAATACAATGCCCTCCAAAAATAACCAATTTTTAAATAAATAAAAGAAAATATATTTTTAAATTGCATTTTTAAAATATTTAATAATGTATGTTAATTAATGCATAACATCAAATTTGATATTTAAATAATTATTCTTTTGACTAAAAATGATATTTTTGGGAAAAGAATGCAAAATAAGACTTTTCAGAGTTTGTTTATTTAAAAAAAATTTACCTCGTTTGTAGAAAATAATGGCCGTCGCAAAATATTTATCTAAAAGCTACAGTAAGTTTAGTAACATTATAGGAATACAGTAAAATAATAACACCACTACTTCTATTCCAGCAATTCTATTTTTATAACAACACTTTAACTCTTAATATAGGATTACGCACTTTTAGATTTATAAAAACATTGCTGTATCACTTGCGGAAAATTCCATTGTAGCAACTCCCGCAATTGCTATAAGAACATTCTTATAGCTATATTAATCACATTATTCCCATAAAAACATCATTATAACACCTTTAGTGCTTATCGGGAGTCATATAGAAGTCTTGTAGCACTTATTTTGTTTTTATAACAATAAAATGTTACGTGGGATGCATTGAGGAAAAATGTTTATTGGAATATGGTTCCACATTCAAACAAAATTGACTACAAACGCATTTCCATAGCCATTTTTCTTTTGTACACCTATATATATATTGTAATTTGTTTGTATTAAGCATAAATAAGTGAATGTTTATTTTTGAGCCCTTGCCCCTTTTGCACAGCGTATCACTTGATGCTTCTCTTATTCCCCAACAGAAATGTTTAAGATGTGACATTAACGTTTTGATTTGTTCTGAACTAGTATCAAAACCTATGAGATATCAATAAAATAGGGAAATTGCTCCAACAATACAACGATTTTCAAGTGGCATAGGGTTGTCGATAAGACGAATGGTATGCTTTTGAACTTTATTGAGAAACCTTAAAGCGATGCGGCCTATATATATGTTAATTGTATTTGTACTCGGATCGTATGTTATGATTCATAAATATTGTGCATGTCCTTGGGAGAAAAATACATTTTGTAGCGATTCAAAACACCCAAGCAGCTAATTAAAAAATAAAAAAATCTACCTTTTAATCAAAATTTTTACTGGCTAGTTCGATGTTGTAGTGAAAGTAATTCATTGCATATTATACCTCGAAATTTTAAATAGCTTAGAGAAATAAGAATTTCTGAAGATTCTGAATGGTAAAGTTGGAATGTGGACGATAGATTCACCAAAAAAAAAAATCGTTAGCTAGATACCCAACGGAATTTGTAACATTGTTGGATTTGACCAAATTTCTGACATTTCTTCCTTAACCAGCCAGAATTAAAAAAGCAGAAACTTCAATTATGTTTCTACGAAATTTCAATCAGTCACAACTGTACAATAATATATAAATATAATAATATTGATGTTAAAATATTGCATTCTTATGTTATTGAAGCACAAATTTAAACCTATATTACATATAGGTTTACAATTGGACCCACCCACCTTGCATTTAACTTCTAAAATATTTATTTTTTTAAAATTCAGTTCATAAATTAAACTTTTTTCAAGTGAATTTCGTGTTGAACCGGACAAAGTCAGGTGGTTTTATTAGTATTAAATAAAATTGAAATTTAATTCCACTAAGAATTATTTAAATTTTCAAATTTATTTGTGAACGTTAAATTTTAATTTAATTCATTACAATAATCATCGACCCACATACACACATACGTGTTTTAGTAATTGATTTAACTACAAATCATAAGGTAACGAGCTCGAATCCAGATCATGGGTGGTTGAAATTTTTATATTATTTTATTTTTCCAAAAATAATTAAATTTTATAAAATTTGTTGTTGGGAATATGATTTCGTATTAACAAATGGTGAATTCGTATTTCAAAAAAATGTACTGGAAAAAAATTGTGCATTTAAATTCTGCATTTTCTGACTTTAAATTTTCGACCGTTCTGCCGTTCTGTACAACAATCAGACAACATAATAAAAAAAAAAAAAACAAAGCAGATATTAAATGTCAATATTTCAAGTAAACAAGTGACAAGTAGAACCTAAATAAAAATGTAAAAAAAAATGCTGTAATAATTTCTAATAAAAACAAAAATAAAGCAGTGTGGAAACATGGAAAAAAAAATGTATAGAACAAACAAAAATCGTTTGTAAAATGAAAAGAGTACAGAATTCTGTGTTTTGAAGATAGAACTGTAAAAATGTTGCATTTAAAAATGTCGATTTTTTTCCAAGAACTGAATAAAATTGAACTAGGCTATTTAAGAAGGCCTAGTTCTGACAACAGTATAGTAATTTGCCATATTTAAAAAAAACATTACTAAGCCAACTTTATGTAATATAAATTGCAGCAGTGCAGTGTCGTATTTTAATGTACAAAAAGGTATTCTATACCTAGGTCACTGACAGTAGAAATAATAAGTATTCTGCCTATGTTACAGACAGTATATATAGATAAAAAATGCAATTATTAAATCTATCATGAATAAAAATAATAAATCTATAATATTATCAACAATAATCATTATTATAGCATGGGGTAGGTATTTTTGAAAATTTCAAATTATGTAATATGAATAAAAAAAACATAATACATTATGTTTATAATAAATATATATGTACATAGAAATAATTTGTCAATATTTACCTGGTATTAAAGGATTTTTCAAAGCTCCATTAACCATATTTTTTGAAATTTCCTCTTGTGACCATCCATTACCCGGCTGGTACATGCTACGTATTATTTGATTTTCACGAAAATTTGCTTCAATTTGAAGCAACACTGTTCCAATCTCATGCTTATCTTTTATATGATCAGTGAGACCAACACAAATTCTTTTTAATTTATATGCAAACACATAAAATAAATAAATATAATTGAAAAATTAGAAAAATAAAATTAAAAACAAATTTAATTAAAAATATGGTTATTTTAATTAAATTTTAATTTCATTGAAAATTTTTTTTTTTTTTTAATTTAATTTAATTTTAAATTATTTTTTTTTTTTATTATTTTTTTAATTATTTTTTTTTTTTTTTTGTAATTTACTTGTTTGGATTGGGTTTTATTTTCCCACAAATTATAAGAACATGGCCAAATGGCACTTCAGAGAATACTTTTCCAATCCAGATGTTCATTTTACAAATTTTGCATTGATACTAAACCGAGAGTTTTATCGATTTCGCTAAAAGAAACTGAGAGAAAAGAAGGCAAAATAAAAAAAAAAAAAATAAAAATTGTTTTTCATTTTGTACCTATCATAGCATAGGGGGCTTATTCCGTGCAAAAGT
This sequence comes from Argyra leucocephala, assembly GCA_963942445.1. Lineage (NCBI taxonomy): Eukaryota > Metazoa > Arthropoda > Insecta > Diptera > Dolichopodidae > Argyra > Argyra leucocephala. The sequence goes on along the minus strand of OZ012680.1, from coordinate 21,534,613 downwards.
TTATTTTATTTTTTTTTAGTTATTTTTTTTTTAAAGGGATTTGCGTGCGTGTCGGTTAATTTATTGAAATTGATTTCATGTTCATTTACTTCCAGCTAGCTTTTTTTCTCATTGTTGTTGTTGTTGTTTTTTGTTCTTTTTAACAAAAGTTTTTGTTCTTATGAGGAACTACTAAACTTCCTTTGAAAAGTCATTTAAGGAAGAATATTTTTCATGTCTATGAATGAATGCATATATACATAATGTATAGAGATACAAACATATATAGTTAGTTGCAAATAAGATCAGTTTCGGTTTTGATTTTCTTTATTGTTATGGGAATATATTAAATAATATAATATAATAATGAAGGTTGGTAACCTATAATAGCAAATTATTATTATTATAACATTGTTAATAAAAAATATATTAACAGAATATTTTGAGTGTATTGTATGTAAAAATTTATGAATGTGGAATGCATGTATGTATATTAAAGAATATTATATAAAGGAAGTACTTTTGATGATGTTTATAAAAATAAAAAAAATAAAAAATAAATATAGAATATGTGACCTTCGTTTAACTATATATAAATAACTAAATATCATTAAGAAGTTATCTAATACAAAAACACACAGGGCCTGTAATAAGTGCTGTAGAGATAATTTGTGAGGCTTGTATAAGAATGTCGGTTACTAGTTTGTGTATCTGAAATACAGCTTCTGGTATCTGTAAAAACATATGTCAAAAACGAAAGGTGTTGCAGAGCTAAACCATACAATCTCCAGCTGTCACACAACATCTAACGTCTGTAAAAGCATATGTTAAAAATGGAAAGTGTTGCAGTCCTAAATTATACAATCTCTAGCTGTCATACAGCATCTAGCATCTGTAAAAACATATGTCAAAAACGAAAGGTGTTGCAGAGCTAAACCATACAATCTCCAGCTGTCACACAACATCTAACGTCTGTAAAAGCATATGTTAAAAATGGAAAGTGTTGCAGTCCTAAATTATACAATCTCTAACTGTTATACAGCATCTAGCATCGGCATAAAGATATGTCAAAAATTAAAGGTGTTGCAGTCCTAAACTATACAATCCCTAGCTGTCATACAACATCTAGCATCTGTAAAAACATATATCAAAAATGAAAGGTGTTGCAGTTCTAAACTATACAATCTCTAGCTGTCATACAACATCTAGCATCTGTAAAAATATATGTCAAAAAATTAAAGGTGTTGCAGTCCTAAACTGTATATAATCTCTAGCTGTGATACAGCATCTAGCATCTGTAAAAACATATGTCAAAAACGAAAGGTGTTGCAGAGCTAAACCATACAATCTCCAGCTGTCACACAACATCTAACGTCTGTAAAAGCATATGTTAAAAATGGAAAGTGTTGCAGTCCTAAATTATACAATCTCTAGCTGTCATACAGCATCTAGCATCTGTAAAAACATATGTCAAAAACGAAAGGTGTTGCAGAGCTAAACCATACAATCTCCAGTTGTCACACAACATCTAGCGTCTGTAAAAGCATATGTTAAAAATGGAAAGTGTTGCAGTCCTAAATTATACAATCTCTAGCTGTTATACAGAATCTAGCATCGGCATAAAGATATGTCAAAAATTAAAGGTGTTGCAGTCCTAAACTATACAATCTCTAGCTGTCATACAGTATCTAACATCTGTAAAAACATATGTCAAAAATTAAAATGTGTTGCAGTTTTAAACTATGCAATCTCTAGCTGTCATACAACATCTATCATCCGTAAAAACATATGTCAACAATGAAAAGTGTTGCAGTCCTATACCGTACAACATACAACCTCTTGTTGCAGTCCTAAACAATACAACCTACAGCTGTCATCTAACATCTAGCATCTGTAAAACATATGTCAAAAACGAAAGACATTGCAGTACTAAATTACTAATTGAAAATTTATTAAATGAAAAATTAATAGAAAAAAATTTTTCGAAGTGCATAGTTGTATTGACCCAGAACTTATTCAGTTTGAATTATATTAAGTGATATACTCCTATGTCCCTATTGATATTTAAATTTTTTGGCACACATAACCTTGATCGTAAATAATGACAGTTGTTTACACGGTAAAACGTTGTTAAGCGTTAGAAACGTAGATGACACTTTATATAGCGTTGTGTCCACCGTATCAAGATTGACTTCAACATTTACACCTAAAGCAGAATGAACGCAGCAACCACGCAGAAGTTGAATGACATTTTATTTTAATGCCAGAATTTCAAATTTGACAATTAAAGCCTTTCTTTTCTAAAAAAAATTTGTTCGTTAATTTGTAAATGGTGGGTGTCCATTGTGATTGTATCCATTTTTGTTCTGAAATATTTGCACAATTTTATTTAAAATATTTTCTATTACATAATATCAAAATTAAAGACTTTAACTCAAAATTTTAAATATACATTTTCGTAGAATCATTAAAGTCACTTAAATATGTCAACGCTTTTATTGTGTTCAAGAAAATTTTTATAAGTGCATTTTTGACATTTTGCAACTGATGGGATGACTGCATAATGGCTGCGTTTATTCTGATCAAGAGGTTGGATTTAAATATGCAACTGTCAAAATTTAAATTAATCACAAGTTGACAGCTTCATATTTTTATTTTTTTTAGTAAATTGTATTTCTTTCTTGTTTTGCTGTAATTACTGGAATGCTTAAAAACACCCTGAATAAAATAGAAATGTTTAAGTAATTCCTATAAGTAGTGGAAAATATCTGTTTTAAAAGTTCAAATCGTTTTAGATAGCCTTTCAAATTTATTTCATATAGCTTTTTCAGCCATTTAAGGATAATTCAATGTTCACTTATTAAATTTGTTTTATAAATAGCCAAAATTTAGTAAACCTTTACACACCTTCATAATATTGGTTAGAAAATCGGGAATAGATAGTTTGAGAAAATAGAAGAAGTGAAGAAAAAAGACCAGACAGGGAGTTACAAATAATTTTGTTGATGTTCATTTTAAATTTGTGTAAGTTAAATGCATAGAAACTGTACCTTTTAGGAATGCTCTAGACATAGTTCATAGATAGAACATGAACAAATTTTAATTTACAGTTTTGAACCACCTCGGTATTTCAACCTCGCACCTTGGTGAATATAGATTTGTTATCTCTCGCGTTAGTTCACTTTCATATTATTTCTGTGTGAATCTTGCAGCTTCAATTTCAAACTTTTCAAATCCATCACAACACAAATTCCATTCAAATAATTGTGTAGCAAATTGTGATTCCGTTAAAATAATGTTGTTTTGCTAAAAAAAAAATTTCAAATACGTTACTAGCCTTAACATTTACAGATCCATTGAATTACGAAACCCTTGTTAAATTACTCTCATGATCCGCCCCTATTCGTAGGCCTGTATCCATATACATAATATATTATATGTACTTATTATGCTCAATTCAAATATACCTCCAAATATATTCAAAGCTTATTTTTTTTTATTTTGTTTTTGAATTCAAGAGGAAAATATTATCATACTAAAGTTTTCTGGTTGCATTGTTATTAGCTGTTGTTATTGTATTGCTTTGTATATAATATACATATACGACTATACAAATAATTTTTTTGGAAAGGTATAGGTACATTAACGATGACAATAATTAGTAAAGCTTATAACATTATCGAAATAATAAGGTGATATAAAAAATTCTTAGAATTCTTGGAATAAATAAGTAAGTAGAAGAGTTTTCGTTGATTTTTGTGTTCATTTCAACAGACTCTGTGTCTGTCATTATATTTGATTTAATTTTTAATGTCAAAGAATTCAATAAAATATTTCTTATAATAATGATTCTCAATTCAATTTAATATTGCCCGTATTGATCAGTTCGTCAACGTCGGAATTGAACACAATCCCGGAAAACAATTATTAACCACTAATTAGGCTTAAAAGTCGGGCAAATGTAATGATGATATACGGATGTTAAAACATTTACCGAAGTTAAAACCGAAACGATAAATTAACAGAAAGAAAATAGAACCGATACCGAATCCACGAAGTTAAAACGAAAAAATACGATCATAAATAAATTAAACATAAACCGTAACCGCATTAACGTACACGAATGTCATAACATTATATAACCTCAAATTTCGGAATACCCAGTATTGCAATTCCTAAAATTGGGATACATTGGATGGAATATAAATTACTATACTTGCAACAAAACACATCACTGATGAATTTTCCATGTCATTGAAAGAGTTAAGAGAATCCTATCTTACCAAAACTGCAAACATTTGCTAAAAATGCGAAATGTCAAGAATTTAAACTTATTAATAAACTAAAATTAACCCAAAAAAAAATATTTAAAAAAAACAGTTAAATAAATTAAAAAGAATAACCGTTTCTCAAACTTTCAATCTGACTTTAAAAAAATTTACTTATACAAAACTGTCCAAAATTCATCATTTCGGAATATATTTGATACATAAAAGAAAAAATCGAAATAATGTCCTTGTTAATTCCATATTCAAAATAAACTAAGAACCTAATTGCAAGTATTCTTCTTTTATCAAATTTTTTCAAATTAACCTATACCTACTTCCATATTAAATAAAAAAAAAACTAACGACAGGTGGATGATATAATATGAATATTGGCGGGGGAGGGCTGGTGGTGGTAATGAATAGTAGTAGTAGGGGAATGAATATTAACATAAATATAGCAATTCAAAAAAAGATTATATTATATTTTGTTTATTTAGCGTAACAACAATAACAACTCTCTTGACTTTGCTAGGAAAAAAAAACCGTAAAACTGTGAAAAACAAAAGAAAAAACAATTTTAGTAAATAAAAAAACACAACAAAAATATAAAAAAAAAACTAGGAATAAAAATAAATATACATAGGACTATTTATGAAAATTTCATTACAGAACAGAAAATCAAACAGAATGATTTGGCAACACTAATACAACGTTTATAATTGATTAATATCGTTTCTATAAAAATGTTATGGTCCCTGTCCTGTACAATACGTTTGGGATAAATTTTTGTGTTGAAATGGATTTTCAACCTTTTTTGCTTAAAATTTAAATAAATAATTGTCAAAATTTCAACCAATCCTAGCTTTTGATAGTTTGGTATTTTATTCATCAGAATTACATAACAGACTTTACAGTGCTGCTGCAAGTTTCATTTTCAATATTCAGTGTTCCATTAAATTTTTTACAACGTTTTAAAACGTCAAAATATTAATACTATCACATTTAAATATTTTTCGTTCAATTTCAGAATTTTGACAGATATCGAAATTTGACATTTAATAATTTATTTGCAGAGCTTCTTTTGTCCACTTAATCCTCATAATGTATATAGATTATTTTACATATCTATATTTTAATTTCATCAGTTAATACTTACATTCTCAGAAACAAACAAAAAAATAAAAAAAAATTAAAATGAACGTCAGAAAAATGTTCAGTTCATTTTTCTATGTTTTCTTTACTTCTTTCTTTATCTTAAATGAAAAAGTAAGATGGCAACATAAATGTCAGAACTTTGAATAAAAAATTTAATACAAAATGGATTATATAGCAACATACTAAACAAGACAGATTTAACAGATCTGAACAAAATAAAAGGGCGATTTCATAAAGTAAACAGGAGCATACGTTCCGAGAGCTGTCAGAGTATGCAGAGTGTAATCTAATCGGAGTATGTTCAGAGCACTCTGCTTTAGTAAATTAACAATACAGAGAGAGGTAAAGTTGATAAAATAAAATTAAAAAAATAAATAAGAACTATTTTTTGTTTAATTTGATTCAAAATTTATTAAAAATGTGAAAAGTTAATACCTCCTCGGTATATAAAGTAGAAATACTTAGAAATATCAAAAAAATAATACCCTCTTGGTACTACACTAATTTGGTTATGTACTTTATGTATGTTTAACAGAACACTAACTAAATACATTACATATATATATATTTAAATCATAGATATATAAAATATAGATTGGCAGCTTGGTAGTGCTTTCTCTTTCTCTCTAATACATTATCATATTAATTATTAAATGTCAGATTCAGCCAAAAATGAGCATATGTTTTTCAATATTTCAACTCAGCTGATTTGATTTTATAAATTTAAGAGCCATTTCTTAATATTTTCATGGTTTTGTAGAATAGATTCTTTTCAATTTTTTCTTATTGAATTTAAAATTAGTTTTGTTTTTTAACATTTTTATCTACACAAATTTACTAACTATTTATTTTTTATAGTTTTTCTGTTTTAAATATATTATTTACGCTAATACGATAATTTGGTTGGAAAACGTTAATTTGACATTGGAAAACGTTTTCAAAGAAAAATAGAGGGGAAAACTTTAAATTTGATGGGAATGATAAATATTATATACATATATACATATAATACAAGTGCTTAGATATACATTGATTATTAAATAATAATAATAATAATAATAATAATAATAATAATACTTATAAATAATATAAATTTGTATACATATCATCTAATTTGTTTTAATATTATCAATATATACATATGTAGACATAAAATTTCACGGAAATGTCTAAATAATAGAATCTATGTGAATTTAGTTTTATAAAATAATATATAATGTATACGATAAAGTAAAAGAATTTTTTTACCACTCTTGGTCATTTTATTTAGTTTAACATCAAACTGTATTAGCCCATGTATCAATTTAAATAATTTTGTTTATAATAAATATACATATACGTGTATCAAAACATCTTTTTTTAACCTTACTTTTTGATTTGTTATTATTGTGAATTTTGTATGAATATACACATATACATGTTTTTAAACGTTTTACGTTAAAAATAATCCAATTATTAAAATTTTTGTAATTTTATATTTCTTTTACTCTAAAACTTTTCATATACTCTAACACATTACATAAGTTTCCATTTTCAAGGGAATTATTTGCAGTAGAAACTAAATTATTTGAACTCAGATTTTTCAAAAACAGCTGACCAAAAGTGGCTGAAAATTTTTATTCTAACTGCCAATCTATATTTTATATATCTATGATTTAAATAATATAAATTAACAAAAAAAAACAAAATATTTTTTTAAATTGACAAACGCAAATAATTTAACAATTTTTATTAAATTTTAACGACTTAAATTTTGACAGGTATAATAATTTGATATACATATGCTCGACAATTTTATAACGAGTATATAGAGATCACATAGTGAGCGCACTCTGATTGAAAAAAATGAACACAATTTTTATGCTTTGAGTGCTCCGAGCTATAAAATGAATACAAAATTTTTTTTTTTGACGGATCATGCTCTGCTCTGATGTACTTTATGAAAACGCCCAAAGCTTGTATTAAATATTTAAAGTCAACAACAACTAGGTTTTGACAGTGAATTTTTTACAGATGCGATATATGAAATAATTTTCATTTTATATGAAATTTATTATTATATATATATTATTCTGCATTTATCTGGATGTTTGTAAGTTCGACGGAATGCTCCAACACATATACAAATTGCATATGTATACAAATGCATATATATACAAATTACTTTGGTGCTTTTTTTTAACCCCTGTCTACCATGCTGAACCTTTGCAGGAAAAATTGATTGCATGAACTATATTTTTTTAATTTAATGTTAGTCTTCTTCGTAAATAATAAGGAAAAATAAAAAATAATAATAATAATATAAATAAAACAAACAATTTTTTTGATTTATAATAATAAGGACTAATAGAAATTTTATCAATAGTTTAATATGGTATAATAACCAAAAGGCAAACAGCATTTAACACAAAAAAAACATAATACACTCAAAGGTTATTCTTATTACTTAAAATTATACACAATAATATACATGTGTATCAGCATATTTGTATTGTATAATATTATTCATTAATCTACTTTATTGATTATACCTTTTATTTTTGTCATTATTGTGTGCGTAACTCACTTCACTCAAGAAAAATTATTTTTGTTTTTTTTTTTGTTTTTTTTTTATTATTTGCTGTATCTGTATTCTATATGTTCTGCATGCTCCATTTCAAAAATATTATTTTATTTTCAGTGTTAAGTGTTCACTGTTCACTTCACTGTTCAGGTTCACTGTTCAATCAATAGAACTTGATAGAAGTAGAGTAGGATAATAAACTCTACTTCTACGTCGGATAATAAATCATTGTTTTTTTAAATTGAAAATTATTTATGAAAATGTTTTTTGTATTTTTTTGTAAATTTTACCAATTTAGATACAAAATTTTGAATATTTTTTTAAAAATAACACAATACCATAATAACAGTTTATTCATGTAGCAAAATAAGATCCCTATACAGTATACAAAAGACAAAATTTATATGAAAATAAGATCCTATTTTTAAATTTGCTCTCCCGGAGGCCACAATAACGCTAATACGGTATAATTTATACTAAATGGAACCCAACTAACGAATTATAACTAAATGGAAGTGAGTACGAGTATACCATACAAAAATACAAACATTTTATACAAATTTGTTGGTATGGTACTTCTTTTTCTGTTATATAAAAAAAAAAAATTAGTATTAGGCCAATATAAACATAAATAAAAATAAATAAAACGTGATATAAACATAAGTACTGTAGTTTCGGAATAAAGAATCTAATGAAAGAAAAAAAGAAACTAGGATTTATTTTGCTTCCGTCATTTATGACGGGTTACAAAGCTAGTGTTAAAATAATTTACGTCATTATTTTATGATATGGTTCTATTATTAATGGTTTTTGAAAATAAATAAATTATAATCATTTGACGCGGATAAAAATAAATTAGTAAATTACGTATATAAAATACAAAAAGAAAAATTTATAAATTGGGTTAATACTTCAAATTTCTACAATTTTTATTTATTCTTGTAGCCTCTTCATTTTTTTATTTACCTTTGTTAAGTATTTCATTGTGGGTTCATCTACAATTGATACTAATCAAAACACAATCGTTTTGTTCCGTATTTTGATGCAATTAGCTGGTATGCAATTTACTTTAATGTTTATTAAGAATTATCAAATTTTATTTAAAGTATTAGACTTTTTTCTATTTGGTCATCTTGAGACGCTTTTCCCTGACATCTCAATCGTATTCTAATTAAAGCAAAATTTAGTGCTTTTTTTTCTTTAACTTGTTGAGCCCGCACTATTGTTATAATTCTAATTGATATTTTTAAACAATAATTTATTATCACAAAGATCGCCTTTTCATATAGAAAGTGAAGTGAAGGTGATTCATATACAATAATTTGTATAGGTGATTATTCCATGTTTTTATAATTACGATAAATTTCCCGTTAGCACATCTGTATATGTACCTATATAATTTCTTGTGTATATCAATTTACGTTATTCGTGATTATGATTACATCTGTGTATAACAGTTTTTGAAAATATATATCTTATAATAATTATGCACAACTAAAATACCAATTTGTTTAATAATTTTTACTGAGTTTGCATATTTTCCAAAAAAACAAAAAATGAGAATATGTCAAAGTTTTTTTTGTTTTTTTTTTTAAATTTTTTGTTTTTTACTTGCTTGGTGTATATTCTTTATGAAAACTTTTTGATTTGTTTTTAGGATTAAAAAAGGATAAAATTTTTATAAAACAAATTGAAAATTATATGAAAAAAAAAAGTGAAACGAATTTGCATGAAATTTAGGTCTTATTTTTGTTCTGCTTTTTTTATCTTTTTTTTTTTTGAATCGATATAATCGGATTCAATGAAATTTTCAATTTTATGAATATAGGCAGTTAAATGAAATTATTTATGGATTTTATTAATTGTTTTTAATTGCTTTTTGTTTTTGTTTTTTTTTTGTTTTAATTTGAATCCAATGTCTTGATTTCTATAATTAGAATGACCTTGGAATTAAATTGCTTCTTAATAACTTTTTAAGTAATTCAAATTGAAAATGATTTGTAATTTTTTATTAATTAACATTTTTTACGAAAATAACTTTTAAAAAAAATTATTTTTACATGCAAGAAGAGTTATTAATTTAAAAATGATAATTTTTTTTTTATAATAAAGGAAGAGTGTTGAATTTGAAACTGAAATTGAAATACATAACAAACGAAAAAATTAAGTTTAAATTTAAAAAACTGTGCCTTAATAAAAATTATTTTATTAAATTTATTGTATTTTTTTTTCCTAATAAGTCAAATTCGATTGCATAAAGCAATCTTGGATCACCTTTCCATCAATTGAAGTTTAATATGTGGAACATAAGGTTCACAGAGAGAAAAGATTGCTAAAATTGAGTATTTTTTGAATGAATCATGAAAATTTTCCTACTGATTTTGGGCCAAGAAATTATATTCACGTTTTATGAATAAATTTTTCTTAAAACATGAATTTATTTCTTCAGTTAAGAATTGATTAATTCTTAATTTATTAAGTAGCTTTATCTGTAATTATGTATTTTAAAACATAAAATGTGAAAATATATTGCTTATATCAAGAAAAAAAATTTCAAAAATTTAGTAGGTACTTTATAAAAATATTTTCTTCAATTAAGAAAAAAAATACTAAAAATTAAAAAACAATTACACAAAAAAATTCATAATTTAAGAAAAAATTTGATTGAATTATGTCTAATATTACTTATTTTACTAAAAAACAAAATCATGAAACATTTAGCACGAAATAAGATACTTTTTTCTCAATTCAATATATTTTGATAGTATAAATTAAGCATGTATATATACTTAAATATTCTCTGAAATAAGGTTTTTTTTTTAAATAAAATTTTTTTACATTTTTTTAGTATTAAATAATTTTATTTTTTTTTTTTAAATTCATTTTAACATACATATTTAAATATACAAAAAAATAAGTATTTACATAAAGCGTGGAGAAATTGTTCTTTCCATCTGGTTATTTATGTAATAAAAATAACATTAATTATTTCTTTATCAACTAAAATATTACAAATACTATAAATACATTACAAAGAAACCTATTTTTTAGAATAAGTTTGATATGAAAGTATTGAAAAATATTATTAAAAAGATATAAAATCAATTATTTAAATCGGAAATTACAGTATAATTTAAATTAGAATCATTTTGATAAAAATATTTTTGGAAACTTTAAATTTAAGGTGCAAAATATTTTGAAACAACAATCTATAGTCATCATTGTTACAGCAAATTCATTGTTATGATTTTTAAAAAATGTAATTGTGGCTGTAAATCATTTTCTGTGTTTACCTCTATGAAAAAAGAATTTAAAAATCTATGGTTTCTAAAATCCACGCGTCTTCTTGTTGTCTCTGCTGATTCGTCCGTTGGGTGGCAAAGCTGAACGAAGCAATCTAAGCAAAAAATAGTACCGAACTTCTGCGAAAAAGTAAAATAAACATTTAAACATTAACTTTTATTTTCTATTTTGAATTTATAGTTATTGAATGTATACACACAATTTAATTTTTTTTTAATTTTCAATTCAAAAATAACAGCGATTCTGGCTGTTGGGGAAAATAATAAAGAATCCATCGAAAAGCTGCAGAGAGCTATAACAAAAATCCAAGATTATACAAAAAGATGGAGGCTAAAATTAAATGAAGCTAAGTCAGTACATGTGGATTTCACAAATAAAAAAATTGACCATAAACCAGTATATATAAATGGTCAAGAAATACCCCATTCAAATACTGCCAAACATCTTGGTATGACGTTAGATGCGAAACTTCGCTGGAAAGCTCACATAAAAAACAAGAAAGAAGAACTACAAATCCGCTATAGAAAAATGAACTGGCTCATAGGTAAGAATTCTACCTTAACAATACAAAACAAACTTCTGCTCTATAAACAAATACTGAAACCAGTATGGTCATATGGCAGCAAAAAAAGTAATAGAGATATTATTCAGAGGTTCCAGAATAAAGTCCTAAGAAACATTGTGAACGCGCGCATGTGGTTCATAAGAAACTATGACCTACATAGAGATTTGCAAATAGAATCTGTCGATAAGGAAATACAGAAATTTGCAAGAAGTCACGAAAAAAGGCTTCAGCACCATGTAAATGTGGAGGTAGTCGAGCTCCTGGATAATAGAAATATAGCCAGACGACTCAAAAGAGTAAAACCTTTTGAGTTAGTGCAGCAATAATCACCCACACTCTTGAGGACTCGTCGCGCTGGTGATCGGAGGTTGACCCGCTCCCACGTTTAGATAGATTTGTTTTTACGGGATTGGTGAAAAATTTCGTTATGTTGACTGCCAACGAAACGAGGTTTTTCATAAGTCTTACATAATTATAAATTCGTTCGGAGAGCTGGTTGGTTGGCTTTTCGTCACTGATGCGATGGGTCTTCAAGGTTATGGATGAATACGCCAAAGAAAAGTTAGATAGACATCGCTGGATGTAGTCTACATTGAAAAATAAAATAAAGCCAAGAAATGCTCATTACTCCTGTAGGACTAGATCGCGATATAGGAAGGGTGTGGTTTAGTGGGTAAGAATCCCATACACAATGTCAAGCTACGGGGCTCATTGTGTCTTTTGAAGATTCCCACCAGCCTGCGTATAAAAAAAAAAAACAATAAAAAAAAAAAAAATTCAAAAATAATAAGAACGACCTTACCTTCTTCAGCTGGTATATTTTGCAAAATTTTTAAAGATTTACTTTGATTTAAATTTTTCGTCAGGACCAACACAGTCTTTTCTTTATAGCTATACTTTATTTCATTAATTTTAAAGTATAGAAATCTACTCCTAAATCTGATATTTTAAAAGAAGTAATTATTTCTTCTGAGCTTATATTCATATGTAATATTTGAAGTAATTCCCCTTTTTAAAAAAGGAAATGTATTGGAATCTAATAACTACAGACCTATTTCTATACTGCCTGCTATTTCAAAAATTTTTGAGAAAGCTATTAAGTCCAGAATATTACAGTTTCTTGATAAAAGTAAATTTTTTAGTGACGCACAATTTGGTTTTAGGAAAAAACGAAGTACCGCGGATGCACTTATAAAGTTCTGCAGTGAAATTTATGGTGGTATATTAACAATGGTAATTTCTGTAGTGGTTTATTTATTGATATCACTAAAGCGTTTGATACAGTGAGTCATGATTTACTATTAACTAAAATTTATAATGCTAGAAGTTTTATTTTTAATTGGTTCGAGTCATATCTTCGTTCAGTGACCTTCTTAGTATCAAGGTTGGTGTACCCCAAGGTTCAGTATTAGGTCCTGTTCTGTTTCTTATTTTTATTAATTCATTATTGCAACAACAGCTCAAGGGTATACCTACAGCTTTTGCGGATGACACTGCTTTTTCATACAACAATAACAATCTACTTGACTTATTTTGCGATTTAAATTTTGACTTGGACCTAATTCGAAAATGGTTTTATGTTCATAAATTAGTTATAAGTAATAAAACTAAAATTATGAAATTTAGGCTTAATAATTGTCTCCTCGAGAATTTTAGTATTTGGTATCATTCTCCTGATTGTCCTAAATTTCCTTTATTTTCTACACAGTCTCTAAACTCTTTTGTCTTCTCTTCGCCTTGTAGTATTTCTTGTTTTAACATTGAAAGTGTAGATACGTTTAGGTACTTGGGTGTTTTACTTGATAATAAACTGAATTGATCTGCACATACTTCCTATTTAAATAATTATTTTTAAAATGTATTGCGAAACATTTACCATTTAAATCTGTATTGTTCTTTAAAAGTTATGCTAATGGTGTATTTTGCTCTATTCAGTTCTAAGCTGCAATATGGAATTAGTTGCTGGGGTGGTTCTTATTTTAATAAAATTCAACCTCTTCTCATCGCTCAAAAACACTGTATAAGGATAATTTTTAAAAAAAATAGACTATTGCCTAGTTTTTCTTTATTTAAAAAGTTGGATATTCTACCACTTAGACATTTATATCTGTTTAAAACGTTGAAAATTTTTTTCAATAGGTCGGGCTATCTCGCTCACCGTTTTGTTACTAGATATCATCTTAGAATTAATAATTTATACCTTGTAAATGTTCCAAGAGCCCGTACCTCTCATTTTTGCCACTTTTATGATTATATAGCTCCAAAATTTTTTAATATGTTACCTTATTCTTTAAGATCGGACAGATCACCTGTTTCATTTTGCAAAAATTTTCGATTTTGGCTTTTTGAACTGGATAACCTTCAAATTGAATCTGTTTTTAATACTACTTAGTTTTTTTTCTAACTATAATTTTTTTAATTTTCTCTCAGTCTTCTAGTTATTAATTTTACTTTTTAGTCTTGTTATAATTTTGTATTTAATTCTGCTTACTCTCGTTTATTATTTAAATTTTGCTTTAAATTTTATGAAATTTTATTTTAAATTTTATTTTTTTCATTATATAATTTTAATTTTAAGATATTTTTAGTTTTTTCACATTTAGCTTTAATTTTCTACTTTACTATGTATGTACCCAACAATATTTTAAATTTTTAATGCCTGTATTTTTGCTTGCAGTTTCATTCATCACATATTCTAATGAATATCCGAATGATCCTATATTTATTCTTATTATTTTTATTTAGTAAATGTATATTTTTAAGTATTGTATTTTATTATAATATGAATAAATGAATTAAAAATCTAATCATCTAATCTAATCTTATTCTGTAGTATTAATTTTTTCTTGATCTAAATTCACAGCTATTACTAAATAGTAAAAAAATACTAGTAAATGACACTTAATTTAAATAGTAAAAATAAATTATGCATTTTATTTTATATCTAAATTGACTTACCATTTTGAAAATTATATTTTATTTTATCACTGAAAATTATTAGTAATTCACATAAATAAAAACAAACTTGTTGAATCCAATGCTATATTCAGACTGAATAAATTTCCAGTTTATTAAGCTTAACGGAGTCACAGGCGTTCTTTTTTAGCTTGATTATTATTATCTTAAATATAAAATTGGTGAAAAAAAAAAAACTTAATTTGAGTCAACTATCAATAATTATATTTTCAGAAATCAAGATTTTATTTTGTTTAAATTGAATGTTTATGAAATTCACCAATTCTGCATATATGTATTTCTTAAACTTATTTTTAAAGTCAAACATTTTTAGAAAATCCTATTTTTAGAAAATAAGTCATAATTTGTGTATTATTCAATTTCATGATTCAAGCAAAACTTTCAAAAGTCAAGACAATGTTTTACTTAAATCATAATCATGAATATATTTTTATAAATTCTGTAAATTATGGTTTTAAATCAAGTACAAAATTTCATAAAATATGAATCAAAATAAATCTTAAATTAAGAATCGAATCATAAATTAAGAAAATTTATGTTTTCATTAAACAAGAGTCAAATTCTTTAATTAAGTTTCTTTTTACTAATATCAAGATTAAAATTCTTAAATATGTATTTTTTCAAAATTTCATATATTATGAATCGGTGTTTCTTGAAATTAGAATATCTTTTCTCTCTGTGTTGGTAGGACATATTTTATGAAAAACAATTCAGTGAAATATGTTGATTAGATTTGATTTTCATTTATTGGGTCTGTATTAAATTAACATTTCATATATTGTTGCTTATTACATATATACTGGGGGTCCCTGTGGGTCAATTATAATTCAAGTTTAAGTTAAAATAATTTAGTTTTTTTTCAATTGTTTTTTCACTGTGAAATCAACCGCTAAATTTTATATATTAATTAGACCATATTTTTAAATTCATATTTTGTATACTCATGTTACAGTTCAGCAAAAAAGGAAGTTATGAGAAAGCTATTTAAATGATGAAATTCTAATATAAATCTTATACTCTTTATCTATAATATAAAGACTAGGGGCCCCTGTTGAGTAATTATATTTCAAGTTGAAGTCAAATTTAAAGTTTTACAAAAAAACAGTAATTTTCGTACTGACATAGACTTTGCACGATATAGCAGAAACCACTCGTATTTAATAAAAAGTTTTGTGGTTAGTAAGCTTTATTTAGGACACATAAATACACGTCCCTCATATACTGCTTCGTTTCCGATATATTCCCTATAGTAAGAAGCATTTAGTGATAAAATTACTAAAAATAAAAAGTTTTGTCATTAAAGAGGTATGTATATTATATATACCTACATAATACATAATTTTAATAAAAACTATATTATTACTACAAATAGCCAAAATTTAGAAACAGTTACTTAAAAAGATAAAAATGAAGAATTCAAGTGATTTGTACATAGATGTACATAGATTCATTTGCAAGTCCATATGTAAATTTTAATAACTGATTTGTTTACTTTTGTTTATTATTTTAATAAGTTCTCACATGTGCATAATGTATTTGCTGAATAATAAAATCATATGAGTACAAAATTTTCAACTGTGTGCGCATTTTTGTTTTATATACAATCTTATATTATTATATATATTAGAAATTCATTAAGGAGTAGGAGAATCGAAATAAAATAAAAAGCTGTCTACTGCGCAGGACATTAAATGCTTGTCAATTAAAATTATAGATGATTAAAAATCGCAGGTCGTCCATATTCATTTAACTGATTTTTTTTTTGTTTTTTATGTTTTTATATTTTAAACTTTTGTATATAGATAAAATGAAAAGTGATGACAAAAATAACATTCATATTTAGGAAAGGGAAAAAGATGAATTTGCTTTTTTTTTGTATAACTGTACATAATGGCTTTTGAACTATCTCAATTAACATTTTAACTCTTTATCATATACAGTTATCTATTAATTTAATTTTTTTATCTAGTTCAAATCGAGTATTCTTACAAAATCTACAATAATAGTAAAATATTTGAGATTTCGATGAGAATAGATTGGTTTATACATAGACAATAATTGCCCTCAAATGTGTGATAAATATGGTCCTCCTCATCTTTTTACTTTTTTTTTTTGTATAAATTTCTCAGCATATAGGAAGAATATATTAAGTTCAAATAATATGTATAGATAAATATTACCTATCAGAATTCATTGATTTAATGGAAAATTGCATATACATTATATACTCATATATATATATATGTATATATAGTAAATGAAATTTAATATTAGAATTTATGAAATTACTATTATTGAATTTTACTACAGAGGTTTAACCTTCGCCTACATAAAAATAGTGTTTTTTTTTTCGTTTTTTTTATTAATTTATTCATGTTAATTTTATTATCCTGTCAGAATTTTTGATGCGTATATAATAAGTTATCGTGTTTGATTCGGTTTTTTTTGATATTTTGTATTTTTATTAGAATCCGATTTATTATTTTGTTTATTATAATTCAATTTTTCTCTTTTTTTTATATTAAAAAGAAAATGTATTGAAAATAAATATTATAATAAAAATGGTGGTACGAGGCACTAACAATTATTATCTAAAAGTAGTAAGTCATTATTATTTACGAAAGGATTAATATTAATAAAATAATTTTTTTGATGATATTCGAATTCAATTCAATGTAAAAAAACAAAAACATTTTTTTTGTATTAATTCAATTTTTTTTGGACATTGTTACTTTAAGATTATGTAAGGTATATGTATATACATAATTTAAATATATTTTAACGAATATGCGGTGATTCTGGTACTGAGCCTAGTTTTGTATTATTGTGTTGGAGGTTTAAAGTTTTATAATATTCGTTGATATTTTATGTATCAAACAAAGTTGTGGACATCTCCTTGGGCGACGTTTTCTGTTTGCTGATGCATTGTATACAATTTTCCTGACAACAAGTTGTATACCACTACCCCAGCACACATTTATGAGATCATTTCAAATTGTTTTACAAACCATTATTGATTTTTATTATAAATAAAATTTTCTTATACATTATAAAAGTTGACAAGAAAATTTATGGTAAAAGTTTTTGTTAATATGCAAAAACACAAATTTGTTTTATAATGTGAACAAAATTTATCATCTATTAACCACTGCATTATCTTGACTTAATTTTTCATTACTACATACATCCATCATTATCATCATATCATATAGAATTCGATATTATATTTTCTCCTTCAGATCTCACCATTGTTTTCAGCAGCACCATATATCGAAGAATTGCCATCACGAAGACATCACATGCATACTTATTACATCATTCAGATCATTTGCCTTAGTATATAGCATCTATAATTTTGATCCGTATAACAGAACCAAGATAGGATGTTTCGAGATAGAATCCTTAATTTGAGATGTTTTTGAAAAAGCGAAGTGTATCGACATTTGCCAATTCTATTCTTCAATGGATTTCAACATTGACATGTCGTTTGAGGAATTAACGGCTGATGTACCAGATAAATAAAATTCTAGACTGCCTTTTTTTACCAGTTTGATGTTGAGAGACATTTTTTTTTTATTGGCAATATAATATTTTTTTTTTATAATTTTTTTTCAGTCTTCAACTTCATTTGTTTCGTTTGCTTTTCAATTTGGGTAAAAGCTTCGACGACCACTCTTTGTGATTTAGGGTAATTTATTTATTCTAAGCTTTATAGAAATCATAATATTATTGACTAAATCAAAACGCTGTACAAAATGGATTTGCAAGAAATTACGTTAATGAAATTAGGTGGGTTGTTTTGGTTGCCTATATATATGCGTCACATATCTGTGATAACAAAAACGATTTTAAATTAAACTTAGACTCATTCAAATTTCTATTTTCACTTTCACTGTCCTATTTTTCTCAATTCTATATTTATCTCTTCTTAACCCTTTGAACACTTAATCGGAAAAGTACAGTGGGATTATATTCTTTGATTTTACCGATAATATTAATATGTGTTAATTGCTTATGTAATGCTTTGAAAGATGATATTATGATATTTAACTATAGTATAATGCCATTGCTATGCTAATCTAGTAAAGTTTGGATACAGTTTAAAAAAGTATACACATTACAACTCAAAACTGCAACAATAATGTAAGGAAAATATGTATCATTTCTGATCATAATGCAATAATATTATTTTTTCACTACATTTTATTTATATCTATAATACCCAGACCTACTTCCTTAATACTTTTAAAAAAAAATTATTTATTCTCGCAATAATACTCATTCTTTCATTCATAATGAACTATTTTTTTCATTATTGTTGTTGTTGCACCAACTATACATTATAAATAAATAGCCAAGACAATATATAAGCTATGACATCCAACAATATTTTATATGTCATAGCTTGTAATTATTGTATGTAGTGGTTGTTGTTTTTGTTACAAAAGGCTTCAAACAAAAAATAAATTAGTATATATAAGATATAATGATTGGGTCTTATCTTAGACAAGAAGCTAAGTTGGAAACCGAATATAATTGAAAGAGTAAAGAAAGCTACAACAGCACTGTACTCTTGCAAACGAGCTATTGGAAAAAAATGGGGAATGAATCCACACATTGTCCACTGGCTATATACATCAGTTGTCAGGCCTGTACTAATGTATGGTGTCGTGGTGTGGTGGACGGCACTCAACACTGGTACAAACCTCAACCTCCTTGTAAAAGTTCAAAGATCAGCCTCCATCTGCATAAGCGGAGCACTTAGAACAACTCCTTCCGCGGCCCTGGATACGTTATTTCATCTCTTACCATTAGATATTCATGGCAAGGAAATAGCATCCAGAACTGCAATCAGGCTAAAAGCCAATTCCCAGTGGAAACCACAATTAATTGGCCACTCTTCTATTATGGAATACAAGGAATTTATTCCAGAGAATCTAGATCTGACTCTTACAGGGTACTTCTTTGAGAGATCATAGAATCGTACCGATATTCCGTCTAGGGAAAGTTGGAAGAGTAGCACGGTTCTAAACAAGGAACACGTACACCTCTACACTGATGGTTCAAAATTGAATGACAGAGTGGGGGGTGGAGTCTACTCGGAAAACCTGAATATTAGTCTATCCTTCAGCCTACCAAGACATTGTAGTGTGTTTCAGGCGGAGGTAATGGCAATAAAAGAAGCCTCAGACTGGCTGAGATCCAGCGTATTATCTGTTAGAAATATCTGTATACTCACAGACAGTCAGGCCGCAATTAAAGCACTGGAGTCGGTAGCCATCAACTCAAAAACCGTGTTGGCCTGTCGCAGTTCTTTGGACGAACTAGCGGATAGGTTCAACATATTATTACGATGGGTGCCAGGACACAGTTATATTCCGGGTAACTGCATGGCAGATCTACTTGCTAGAGAGGGTACTATATTAGAACTCCTTCCGGAAAGGAGCAATCTGGGTGCACCTCTTGCCACCTGTAATTTATTGCTTCGAAATGATGCAATAAAAGCTTCAAACTTCAGATGGTCAGTTATACCAGACTGCAACATCACCAAGCAAATCTGGTCTATGTTGAATCTGAAGCGATCCCTTAACCTACTAACCATGAAAAGATGTGACATTAGCACTATGGTAGGGGTCATTTCGGGTCATTGTCTGATTGGTAAACATGCCAGAAGACTGGGACTCCCCTCAAACGACTTCTGCAGAACTTGTAGAGAGGCGGAGGAGGATGAAACTATCCAACATCTACTCTGTTTCTGCCCTGGTCTCTACCATAAAAGGAAAACCCATTTAGAAGCCTTCTTTCTGGACTCGCTGGATGATCTTGAAAGCACTGGTATCAAAAACCTCCGCGGCTTCGTTAAAAGCTCAAATTGGTTCAACGAGTAGGGTACTACGCGAGGAAAGTTCCCGTGGTATCACAATGGACCTCACCGGTCTAAGTGTGTCGATGTACTGTCGGCAGCCACTACTACCTACCTACCTACCTAAGATATAATGATATGTGTAGTTTTAAATGAGAAAATATAAGTTTTAGAATTAGAAGAAGTACAGTTTTTAAATTGTTGCTGTATAAGAGGATCAAATTAAATCGTCATTATCATGAATGTCCTCTAACCCCATCCGGGGGCATAGGGCAGAAATAAAATCTTTCCATTGGCTCATATTTGCGGTTAACCTCTCCAATTGTGGCCACGTTCTTTGCTGGATACTTGCTTCGGCTAAGACACATGTTAAATGGAATTATCAAATTAAATGGAGAAATAAAATTAACTTTGGTATTTTAAAATTTTAATTCTAATATCAACAGACCCACCAATTCCATAACTTCAGCTAAAATTATTTTTATAAGAATTATACCTCACTTATAATAAACTGACATTTTAGTACTAAAAAATATAATTTTTAATACTATTCCATAAAGATAAATCCTTTAAATTGATATTAGTGCAGATAAATATGAATAAATAAAGTAATTCCAAGTTCAAAACTTTACTTTAATTTTATTATACTTATTATTTAATTATGTAGTATGTATATAGCGCCTGTAGGTCGTAAAAATAACTACAATCTATATTTAATTTTACTTTATCAAATTAATTTTTATCTTCAAATTTAAATAAAGTATTTCAGAATTTCTTTGATTTTTATATTTTTTTACTATTTCTTTAAGTCTTTTATTTATAGATAAAAATACAATATCTATACTATCTCATCGCAGATTAATTATGTATATGTATATATGTATATAAAATTATATGTACTCAAACAATGTCCTTGATAATAAAAATATTCCAAATCTATTTATTTCACATTTATTGCTGGGCATAATAACTGTATTAAAATATACATCATGGATATATAAAAATACATACGAAAAAACAAAAAAAAAAAACAAACAAACATACAAAAATAAAAATAAATTATCATACAACACATTATCCTTTAACACGCAACAATTTAGTGGTTAAATTCAATGTAGTCCTCTTTAACACTTTTTATTAACTTATTTTAATATGAGTGTAAGTTTATATACATACATATATATTTATTTTATTCAGTTACGACACCCGATTACATTTTTAGATTTATTTGACAAATTATCTTTATTTTTCTGATTTTTTCGTTTTTTTTTTTTTCTTTTTTTATTATTTCAAGGATTAATACTAAAATAATATACATACATAAAACTAATGTAATATACATAAATACAAAATCAAATATAAAAAAAAAATTAAAACAAATTAAGACATTTTACAATTTTAGTGATTGCATTTAGCAGAAAAATGTCAAAAGGATAATGTCAAAATAGGAAATGACTTTTTTACGGTTTTGTAATTTTTTGTATTTAAATATTTGTGAACTGCTGATAATGAAAACCGCATGTGTAATTGTGTATAGCCTTGATTTCATCAATTTGAAATTTAATTAAAAATAAAAGAATTTTATTTGGTTCTGTTAAAGCATATTTCATTAAAAATATATGTATATGTATTCATTATTACAATGTAAAAATTAGATAATGAAATTTTTTTTACAAATTTATTGAAGCATGAAAAACAGGAGACAACATAAATTTTGAAAAATTTTAATTTATTTTAAACTTTCATTTATGCATTTACCTCTATAACACTTAGCAGTCCTTTAAATTTATTGGTTTTCTCAATAATTGTACTAATTTAAAAATGTGGTGAATATTTTATGCAAATGAGTATATACATATAAATATTCCCCAATTTTACTAAAATATATTCTCTGTTTTGGTTTAGTTCAGTGATTTTCAATTTAAAACTATATATGAATTCACGAAATTTCGGGTCAAATGTTTTAAGGACAGAAAAACTAGTTTGATATACATACGAAGCTTACGCCGCAGCAATGAAAGACATTGTTCCAACACATCAATGGTTTATGTATGATTTTTTATTTTAGTTTGGAACGTGATGGCAGCCACAGTAATGCATTGCTTTGCTGTCACGATACAAGACTATTCGAAAGCAACCGTAGCGATACCCTTCAGCATTTCTATAGTTGGATAATTATGAAAGCAATTAAAAATATCAATTAATGTACCAAAAAATACACAACATATCTGATACAGAATATTGAAAAGTATAATTGAAATATAGTTATACTTAAAAAACATGCACATAACTGACATAACTCTCATGAAAATATACTAAGCAAATAAAAATCAATAATAAATTTATGAAAACCTACCTAGCTACAACAAATATACAAAAGCATAATCAGAGCATCAATCCAAATGGTATAATTTCGTAATACGAAAAACTTCATAACAATACATTGTGCCTTTCTTTTGCATTCTTTGTTTCATTGTGCATTCTTCTTTTTCTGTTATTTTCGTCACTGAAATCTAGGTGATTTGCATTTATTGTCTTACTAGAGTAACCCTGATGCCCGCTGATGAGATAACCCTGTTGCTGAACAATACAATAATATACGTCTCTCTTACGCTCGTATCTCTTTACGCTCTTGTTTATTCTGATTAGATCTATTTAAACGTATTTGACTGCTGTTGCGTGTTCGCCTTCATCGCGGCATTGCTGTATAATTTTACTCTGTTAACATGAGTAAATTGTCTTTAATTATTTTTTTTTATTTAAATTTTAACTGAATGATTCCAAATCAATAATTAAAAAATGTCAATGCTCACAATGTAAAATTAAATAGCAACAAATAAACACACAGAAATTAAATAAGTCAAATGACGCACGCAAGTAGAGCCTTTGTGTTATATACCGATAATATGTATTTCTCATAAGAAAAATGTAAATTAGTTCACATATTTTATATGGGAAAAGCCCACAATCACAAAAGTGGGCCTAAAACAAACATTTTGTGATGTTTTTTTCTTTAAACCTTTCCAACACATATGTATTGTACACCTATTTGTAAATCGGTTGAGGGGTTCTCGAGTCGAATTATAAAATGACGAACATATAGGACAACTTATTTTAATATATATATATATAATCATCATAAATCTTCTACTATTTTTAGTCCGGTCCAGTCCAGTTTTGGATGTTTCTTAGCCAAAAATGCATTAAACATAAAAAGCATGAATCATGCTTATTCTTGAAAACGGCGTTTCGGTTGTGAATCGAATGCACATGAAACGCATTCTATTCGCTCGGATGTCAATTTTCTATTTTTAAAAACGGCGTTTGCTCAAGTAATCGGTAAATTTTTTTGTGTCAGCGGTAAATTTTTTTTTGGGTCTTTAGAAACTTTTTAATAAATAAATCTCATGAAAATTATTAAAAAATATATTTATTTCAAAAAATTAACTTTTTTTACAGCCTTTCATTGTCAATATTGATAACTTAGTTTAAAAAAGAAAAACAAAATATTCTTCATGAATTGGTAATTCTAAATTAAAAAAAAATTCTCTTAAAAATAAATTATTTCGGAAGTTTTTGGATTTTTTCGATTTCGATATCTAGAAACCTTAGTTTAATTTTGTTCTTTTCTAAAATTAATTCTTCAATACATTTATTGTGGCGAGTTGTTTCATTAAATTGCTCCTGAAGTATTTTGTTTGTAATTTTATTTTGGTCATATAATTTTTCTAATGCTAAATTTTTCCATTAGAATTAATTATTTTCTTTCCACATCATTACTTTGTTTAACCATACAAGATCGAACAGCTTCGTAAAACTTTTCTTTGCAATTTACTTGAGTCTCCAGCAGTGTTTGAGTCTTACGTTTCACGACTTTCTTGTGTTCTGACTTCTAAGTTTGGTGTGCTATAATTTTCTATGTTTGGAGCATCACTCCATGTTTTCATCAATATTCTTGTCAATATATTGACAATATATGGCCAATAATACTGATGAGCGATTACACATCAATAATACACTAAGCAACTTTTTTATCCATATTTTGAAATTTCGCAATGACATATTGTGGAAGTGTTGTGAATATATTGACAATTTCGAAACATATATGTATGAATATTGAAAATATAATTTCCGAAGGAATATTGACTTCAATTTAAATTGAATTTTTAAAGTAAATTTTGTGTAAAAAAAAAAACAGCAAATAATGATTTTTGCTAATTTTAATAATATATCAGTTGTTTAATTACGATAATTGCTATGATTATTAAAATTAATATAAAAATTGTTCTTTTTATAAATTAGCATTATAACATTATCTGAACATTCTTCAAAAAGCCATTTTTTTACATAAGTTGATTTATTGATGATATTATTGATGGGTCAGCTGATTGAATTATTTATGAGAATTGAACCACCATCAATCATTTCTCATTAATATATCGATAATATATTGTCAATATAAAGACAATATATTGATCATTCATTGATGTATACCTCAAATACAACTAATTTATTACTATAGTATAAAAATAAGTCTATTATGGTCAGACAAATCCATTGATTTAATTAGTTAAGAAATTAGTTTCTCCAACTGGTTTTAATTGCTGAACTTTTCAATTTCCGTCATTTTATTATTGATCAAATATTTTGTTTATTTATATAATAAATCAACCGAAAAAAATTTAAAAGTTAACCATACAAAATTTATTTGATTTCTAAATTGAAACAAAATTGAAAAAGTTAACGCAAATTGCTATCCGCGTCACCGACGATTGATTTAAGTCGACTTTAGTTGAGAGTGAAGTGAAAAATGATTCTCGCGACTTCACCTATTGTTATCTCACTATAAAATGTTTTAAAAATTTAAATCTATTTGTTAAAGGATTAAAATACCAACATTATGTATGCGGAGCTTTAATTTTCACTTTAATATTCTGAATTCAGATTTAAATACAAAAAGCTATCAAAATTTCAGAACTTGATAGCTTTAGAACTTTTCTGCAGCATTTAATTGAATGATTTTAATTACTGTGTGAAATCACTCACTACTACTGCTTCATCTTCCATCAAATTTAACTACTCAACCTTATTATCTTTGCCTACATTTTCGATTGACTTTAAAAAAAATTTCGAAACTCCGTAAGATTTGACATTACTTATTCCCTCTACAGAATCTTTTAAACAAAGGAATTCAATTACTTCTTCCTCTAAAGCACTAAAACAAATTTTTTTATTTGGTCCTCCACCTGTAGCCTTAATTTCTTTCTTTTCGTTTGATAGTTTTTTTCTTAAAAATGATTTGTAGTCACACCAAACCTAAAAATAAAATATTACCTACATAATTCTATTGCTCTACAAATTTTGTTTATAATTAATTTCATACAGCAGTCTAATATACTAACCTTTTTCCACTGAGAAATTTCTTTATTTGGTGGCCCGAAAGAATTTAGTTCCTGTTGCAGATTATTCCACAAATCATTAACAACTTCAGGATTTCTTTGTGAATAATTTTTTACAATATCAGGATTTTTCTTCATAAAATCGACCATTGCTCGATATTGATCTTGATTTGTTGTTCTCTTACTAAAATAAAAATTTAATTTAATTTCTAACCAGAACAAACATTTTAATGAAGAAAATTTTAATTTTTATATATTTTTCTTGGAAATCTATTTTGTATTTGTTTCTAAATTCAAACGCGCTAAAATTATTGCGGATATAAAATGTCAGAATTTGTATGAAACAAAACGCGACGGAATTTTTAAAAATTCCAAAAAAATTTCCCGTTTCATTTTTGAAACGCGCGTTTTTAAAAATACCAACTTTACAAAATCGAATGAGTATTCGATTCATAATTCAAGCCGTTTTTAAGAATAGGCATCAGAAATAAATCTATTCATATACCGTAGAAATTGAAAACATTTTTAAAGTAAAATCTAATACTATATGTGTAAAGAATCTAAAGAATCTAAAGAAGCTAAAGAATCTCCAAATTGACTTATAAATATTTAATGTATGTTAGTGTAAAATGTATACCATACGATAAATGATAATCAAAATATTGCAATCAAATGGTTGTAAAATACCTAAACAAGATGCAGTATAAATCAATATATATATACAGTAAAGGAAATGCTTAATCGCTAAAAACCAAACTACTTCCGACTTACAAAATCTAGAACAAACCCATTTATTTGTAACCGTATTTTCCTTTATAAACCCACTTTAGCTCAAATTTTGTTTTCTACAACTCTTGCGGTCATCCTTCATGACATGAGTTTTCTAATGGTTTCACTTCAAGTATATTGATTTTTCCATTTTATCTTTTTATTTCTTCAGTATGGGTCCAATACACCGTCATTTTTTTTTTTTTTTTTTAATATAAGTTTTCTATACTTTATTTTGGTTTATTCGTTGTCCCGAAAAGCGATTGCTGATTATGCGTGAATATTCTACATTAGTGAGTAATTAGCATACATAATAATATTAGACTATATAAATTACTAGGGACCCCTGTTGAGTAATTATATTTCAAGTTGAAGTCAAATTTAAAGTTTTTAACAGTAATTTACGTACTGACATAGACTTCGCACGATATAGCAGAAACCACTCGTGTTTAATAAAAAGTTTTGTGGTTAGTAAGTTTTATTTCGGACTGCTTCGTTTCCGATATATTCCCTATAGTAAATGGCATTTAGTGGATAAAATTACTAAAAATAAAAAATGTTGTCATTAAAGAGGTATATAGTTACCTACATATACATAATTTTAATAAAAACTATATTATTATTACTACAAATAACCAAAATTTAAAAACAGTTACTTAAAAAGATAAAAAATGAAGAATTCAAGTGACCTACTATATCAAAATGAAGTACTTTAACTCTACTATATAAAAATAAATTTGCTAGTCATATGAACAATTCAACTGATTTTTTTTGTTTTTGCTTTTTTATATTTTTTATTTGAGATGAATTTGTTTCTTTGTTTTTTTTTGGCATATGTACATAGATTCATTTGCAAGTACATAATATAAAATATAATAACTGATTTGTTTACTTTTGTTTATTATTTTCATAAGATCTCACTTATGCATAATGTATTTGCTGAATAATAAAATCGGATGTGTACAAAATGTTGGAGAGATCTAAATAAAATAAAAAGGAGTAGGAGAATCGAAAAAAAATAAAAAGGTGTCTACTGCGCAGGACCTTAAATGCTTGTCAATTATAATTATAGATGTTATACTAAAACAATTAAGTAAAGGAATATATACAATCTATAATTATTATTACTTATATTAGTTACTTTCATACATTTTTTTTTTTTTTTTTTTTTTTTTTTTTTAATAGTTTTATTTATGTTTTTAATATATAATTAATAATTCCAAAACAAAACTTAAAAATAGAATTTCTTATATATGACTTAAAGTATTCATATGCCTAACTTATATCTAGCTCTCTTATACTTACATTTAATATTAATTAGTTATTATGTACATATTTGAATTATATAATTTTGATTTTGTTAAATATTATTTTTTTTTCAAATAACTAACGGACTAATTTTGGTACTGGAAAAAATTTATTCAGTACAAAAAAAAACAGTTTTTGATTTCAAACATCTTAAGAACAACGAAAAGCAAATAAAACAAAGAATAGTGAAAATAATCCTATGAAGAAGAAGAAGAACGATTAATGAATAACACTACATCATCAGGACAATTTAATATTGTCAAATTTTTAATTTTAAAAATAAATAAATACCATTATGCAAAAACAAAAACTCTGAATTTTTATTAGAATTTGAGAACCACTGATTTACATAAAATTGTACTTAACTAAAGTGTTAAAATTGAAATTTTTAAAAACAAATATTATATAAATTCAGAGGCTATCTATCTATATACTTTGAATTAAAATGAATGAATCTTTGACACGAATTTTTGAAAACATAAATTTTCATCTACGAATATTTTGTTGTTGTTGAAATATATAAGTTAAAGTGTTAAATTGATATATACAAAGTGTCCAAGATTCAGTTATTATCATTCGAAAATAACAAAATTTATTTACAATTTCGTAATAAAAAAAAAAAAACAACAATTTGTTGTCTACTATATATTTATGCCTAAGATTTATTTGAAAAAATCATGTCATTGACTAGTTGGTTAATTGTTCCAATTTAAAGTTAAACTAACTGGGTATTATAGGTATATAATATGTATTTGTATATCAAATTAGGGTTGTAAGTATTCAACAAAACAAAAACCTTGTAATTAAAAGGGGCATATTTCTACACCACAGGTTCAATTTTAATTTTAAAATTTATTTAAAAATAAATAACATACATCAATTTCAAACTGTATATGTATGTATATGTATGTATAATTTAAAATTACTAATTAAATTATTTTCAAATTAATAAATGTAATTTATACTTACAGTAGATTCCGATAGATGTCATTTAATAATTTCTTAATAAATTTAAATTCTTAAATATAGAAAAATAAACCGTTAAAAGCAACTGTTACCGTTATAAATTGTAAAAAATAAGCTTTTCCAATCAATTCACATAAAGCTTTTTTAAAATATTGAATTATGATTTTTTTATTTTTGTTTTATACATTTTTATAATATAAATTTTCAATATGGCTGACGAATATACCTATATATAAACAAGTAAATATATAATACTGAAGGCTGCTCAAGGTATCCTGTTTGTAATAAAGTTTAGACAGGAGTATTAATATATGATAAACAGCAATAAATTATCATATGCGCTTATATAGGAAAGAAAAAGTTCAATGTCGAATAGAATGAAATAGAATAAAATATTTGAACAAATTAAATATTTTAAATATTTAAATAGATGTCCGAGGAGGGGCAGTGCTCGATGAAAAACAAACAAAAAAATTAAAATTGTATACCAAATTTCACAAATTATCTATTTTCATCGTTTTTACATTTTTCAGTTTGATTGTGATTATTACAGAATTTAATTAAGTGCTTCTGATGACTCTGGCTGATCTTATAGAAAATAAAAATGTATATTCGTTTGTTCAGTTTATTTTCAATCTTCATACCTACATTTCATTTCTTCACAATTTCATTATTTTGTAGAAGGCTGAAAAGAATATTTTAAATGGAAGTTAATATAGGAGAATACAGATTTCCTAAGAAACCCTAAGCCCTTTAGCCTTAATAAGCACATTCAAATGTAATCATATAACTCATATTAATCATTATAAATCATATTATTTAAAGGCGAAATTAATATTGTAAAGGGTGTTTTTTTTTTAGAGTGATAGAACTTTAAATTGAAATAAAACAATTAATAAACAAAAAATAATTATTTTTTTTTATTTGAAAGATAATTTTATGACATTTAGGTTTTGAAAATAATTTCCGGCATATGTTCACCAAGACTAACTCTGAGGAACCGCATTCGATCAGACCAATTTCGGACCACTTTTTTGAGTAATTCAGGCCTTATTTCATCAATAACACGGGTTATGTTGGCTTCCAAAGCATCTATTGTTTCTGGTTTATCAGCATAAACCAATGACTTCACATAACCCCAAAGAAAATAATCCAGTGGTGTTATGTTGCATGATCTTGGAGACCAATTAATTGGACCATTTCTCGAAATAATGTTATCACCAAATCATTCTTTCAATTAATCAATTGTTGCCGTAGCAGTATGATAGCACCATCTTGTTGAAACAAGCATGAAAAACACTTCTGGGTCGACACCATTCAAATTTCGAAACAGAAAATCATTGATCATTGATCTGTAACGAGCACCATTTACGAGCACTGTAACATTTGCTCCAGCATAGTTTTTAAAAAAATATAAACCGATGATACCTCCAGCGTGTAAACCATACGGTGCATTTTCCAGGATGCAATGAATAGACAAATTTGGATCTTCATTAATACTAGCTCTTACAGCAACCGATATTTTCTTCTGTACCAACAATTCTTTGTCTTGTTGTTGTTGTTGTTGCATCGAGATAATTTGTCAATGCTTACTGAACAGAAATGTCAAAACTACATGGCTTTTATCTTCACGTCAAATCACTGTTATCCCTAATCGAAAGTTCTATCATTCTAAAAAAAACACCCGTTAAATAAACTTAAAAGCTATCAATAAAAAACAAAAAAAAAATATCATTATTTTTCAATATTCATTATTCATTTATATTTTCTTAGAGAAATGTATACTATCTGTTATGACTGATAGCCTAACTACTAACCACAAATCTCGCTAATGTTATACGAAATTTAGTAGAGCCAAGTATAGAATAAATTGTATTTAATTCGAATTACATTTGCTTATTTACTTACTTGTATATAGCACTACATCATTTACAGTCTAATATGATTTCCATTGTTGGGAATTTTGAGCGGCTTGTCTATACAGTTCAAAATTTGAAAATATTTAATTTCTATACCGGTATTAATTCTCGAATTATATATTATTTACTTACTTGTACAGCGTAACATCTTTTTGGTCTGTTTTTGGCCTGCTTCCATTCTTGATAATGTCGAGCCGCTTGTCGACACTTTAAAGTTTGAAATTATTGTACTTCTACCGATATTTTATATTATGAACGAAGATTTTATACTTAGTTCGATTTTGTTTATACTTCGATCATAATTTAAAGACTGTATTCAAAAATGGAACATTTTCTTTTCATCGCTCTCGCATGTTTCTAAGTCAATGAAGTCTTTGTCTTTTGTTTTCATGATTATGTTGGGCATTATAAAGCTTCTTATTTATATTTCTTTCATTTGCTATTGTAGTTTATATACACTGAGCAAAAAAATATGTTTGGCTCAACTATAAAATTGAAGAACAATAATATGGTTGAAAAATATAGTTATACATCAACCATATTACATCATGTAACTATGGGTTTTATATAAAGTTAAAAAGTTTCTTACATGGAATGAAATATAATATGGTTGCAACAAAAATATTTATGTTTACACCAAATATAGTTTTATAGTAGGTTCAATAATAATATTATTCTCACAAACTTGAATTATGGTTGTAGCAATATTATTTTTAATTGAAACAAAAATAAATATAATTAAGGTAAACATATTATACTTAAAATAATAACACAACACAATATATATTTAATTTCTATAGTATTATATTTTTCTGTCAATAATTATAAAATGGTATTTTGATTGAAATACATACATATTTGCAACGAATGAATTCTAATGAATTCCAATAAATATTTGGTTAAATTGTTGCTTCCTTATTTAAATCAAAATTGATAATTTTTATTTTTAACTGCAAAAATTAAAAAAAAAAAAACATATAATAATAGTTAAGATTATCCTTAAAATTAAAAAGTATTTATAATATAGCATCTGACGACTACAGACTCTAAACAAAGCCTCAACTTTCATAATAAATTGGCATAAAAATAAGTAAGTTTCTGATTTAAACAAATTATTAAATAATTATTATTTAACCAACCTGTATAGTTTCCTTTACTTCGACTTAATTTTGGTTATTAATTATTTTTCGGTATTTTTTCAATAAATTATATCAACTTATTTTGAAATATTTCTACTGGAAACATTTTATCCAGTTTCTCATAAAGTATTTCATTGTCTATCAAAATCTAGAGAAAAATTAATGGTTAGTTTATAAAATGTTATGCAAAAATTTATGCAGACACTTACCATAATCTAGATATATTCATTAAGTAAGAATTTTTATATTATGCTTGAATTTATAAACACGTTTTGACTTCGTAAAGAGCAACAGTAAATTGAAAATTCCAGTGAATTTTTATTTTTAAAGGATTTTATTTTAACGCTAAATATAATTTGATTATTTCAACCCCAATATTATAGTTACTTTAACCGTAATATGATTACTTGAACCATAATATGATTGCTTCAATCAAAATATGTTTGTTACAACTACTGGATTATGAACTTCTTAACCATATTATGATATCCACAACCATAATATTTTTGTAAGCAATATAATTTATAGTTTTATGGTTTATATTTTTTTCAAATATAGTTGTAGCAACCATAATTTATTACAACGTATAGGTATATATTTCGATTAACTATGTATATAATATTTTTAAGACAAATATAATATGTTTCTATCAACTATAGTTAAACATATTATTTCTCTTAGTGTAGATTCATCATTAGCATATCAAATGTTTGTTTCAAATATATCTAACAAAAAGAGTTTAAAGTAACCATAATATGTTTATCGCAACCATTGGATAAATATATTATTTCTCTTAGTGTAGATTCATATACATTTGATGAAGAATTTGTTTATCGAAGACATCAGTTATGTGTCTGTAGTATACCTTAGATATGCGTCAAATTGATAAAATAAGATAATTTATTAGTGATATCGTTATTTATAAAGCAAACTCATTAAAACTAAATAAAGTCAAATATAAATATAGAGCCTCTCTTTCATAACATTTTTTGTTGACTTTAATCCCGTCAACCAATGCACGGTTGACCACTGAGAGTATACATATATTTATGTTTGTATTAAGGAGCAGAAAAATTCGAAGTTCTTTAAAGCTAGAATTATTGAAGAGTGGATAGGAATCGAATACTGTTCAATATTTATCATGTCACTAAGCGGGTGGCCGCTAATTGCTTGCACAAAATTAATTATTGTGTGTGGTTATATAATGTCAATATTATATATATATATGAGTGTCTCAGAACCATAGTGGCCTAACCCACATGCAAAAAAAAAAAATTTTTATTGTTTTAATCGGTAATGTTTGTCTCTTAGAATCAGTGATTTGAATTTCCAGTTTCAGAAATAGTTTTTTCCTTATTATTTATCACAAAATTTGTTTTGGCTTTTTATAATTTACAATTTTTTTAAAAACCAAAGTGACCTAACCCAATTTGTTGGTTAGGCCACTTTGGTTTTAAAGAAATTAAAACATTTTGTGAAAAAATTAAACTATGTTCGAGCTTTAAAAATAATGGAAAAAATAATGAAAAAAAATTAATAGAAAATCGGAATGATATAATAGCTATTACAGAATTTGATGATTTTTGATGGACCTGAATAACCTACAATTGACCTTCTAATTAAATTTTAATTGATTTCAAATTTAAACAAACAAAAAGTTTTAAACTTGTACAAGAGTCTTTATCAATGTGCATCAGTTTTTAACCTTTGTGTTAGTAGCAAGATATTTGTTTGAAAGTTTCAAAGTAAGAGTGTTTGTAGTTCCGAAAGTCGTTCATTTAAAACCCTCAATTCATATATAGATACCTGTCTACTTCAATATATATTATAAAAAATACACTATTTCAAAATTGAAAATATTTATTTATTTATTTATTTATTTTAACAGTTGATCCTACAGATAAATCTGTAGGCCAACTTTATAGGTCCTTTTCCCTTTCGAAATGTGGGCCTTTTTTATTAAACTATATTAATTATTTGGAATATATTTTTGTATATTATATATTTATATTATTTTTTTTTTATTAGTTATATTATATCTTTATTAATTATTAAATTATATTTGAACCGATGTGGTTGTATAGAAAATTACATTTTCAGTAATTTTCACCATTTGAAAAATTTTTCGGTTCTCACGGGGTTTGAACCCGTGCTCCTTCGGTCGTTACATTACTACACTCGAATGCTTTACCACTCGGCTACCGAGGCCACAAAATTGAAAATAGAAAAACCTAAATTTTGTTGCTTGAAATGTTACATATGTATCGTATCTTATTAATATTTAGTGTACCCGGGTAACTATTATTTTGACACAAGGTGTTTTTATAGGTTAAACAAATAATATTTTTATCAAACAATTGAATTAACAATGATAATACATTGTTTTTTTTAAATTAGCTATGGTAGAAGTAAATTAACTCAATAATCCCTTCTTGAATGTTATTGTTGTAATTAAATTTCTATAATTTCAATATTATTTAAAAATGCTAATTTACACTTAACTTTTAAAATAATACCGTTAGTATAAATAGGTATTAGTAAAGGGTCGAAAAAAAAATGTTGAAAAAAAATGTCGAAAAAGAAATGTGTAAAAAAAAGTTTTTTTTTTTGTTTTTTTTTTTTTTGCGTGGATTGGTGGGAATCTTCATAGACACAATCAGCCCCGTAGCTTCCATTGTGTGCCAGATTTTTACTGACTAAACCACACCCCTCCCATTATTACTAGTCCAACGGGCTAACCATTAATTTATTGCTATTTTGATTTTCTTAAAGAAAAAGTTTACGAAATTCTATCGTATTAAATCTAGTGGCTTAGTTCTTTTAAGCCTTCTGACATCATTTTGATTATCTAGCAGTTGAGTGGCCTCAACGTTAACATGACCCTTCAGACGAGCTATATGCTTTGTTGCATATCTTTTTATTTCATTTTCTATGCAAGGAATTTTTAAATCTCTGTGCAAATCACTATTGCGAACATACCATGGGGCATTTACCATGTTGCGCAAGACTTTATTTTGGAATTTTTGTATACAAAGTACATGTGTTTGTTTGGCACATTTGGTTTGAGTATCTGATTATATAACAAAATCTTGTTATGTATAGGTAATTTAGAATTTTTTTCTCTATATTTATTATGAAGTTAAAATTTTTTTTCTTTTTGACGTGCTCTTTCCATCTAAGTTTGACATCTAATGTCATTCCTAGGTATTTAGCATTGTTGTCTTGGGGTATATTGACCCCATTCAGATTTACCAATGGTGGTTGATTTTCTAATTTTTTATTTGTAAAATTTACATGTACTGATTTTAACTCATTGAGTTTAATTTTCCATTTCTTTGTCCAGAAGTATAGCTTGTCGCTTGCTCTTTGCAATTTAATTGTAGCCTCGTCAATATTTGATCCTACTGCCATCAACGCAGTATCGTCAGCGAATGTAGCTACAGTTATATTTTCCATTTGTGGTAAATCATTGGTGTAGAGCAAATACAGTATGGGACCCAGAATACTACCTTGAGTCACACCCGTTTTAATATCTCTAATAGTAGAATACTCTTCGTCTTGTTTTATTCTGAATAGTCTGTTTTCTAGATATGATGAGAGTATATCTACGTATTGTTTAGGTAACATATTGTTTAGTTTATTTATTAAGCCTCGATGCCATATTTTATCAAAAGCTTGGGCTACATCTAGAAATATGGTAGAGCATACTTTCTTTTCCTCTAAAGCTTTTTCTATTATGTCTGTTATTCTATGAATTTGATCGATTGTCGAGTGCTTAGATCTAAAGCCAAATTGATAATTTGGAATCAGATTACTATTTTCTATGATCGGTCTCATTCGAATCAATAATAGTTTTTCAAATAATTTTGATACTATTGGTAGTAATGATATTGGTCTGTAGGATTTGACCTCATTTATGGGCTTACCTGGCTTTGGTATCATAATTATCTCTGCTATTTTCCACATATTCGGCACATACCTTATTCTTATAGCAGCGTTTATAATGCGTGTTAGCATTGTTATCGCTTTTTTCGGAAGTTCTTTCATGACTTCCGATGTAATTAGATCAAAACCTGGAGCTTTTTTATATCTCAGTTTTTTAATTTGTTCAACTATTTTACTCTCTGAAAATGGTGATATAACATTTTCTTGCCAATTATTATTTTCTTCAGTGAGATCATCCGAATCTGTCTCGCCTGGACAAAAAATTTCTTCAAGATGATCTGCGAATGTTTCAGCTTTATTTTTATTATCTCTCGCCCATTCACCGCTTTTCATTCTGATTGGCGGGATTTGAGAGATCGAGTTTTTTGTACTCTTTGTTGCTTTCCACAACGAGTAGTTATTTTCTCTTTTAGCTGATAAATTTTTTATATATTTTTCAAAATTTTCATTTTTAAGATCTTTAATTTTTCTTTTAAGATTCTGAGTTAACCTATTTAGCACAGTTTTGTCTGCCGGATCACGCGATTGTTGCCATCTGCGTCTAGCTCTTCTTTTTATTTTTATCATATTTAATATTTCTCTAGGGTAGTTGAATCCTACCGATTTATATTCACAATTTTTTGTATTATTCCATCCAGCATTTTGAATAATTTTAATAAAATTTTCTACTTCAGAATCTATATCACATTTGGACCTTCATTTTGTTTTTATGTTTATTTGGTTTTCTATTTCTTGTTTAAAGGTAGCCCAGTCAGTTGTCTTGTTCGTTAGCAGAGGTTTCGACTGTTTCTTAATAACTTTTTCATATAGACTTAGTATGACTGCAGAGTGATCTGAGTCCAAATCATGGTTATCTTCTAGCTTAATATAATTGGGTGAAATTTTTTTTGTTATATAAAAATCAAGCAGATCAGGAGTTTTATTTCTATCAGTGGCTTACCGGTAGATTGGTAAATGCAGCTCTCTTCCTCTCGTAGAGGTTACTCTAGACCCCCAATCTATGTGCTTGGCGTTGTAGTCACCTCCCAGGATAAATCTTTCGCCAAGTAGTTTAAGAATTTCTTCAAACATGTTATTCTTTATGTTGTATTTGGGTGGACAGTATAATGCACCGACACAAAGGCTTTGTTTAACAGACATAATTCGTAGCACGATTAGTTGGAATTCATCTATTTCTAGACTAAGTTCCTCGTGGTGCTTAATATCTTTCTTTATTAAAATTGAGCTACCCCACCTAAGGGTGTATTACTCGGATGGTTTGCGCTGTAGCATGTATAGTCATTTATTTTAAGCGATGACTTATCTGTCATATGTGTTTCTGTCAAGAGACATACATCAATATTTTGTGTTCTAAATAGAATTTCCAAATTATTTTCCTTGTTCAGAATACCATTGGCATTCCACGTGACTATACGAAGTGCGTTCTTGCTTCGTACGTGACTATACCATGCCTTGCGGATTTATTTTTTGGTGTATACATATATGTTTCATTATGTTTGTTTTCATTGTTTTTATCATATTTTGCATCATCTGCATAATGGTATTTTCAGTCAACTTTTGTGTAGAAACTTTATTTTGTTCTTTCGGGTTTCTTTTTTGACTTATGTTATTTTGTGTTACCTGTGAATATGATAAGCCTTCTACGACTTTTTTCGACGTAAAAGTTTTAGGTATCTCTGGAGTTTCAATGCAATTCTGTTTCTGTGCACTAGGTTGCCTAGGTTTTGTCTTTTGTTTTTCTTGTCTATGTTGCATTTGTTTTGGGGCTTTTTTTTGTAGCTTCTTTCTTTTTTGCAACTCTCTAGCCACCTGGCAACCACAAAAATGCCGGACTAGTATATACGAACAATTTATATCTTAGCAGTAAAAAAAAATGTGGAAAACAAAATCTCGCATTTCAATGTTGAAAAAAAATTTTCGACATTTTTTTATAGTCTAATTACACAAATCAACTTTTATCATTAACGAAATATGTACTTAAACAATATAAGAAATTCAATAATAATGCTTAGCGGGGGTTTGGGACGACAAATCCCACTGTTATAAGTGCTTTTTTTTTGTGGAAATATAATTAATAAAAATAATTAGACGGAATTTAAGGAGTAGGATTCAAAATAAATCAATCAAAATATTACAGGGTATT
The DNA here is from genome assembly GCA_963942445.1 of Argyra leucocephala. Taxonomy (NCBI): domain Eukaryota; kingdom Metazoa; phylum Arthropoda; class Insecta; order Diptera; family Dolichopodidae; genus Argyra; species Argyra leucocephala. The sequence continues at coordinate 21,496,354 of OZ012680.1, read as the reverse complement.
CCCTATTTCCAAAAAATGTATATATATAGTATATGTATATGCAAGATCCTCAATTAGAAGGGATTTTATTGTTGGTTGAAAAATCAGGGTTATTCGCCTTTTACAGAATATATTTATATATTTGCGGAGGAGTTATTTCACTATGAAAATAAAATGGTTTTTAAAAGTTTTTAAAAATTTCAATGTCCGAATTAATAATGGTTATGATCGTATTAAAGTAGACAAATACAATTAAAACAAACATTATTTTAAATCTACATACGAGTATATTTTTATTTCAGCATTTTTTTTTTCACAATTTTTTCTTATTCAACATTTTTAATTTGGCATTTTGCTTTTAAACAAATCTACCCACACCCGTGAATTTGATATACCAATTTCATTAATTTAGTAAGTCATCAATTGTTTCTTAATTGTGTCTAATATTATTCCTCTGAGTAATTTTAAAGTTATTTTTCCTCCAGTTTAAGAGTGTAAATAATTTATTTTAAATTCAAGTTCAATTTGAAAGTGTAGTTATTTATAGTTAATTTTAGTGATAGAAAATGAATCCTACTTTTTCAACTTCTCTAGGTATTTATACACAAAAAAGATTGTTTATTTGAAAGCGTTTATTATCGTTTTAATTTAAAATTTAGATATTTTTGCAAATTCTGAGTCAGATTATTTTCAATCTAATCAGATTTCAGAAGTATCGTTATTTGAATACCAGTATCAGCTAAACTCCAGCCAAGGTATAGTTTTTGTATGAAATTATAATAATTGTGATTTGAATTATAACTATTGAAGATATTATTTTTACAGAGTCGGAAGAGGAGTAAAAAATACAAGATTTGAATTTATCTATTACATTATTATTTATTATTTGAACAATGAAATAAAAAAATTTACTAAAAAATATCTTGGCCTAAGCCACTAGTTTATTTGATTTTCATCATTTATATGTAATGCCAAAGTGGCGTAATCCACAAAAATTGGGGTTTTTTTAAAGCTAGAGCCCAATAACAATATGTCCACTAAAGTACTTAAAAACATAAACCCAAACATTTTTTTTTAAAGTCGGTACCTTAAAAATAGAGATTTTATAAGCATTTTGAAATTGTGTATTTTTTTAAAATGCATTTTATTCAATAAAATGTTAATGTTGGTTAGGCCACTATGGTTCTGAGACACTCATATATGATTTTTAATTATAATCAATATTATTGGTTTTTGTTTTTTAGTTTTTTGGTTGAGGTTGAGTATTCTACTTGGGTTAATAATGATATGCTCATATCTGATATGCTCATAACTGATTTTTTTAAGAACAGCACCGCTATAGTCTTGTAAATGCAGTCTAATTAAATACACATAGTATATTTTTAAATTAATATTTCTTTTAAATTTAAATTATCAGTCTTCTAATAAAAAAAATTGATAAAATATAATTCAAAAAATTAAAAATTGATTAGTTGTTAATAAATAAGCTATTTTGATAATAGTATATACCAGATATGAGTACCTATATCATTTTTAACCCAAGTATATACTCAACCTCAACCAAAAAACAAAAAGAAAAACCAATAATATTGATTATTATTCAAAATCATATATATACATATATATAATATACATTATAATAACCCCCTTACACACAATAATTAATTTTGTGTAAGCAATTAACGACCACCCGCTTAGTGACATGATAATAATATTGAATAACATGAGATAAAATAGATTCTTTGACAAAACTTACCTTTTGTAATGTGATCCTTGTGTATATATACCTACTCCAGTAAAGACTTGTGTGGGATTTTAGTTCTCAGGCTTTTTTGTTTTATTTTTTTTTTTATATTAAGGATAATTAGTAAATTGTTTTTATAGATGAGAACGTGCTAAATCTCTTTTTATTTATTTATTATAAGTATAAGTTCAAAATGTTAATACATTGATTTTTGATATTATGATGACAAATTTATTAACAGCAGGTCATATTGTAATTGAAGATTCAATATTAATTTTGAATACTTAAGCATGAAATCTTTATTTTTATGGGATTAATAATAAGTGATGATGATAAAAAGAAGAAGCGTGAATGAAATCAGATAAATATGATATCGCAAAATTGTTTTAAAAGACTTGTATTATGAGGCCGATGTTAATTTTATTGTAAAAATTTTGAGTTGATTGGTTTTTGTTAGTTTTTTTTTTTTTTTTTGGTTTTAAGTGTTAACAATTTTTCATATTTTGTGATTTTTTACTTTTGTGGTTTTCTTTACTTACTTATCATCATACTAAAATTACATAATTGAGTTAAAAACAAAAAATCTTTTGAAAATGTACAGATACAACTGATATGTATTCTCTTTTTCTGAATTATAATTTATTGACTATACACTTATACACAAATAAATTAAACTGTTATATAAATAAATACTATTATATTGCTGATGGTATTATAGTTCCCTCTAACATAGAAATTTTCATCTGTTTTACTTGTCTTTACTTGCATTCCGCACGTTCCACTATACTCTATTGAAAAATGTGTCTCTTCTTTTCTCTAAGTCATTTATACGATATGGAAAGAAGGTCTATTAATAACGCCTCACTCTTAATTGCTATACCATTATACATTTTTTTTCTATACATATAGTTAAAACAATAGGTGGGGGGGGGCCTTTTATACCGATTGGTATGCTTGGTTAGGGTGGGAAAGGAAAATCAGAAATATAGGAAGGTAAAAGGGAAAGTGGAAAATTACGAATGAAGGCGTTAATGTTCGTCTTGAATTTATTGCAGTGACATTTGGGTCATTGATTAGAGTATATTAGACGAAGAGACCGTTTTTGGACTTTATCCAAATGTTTTAATGTTTAAAAGCGAATTATTAGAAGCACCTCTCAATATTTGAGAATTTTACTCGATTTAAGATCGTCTGAAAGCTTTATAGATTTTCAAGAGGTCACAAAAGAGAAGTAAGTCTTACATAGCGGCTGAGAAAACTTGGCTACGTTTTTTGCGGCTTGCTACGTCAAATATATGATCTGCTATCCAATAACTTCACTTACCTACAAAGAAGAAACGAAGAAATATTGTTAATTTCAAAAATTGAGTTATCTTAATTACAATTGAAAAAGAAATAATACAAGTCATATATGGAAGGATAGTGGTAGAATAGGTTGCCAATTCGGTATACATAGAAGAAAGAGGTCTATTTTCATACACCACAGACTTAATTCATTGAAGTTTTGGCATACTAACAATCCCATATATGTACAATACATTTTTCAATAACCCTTTGGGTACTGGAAAAAAAAAACAGAATCATAAATCCGCAGCAAAACGAAGTAAAAGTACCTATTTAAAAGTTCATTATTTCGACAGACGATTTACATGGAAAAGTGCACATACAAGCCAAACAAGAATATAAAAATAAATAACAAACAAGTAATTGACAAAAATTCTCCAGTGAAAGCTAACTACAAAATACTTTTCTACAAAAATCAATCTTATAATTATATATGGTTGCCAAACAACTATGAAAGAGACCCTCTCCAATTAATATGAAAATTAATGCGAAAATCAAAATCGAAAATCTGAAGAATTATCACGCAAGTTATTTGATCCATATCAGCTGGAAAAGCAGGGTTCAAATAATAAATTAAAGCTGCAATTGTTTGTTTATTAGTCTTACCATATTGAATTTTATATTTCGGAATTATCTAAGTATAGAACTATACGAAAATGGAAGTATTTTTTACTAAAAATTGAGCAAAAAAAATAGTAAATATATATGCGGATCTGAATATAGACTATATATGTCTATATGCGGACTATATATGTGTCGTGACGAACTTTAAAATGGAAAATTACCCCACATGTAAAATTTTATTCATATACCCTAAGTGAACAGAACAAGAATTTACCGAAATATTAACCACTCTGTGAATTTAGAAGTGCTATAAGAATTTCAGCATATTTAGAATTAATGAAAACAAAAATTTGTTCTTATGTTTAGGGCACATGTCCGGTGTGTTACAGCACATATGGAATTCACGTTATTTTTTTGAAAAACGAGATCACAAATCAAATCAAAGAGCAACTCGCCCTTCTATAGCATAATATGCACACATCTATTATTTCATATTTCTCTTATTTTTCTTCGAATCCATAGCCTCTCATCGCCAACGTGAAATTTGAATTTTATTTTATTACAGAATGGTTCTAATTTTCTTCTCAATAAATGTGCTCATTTGAGAATATTACCAGGTCCTGTATTTTTTATTCGTTCATATTTTTGTCCTCCTCTTCAGAGAAGGGAAGCATGGAGTGTATTGTAGTATATATAAGGAATGTATGTACAAGCAATGAATGTATTGGAAAGCAATGAGCATAGGTAGTAGCAATCAATGCCCAGAACTGAGCCATATTCACATTTTGAATTAAAAAATAACCATTTCCATAAAACATGTATGCAATTTAGTTTTTATAAAAACTTGTTTTCCAGCGTTAGAGTAAAATTTTGGTATAACAGTGAAAATAGTCGAATATTTTCCTTTTAATTTTACTGATATGCTTATCATACAGATACGCGTATTTCGTCTACTACTTGCAGACTTCTTCAGTGTTTTGTACAAAATATTCGACTATTTTCACTGTTATGTATGCAATGTCTGCATCTCCTCGTTGTAGTAACTGCAAAAGGCATTTGTACTCACAATAAGCGGCCTGTCTGCAAGAAGATGAATCTGACCACTCAACGTGTGGGCGTATCCGTCAAATTTAAGCTTATGATTTTATCTTCCATATCTCATGAAATGCCAAGGGGTAGGCCAATTGATAACATTTCATGAAGCATGATAACAAACCTGGTAGGTCCTGGTAGGTCCTCATCAAAAAATAATTGCGATCAAACTACAGCGAATCCTCCTACAGCCTACAGGTTGTAATAAACCGCACATCTGATTTTGGAATACCTACAACATATTTCATGTGGTGATGCCGAGCGAAACCCCAAGATAACAGAATCAGAAAAAAAATCTGCCATATGTCCCACAGATGGGGTTACAGGACAATGATGATTATATGTCTTTTATTCTTCGCTGTTAAACTTTTTTGAGCCAATTAAAACTTCTTTCTGTATTTTATATACTTTTCTCACCGGTTGGTCAGACCAAGGATATTCCAGATCTGTATATAGTTCGTAAAAAGTAAAGTTTAACCGTCTGATTTTGAACTCTGATGAATGAAACATTAATTCAGCAGAGGAAATTACATTAAAGAAGTAATTTTGAAATTTACATTAACATTTCGAACTCATTATTTTTATGAAGTGGTTTCGAACCATTATTGTTTTACAGAAGTCATCATCATCACACATCGTAATTCTTTTTCTCGATTGTTACTCTCGGTTTCAAGATTTAATTTTGCAAAGTAAAAGCCAAAAGGCATTACTTTTTTATCACATATACCAGTCTTCAAACAATTAGCCCTATATACAGACAAGTTAGTTCTCCGGTGATGTGGAATTATTTTACATTGCTTTTTAGTTCTACACTTACTTATTTTTTTTATTTATCTTAGCTAGTGAAGATTTTATCTTACCGATTCATAATAAGGAGTTATATTACATACATCAATACATTGTTTTTCTTTTTATCTTTCAAGGGGCTATAATTGTGCAATTGACATAAAAATTAACTGTAAATTATAATCAAAATACAAAATATGCATAATGAATTATTATTTATAGTATATAAACATTTCAGGAGAACCCTGGTGCTGGTAGTACTGCCTGCACATATCTGTAAAAAAAATCTAAAAAAAAAATAAATTAATATAAAATTTGTTTCGTGTAGTAAAAAATCCCATTAAGGACTCACAAATTTGGTTTTAAATTAAAAAAATTTATACCTAACATCTAATATTTCATGTTCAATTTAAAATAAATAATATATGTATTAAAAACAATAAAACAAAATTTTATTATTATTATTATTATATATATATATATTTTTTAAATATTTGTTTAATAATTTTTTTTTCTTTGTTTTTAATTTTTTTTTTTTTTGATTTTGTTTTTTTTAATTTAATATTTTTTATATATATACAGATATAGTTTCCACAGCTACAGATAAATATAAATTATTTATTTTTTTTTATTTTTAATTTTTTTCCATTTAAATTTTTTAAATATACTATGTAATATATAATTTTTTTTTTTTGTTTTCAATATAAGTTATCAATAAATTCCATCATTATTACAATTTTTGTTTTCCATTAAAATTTTTTTTTTAATTTAATTTTTTTTGCTTTTTAAAAGTTTGTCGCTACAATTCGCAATATATTTGTATATATATATATATATATATATATAGATTTACTTAAATATAATAAATTTATTTGTTATTATTTTATTTACTTTTGAATTTACTATTTTTTTTTTTGTTTTTTGTATTTCGTTCTTAATTCATAATTTTCAATTTATTTTATTTTATTTTATATTTTATTTATTTAATTTTATTGAAAATATAATCAACCAAATTATATATATAAAAGTCATACACAATTTTTAAATTAATCAGAAACATGAAATCTTAAATTATCTTTTTCACTATTAAAACTACCCGTACTATGATTATTATTATGATGACTATTATAAACAACTGCAGCTGCAGCGGCGGCGGCTGCAGCAGCAGCGGCTGATTCTTTATAAAAAAATTTTTGTCAAAAAATTCTTGCTATTATGGGCGTGTTTTGTATAGATTGATGATGATGATGATGATGATGATGGTTATGTTGATTATTATTATTATTGTGATGATGATGATGATGATGATGTTGATGAAGATTTTGTGTTAAATGATGATGAAATGATGATGGTGTTATTGTATTACTAAAACCATTTCTGATTGGTTGTAATGATGTTGATTGGATTTGGGTAAGTGGAATTGTTGCTGATGTTTGTTGTTGTTGTTGTTGTTGCAATGGCAATAGTGTTGGTGATGGTGGTGATGATGAAGAAGATAGTATTGGTGGTGTTGTTGCTAATGATAATGAAGATAATGTTGTTCCTTGTGTTGTTGTTGTTGCTGTTGGTATTATTGTTTTATTTAAAGAAGAATTATTTTGAATATGCGCATGATGCCAACCATTGTTTGTATCTAATGTTGTTGTTGATGTTTTTGTTAAAAAATTATCATCATGATGATTAATAATAATATTATTATTATTACCAATACTATTAATACCAGCAGTATTTGATGATGATGATGGTGATGATAATAAATTAATTGATGATATTGATGATATTGATGATGAGGATGATGTTGATAAAGGTGAAGATGATGATAAAATATTTTTTGTAAATGCTGATGATTTTTCTAAAATTTCACTATTTTTATTATTTGTTGAGTTTTTCGATGAATTACCACCGCCTTCATGAAGTTTTCTAATATGTTTTTTTAAATCGAAATTCCTGCAGAAACCTTTTAAATAAATAAAAATAAAAAAAAAATAAAAAATAATTAATTAATTTAATAATTGTTGTATATTTTAAATAAATTACACAAAAAAAAAAAAAAAAAAACTAGGACTATAATTAAAATTATAATATTAAAACACAAAATTAGGTTAACCCCAATTTTTTGTTTTATTCAACAATTAGGAGATAACTTTAAAATGTATATGTAGGTAGAGGTATACTTTCATTAATATTGCCTAGAGAGATTTTTGAATTTAGTAAAGTGTTGAATGTGACCTAAAATATATAGGTGGAATAAAACTATATTAAGAATGGAACTTTGTAACTATGTATATAATTATTATATACTTATATAGTTTAACATTATTATAATATGAATGTTGTAGAAATGCGAAAGTTAATGTAATTTATATTTAATTGAAAATTATGAAAATAGTTTTAATAATTAAATTATTTTAATTTAATTAAATATAATCTCGTTATGTACCTAGGTACCTACGTCGGTATGTAATTGCGTTTCATAATTAATTTATGTAAATATATTTTTACTGATTAATAAATATGAAGAAAATTATGTACAGTGCCTACTTTGTATATATATATACCTAAAAATATATATACATGTTATATTATGTATTTGCGGTTTTGAAACATATAAATTTATTTACACGAATTACCCCATTCCCCATCATAATGTATATATTATTTACTACTACTTTGTGGTTAAATAAATGCGCTTGTGTCAAAAAGAAAAATTAAAATAAATTAAACGAAACAAAACAAAAAAAAGGATTCATGTTATGGCGTCGATTTGTTCTCAAAATTTTTGTTTTATTTTTTTTTTTTTTTTTTTTTTGTTTTTTTGGTTTTCATTAAAATTATTATGAAAAGCAAAAAAAACGTATATATACCTAGCTACATTTAAAAAATAATTTTTATGTTTGTTTTATTTTATATTTTTTCTATATTTTACAACATTTTTTTTTTTTTTTTTGTAAAAGTTATTGTGGAAAACAATATTGAAACGCTTTAATCGTAGTATTTTATGCAAAAAGTTAAGTACCTACTCTTTTTGAAGCAACACAAATTCACAAAAAAAAGGAAAAATATGTCTTCTTAACAAACATTTTTTTTAAGCTTAACAAACTGAATTATATATATGTGTACATACTTGTATATAACTTTGCTGATTTTATTATATTTTCTTTTTTTGGTTTGTATCACATTACAAGTATATTTTGTAAATTAAAAGACTTTTTAAAAACATGTTTTTAGGCCTTTGTATATTCAAGTCTATGACTTTATATATATTTTTTTTTGTTTGAAATGAAATACTACCTACCTATATTTATATTTTATAAATATTTAAAAAAATGTTTGTAATATTGGGGAAGATGATCTATTATTACAATTTTAAAGGAAATATATCTGGTGTATAACAGTTTTAATACGGGCAATGAATTCACATTAATGCATATGGTATTGTATTTGAAAACACCTTTCATCATAATTCATATATATAAATTCATCGTATTGGGGATCGATTGTAAGCCCTAATTTATATAACCTATATATATATAATATATATATATATATATATATATATATTGCAAAGCATCAAATACAAATCATTCCAGTTTCAGTTTGTATGTGAAATAGGACTGTTTGTTGATGACAATTTACCATAAGTATATATACACGATTACAGGTTTTAACAAATTTATTAGGAATGTTGAATACGATTTAAATATGCTTGATATCGGTAGTGTAAATATCAAACAGTGTTACTATGCATGGAAAATAAAAATAGACATCAGAAAAAATTTTCTCCTGATGAAGAAAAATAAAAATTTACTTGACTAAAAAAGCATAACCTATACAAAATATGATGTAAACTATCAAAGTCAAATATATAATATTATATGTAAGAATTATTATCCTGTATACTATAATTTTCAAATCGCAAAACAAATTGTAGTTATCAATAAGTATTGAAAAAATTAATATCATCCATTAATGGATTTATATTGATTAAAAGCGTTTTATTTGTTAAGCAATGTAGTAAATCGTCTCTTTCTAAAATTTTAATTTTAAAATCTATGATGGGCCGAATGAAAAAATCTGAATTTGAATTCAATTTCAATTTTTTCAGTAAAAGCTTGTTTTTTGTATGCAAATTAATCGAGCATTGAAATTAAAGATTGAGCTTTGCACAGGAGATTAAGATCTTGCTCGATAAATAATAAATTTCCATGAACTTTATCTTATAGTTTGTTTTGCACAAAAAAAAGTTGCTATTATGAGATCACTTTTAACTTATTTTTTTAAGCATATATACATCAGAATCGAGCTCAAACAATTATTATTATCTTGAACTCCAACTCAATCACGCGAGCTTGAATTCTTTTACATAAACTTTAAGTTTATTTTTAAATGCATTCAATTAACAATAAATATGCGGTGATTTCAGTTTGGACAAAATCAGGATACTGTTATATAAAATGAAGTCACACAAAATAAACAGCTAAAAATGATGCTCAACTTCGGCTAATTTATCGTTAATACCTCCAATCCTACATTTGGCATGATTTACTCTAATCCGACAATTTTGCAGTAATTATATTAACACACCAGTACCTTAACGAGACTTAAATCATACTTTTATTATTTTTCAATACATAATAGTTTTTTAATACATTCATATACACATTGATTAAATTCTGAATATGTCTAGTGACTTTTTCAGATTGTTAAACCAAGCCAAAGAACCCCAATCAAAAAACCAAGAAATTTAATATTTGTTCAGTAGATTTGGAACAGAATCGGACATCACAACTGTTTTGGACAATAGCAATTAAATGTCAAACACTTTAGGACTCCTTATAGAGATTTCAAATTAATCGTTTTTATAATAGTCGGTTAGTCGATTATTCTTTTTACCACTAATCGGTTAATCGGTTAATCGGTTCAAAAATGTACAAATGTTCTATTTAAAAAAGGAAGCCTAAAAAAGAGTAGCTACAAAAACAAAAGAATAATTTTATACCACAATTCAAATTTAATCTTTATTGAAGTAAAATTTAAAAAAAAAACAAGAGCATTTAAAGTATCAGTATTCAAACGATTTCTAATTTTGGTCATAAAATTTCCGGAAATAGAAAAGACTCGTTCACTATTTGTCGAAGATGGCTGTATAGTCAATAGGCTTGATAAAGATTTTCCAATTTTTTGCTTCTTTGACTAGTTCTTTCTACAATTTTGAAATCTTTTTTGATATTGTACGACTTATTGGGTTTCGGGACTATCAAAAAAAAATCAATAGTTTTTTGCATTTTTTTAAATTCAGATTCAGGTTTAGATTCACCATCAAATACTTCTTCAACATTTAATATTTCTTCTTTTGTTATGTTATTTTCTCCAAATGTAAATAATGTTTCGTATATTTCACTGGCCAATAAAGTTATATCAGATTTCGAAGTATATGACAAAAATTCATTGGCTTGGGATAAGTACAATTTTTCAAAAAATACATGAGAGAAATTGGATTGGATTGGATTGGAACTTATTTCGACGATCTTCGATACGTCTTTTTAATATTGCAAACAAATTAACCGACATTTCTGTATTTATATTCTTTAGCTTTTCGAAAATGTACATAAGAACTGCTTCTGCCTTTAATAAATTCGTATTCTTTTGTCCCAATTCATTTACACCAAGTTCCATGGGTTCAAGAATCAATAGCATTTCTTGTAATAATTTGATGTTTTCATCATTGGTTTTGGTGGTACCAATTTCATCTAATGCTTTATTAATGTAATCTTTTACTCTTAAAAAGCGCTTGATCATTGCAACCTGAGAATTCCATCTGGTTCTACAAACTATAATTGTTAAACTAAAAAATAGAGGAGAGTAAATGGAATTTTCTTCATTAATATAATCGGATATAATCGATAATTTTTTTACGATTAATCGATTAATCGAATCATTGGAAAAGGACCGATTATTGATTAACCGATTAATCGGAATGAAATCTCTAACTCCTTATAGAGTAGAAAAATTTACTGAACACTTTTTTGATCTTTTTTAACTTTTTTGTTCTAATTTTTGTTTACTTTTTGTTTAACTGTCAAAATATAAAGAAAATACAATAACGAAAAAAATTCTCCAAATTCAGATCAATTAGAAAAACGATCAATTTAGAACTGTTTTTGGACAATCTACTGAACACCGATCAAAACACTTTTGGACAAAAAAGTCAATTAATAGAAACTATACTAAGTACAAAAAAATGTTCTTTTCTACTTTTTTTTTTTTTTGTTTTAACTTTTTATTTTTATTTATACTTCATTTTTGTGTTATAATTAGAAAAAAAGTGTTACAAAATCTAATATTTATTCTAAGTTTGACAATAACTTAATCTTAAAACTACGTTAAATTTATTTAGTTTACATCATTCTTATACCTAATTGTGGGTTAGTCTTTTTTATATTTTATATTTGTTTATATTTTGGAAAACATAAAAAAACCAAAACTTGTTTGAATTTATTTTATTAAAAACCTTAGAACTAACCTAAATAATTTAAGCTACATCTATAATCTAACTAAACCTATGCAAACCTAACTTACTCTAACCCTGTTCTAAAATTAAATAATCTATTTATGTTATTGGTTTAACCACCAAAGATGAGTATATGTTCTTTTCTACTCTATAGATCGTTCTTGAACAGTTTAATGGACAAACCAATTATTTTATTATTATTTTTATATTTTATAGTTATGTATTTATATCAGTTAAGTATGTAACTATAATTATAATAATTTTTTAATATTAATTTTAGTTAAAATAATTTTATGACAGCAATTTACTTCATTTCTCTTAAAGCACAAGCACAAGATTTTGACGTTTGATATGATGTGCATTTTGACAATCAATATTAATTTAGAAAACTTTAAAGATTTAAATCTGGTCTGAAGACACTGAATATGTTAATTAAATTGTTTTTATTTTATTGTTTTTTTTCGTTATTAATTACTTAATTCGGTACAAACTATGTGTGTAACTATATAACCATTAGACTAATCAAGGCTATAATACAGGTTTTAATCGCTATATACATTAATAATAAATTTCTCTATTAAAGTAATTTATAATCAAACAAATGTTAATGAGAACTGTCATTTTATTGCCCATGTTTATACGAGGCAGAAATCGCGATCTGCCGCAGAAGTCTACCTTCAATTTTATAAGTAAAAAATAACGGTAGATTTCTGCTTTTGTTACTGACAGATTATTGACATATCAATGTGGTGGAAAACATATCTATCCAACAATATTATTTGTATAATTTATATTTTTTTATTTTATTAATATTCGACCAAAAAATTACGTTTTCAACAACAGTTTCCTGATAATTTTTTGTTTAAAACATAAAAAAAAATTTTTGACCCTGACATATGTATAAATCAAATGTCAAAAATCTACCATAAATTCTAAATTTGGGTAGATTTGCCTTACCGAAATCACCCATTATACCATAAAATTTTGATATTTTTCTACCCATTAAGAACAGAATTGACAGAGAGATCTCATCTACATATAAATTTTTGACAGTTGCTTTATACAAGACAAGAGAAATTACCCAAAGTTAACTGTAATTGTAAATGACTGATTTCAATTAATGACAAATTCAGTACTTATTAAAAACTGATTTAAAAAACACACCTGAAATGTCATTAAAATGTCAACAAACTAATAATTAAATAAAATTTCATTATAAATAAAATAAATATTTTAAGTTTATTAATTTTAATTATTTTATTAAATAAAATAAAACTTACCTTTTTTGCAAATTTTACATGTAAATGGTTTTGTATCGTTGTGTGTGTACATATGAAAAGTTAAATTATATACTTGATGAAAACCTATATATGTATATGTATATATATTTATATATATATATATATTTATTTATATATTTATAATAGATATTTCATAATAAATATAATTAAAAGGAAATAAAAAATAAATCAAAAAATAAAAAAAAAAACCTTTATTAATAAAAATATGAAGAATTTTCTTAAGGACTTACTTTTCTCACATATTTCACACTTATATGCCTTCTCTCCACTATGTGTTAATTGATGATTTTTATAGTTTCCTTTTTGATGAAAACCTTTACCTGTAAATTATATTATATATTATTTATATACATATTAAAAATAATCAAATTTCTCACTAGATATAAAAATAAGTGAAGTATGTTATATATGAAGAGTAAAAAATATAGTCATATAAAATAAAAGTTTATGCGGTGAAAAAAAAATTAAAAAACTCTTGAAAAACTACACACAAAGACCTGTACTTGGAAATATAAATAAAAGTATTGAGAGAGTGGAGCCTTCAAAGTTTAAGTTTTAATTTATAATTAATTACTAAGTGCATATATCCCGTTATATAAATATATTATTTCATATATGTATATATTATGTATACGCCGTATGATATATTATATTTAGAACTATAATTATTGTTATTTGCAATGCAGATTGCAGAAATAAAATAATTAAATTATTTAATTTGAAAATCAAAAATGACAAAATATTCCGCATATGTCAATTGAAATATCAATTCAGTACTTTTTTGCGATAATATACTGTTATTTAGCGATATAGTATCAAACAATGACATCTATAGATATGACGATGTAGATATATGTCATATTAAGGACAGATCAAATTGAAAGAATAATCGAATTCTGACACTCACTGTGTGTATGGTGATTATGTCTATATATACCGGGTGTTCCAGAGCATGCGTATCACCTTTTTAAGAGGGGATGAGCCGTTATTTTAAGTTTTTCAGTTTCTGATAGTGCTGAATAGTCCAATATTCTGTGCGAACGTTTGAAGCCCCATTGTAACGCTGTGATAGGAAACTATCAGTGCGGCTTCCGTCCTGGTAAATCAACCACCGACCAGGTGTTCGCATTAAGGCAGATCCTGGAGAAGGCCCTCGAATTTCAAATCGATACGCACCATCTTTTTATCGATTTTAAATCTGCCTATGACAGCATACATCGATCAGTGCTTTACGAATCAATGTCGGAATTTGGTTTCCCAGCCAAGTTTATCCGTTTGTCAAAAATGACCCTGGCAAACACCCGGTGTGCTGTGGTGATTGGGAGGCACATTTCTGATTCATTTCGAACGTGCTCCGGATTTCGACAAGGCGATGCGCTGTCATGTAATTTCTTTAATCTGGTGTTGGAGCATATAGTGCGACGTTCCGGTGTGAACACGCAGGGCACTATATTTTACAAATCGGTGCAGCTCCTGGGTTTCGCTGATGACGTCGATATTATCGGAACATCACGACGAGCAGTCATCGAAGCCTTTACACAGATTGAAGAGGAAGCAGGTAAAGCGGGTCTTCTCATAAATGAGAACAAAACAAAATATATGCTGTCGACAAATAAAATGTCCTCACAACATCATATAGGACACAACATCACTGTCGGCTCATATAATTTTGAGGTAGTTCAGGAGTTTATCTACCTTGGAACCAACATCAACTCCATCAATAACATCGATGTTGAAATAAGGCGAAGAATTACCCTTGCAAACCGTTGCTACTTCGGTTTGTCGAAACAACTGGGTTCAAAGCTCCTATCCCAAAATACCAAGGCACAATTATACAAAACGCTCATCCTTCCGGTGCTACTATATGGTTCTGAATCGTGGACATTACCAAAAGCAAGCGAGCATGCACTTGGTATCTTTGAGAGAAAAATTCTTCGTCGCATTTATGGTCCTGTGTCTGACGAAGGGGTTTGGAGAAGAAGATACAATGCCGAACTATACCAGCTGTACAACGACATGGACCTAGCTAAAAAAGTCAGAATAAGACGGCTTCATTGGCTAGGCCATGTAGAGCGTATGGATGAAAATGCTCCGGCTAGGAAACTCTTCGAATCCAAACCCCAGGGAACGCGTCGTCGAGGGAGGCCACACCTTCGTTGGAGAGATGAAGTATCGGCAGATGTGAAAAAACTACAAATCACCAACTGGAGAGATTCCGCTCGTGACCGAAATCAGTGGAGGACAATTTTGCGCCAGGCCCAGGACCTTCAAGGTCTGTAGCGCCCAACAAGTAAGTAAGTAAGATAGTGCTGAAAAACGCTATCAAATTGCTCAGTTAAAAAACAAGCCAACATATAGTCGGGATTATTCCAATCCACTGGATTTGGAAGATTTTACGTATATTGAAGAAATTGATAAGTTATTATCTACAAAACTTAATTTTATTAACAGTTTTGGTCAAAATTTCCTATGTTAAACAATATTGCTTTTATGGATTTATTAGAAAAATTAGGGTAAAAAAATTAAAATAGCCAATAAGTAACACGTCGATTCCAAATATAATTAAATTGGCCAGCAGCGTATTAAGGTTCTGTGCGGTTTGTATCAAGGAAATGATTTGCAACGTAGGAAATGATTTTCATGTCGGACTAGCAGAGCTAATTAGCTCTGTTGTGCTTAAGGAAGTTTCATATGAAATTTGCAGTTTATACTTATATCTAAAATGGATCAAATTGCTTTGCGTTCTAGAAGAATAAAGTCAAACAAACATTATTTTTATGATTAAAGTAGAATTACTGACAAAATTTATTTACACTAACTTTCATATTGCAGTTTATTTTTAACTGGCCTTTCATTCCTATTAAAATTTATTTCAACACAAAATAATTATGAAGAATAAAGTAAAATACCTACTAACATTTTAACTTTTAAATTTATTTTTATTCCAAAAAATATCGCAAATATAAAACAAACACCCCAGGTGTCCAAGCGTCACTCTTTTATTTTATCCTTTCAATTCAAAATTGAAATAATTTGTATAAAATCTCTCTTTCGATGTCTCTTTCGTGATAAAATTTTACATCGATAAACTTTATCGATTTAGTCGACAATTTCTGAACGATATCGAAATACATTATGGCAATTTTGCATTTTGACATTTCGTTCGATCAAATCGTAATCGTTATCGAAATACATAATAGGCACCTTAGTGATTTTTTTGGATTGTTTTTTAGATTGGTAACTCTCAAAATATGTTTATTTTTCTTTTGAAAGGTGATTTGAGTTGTTGAAAATAAGTTGCTAATATATACAATCAAGTTTTAATGCCTGTCTAAAATGCCTCTTGATAATAAATCAAAATGTAATTAAATGTAAAGTCCTTTTTTCACCCTCGGACCTCAGACCTAACATCTACAAATATCTGTTTTAATTATCAAGTTCAACAAACATCTGTTCTCACAAAAGATATAAATATTTCCAGAAATTAACATTGCCGGATTCTGAAATTGATATCAAAATAATTATTAGCGTTTATCAAGGACATAGACCTACTAAACGGGGAAGTACAATATATAGATCTTAAGAGGTCGGTGCTTACATAGCCATTTAAAAAAAATCATCTTTTTAAGCTTTGTAAGTCCAATAGAGATAGATGAATTAATTCTACTTACAAGTAAATAAATCTTCTTATAACATATTAAGATATACACAATACACATCTGACATTAACTCAATAATATAGCGTTCACCGCAAGAACATAGACCTGGAATTTTTATCAATAGATCTTAACAGTTAGAAATACATAGAACTTCCAACCGTAAAAAATACGATCCAAAAATTTCAGAAATTAAAAATTTTTGTTACTATTTGAACTTTAAATGTCATTCTCTCAATTTGAAATTTTCAAAAAAATGTTTACTCGAACAAACTAATTGTAAAATACATACATACATAATATGTATAAATATTCTGTTTACTTTCTTTTAAACTTTAAAGTTTTTAATTTGTGTATGTTTTTATCAAAGCTTAAATTATTTGTTTGGATGTTGATTTAAGTGTTGCCAATTTAAGACAAGTTTTGTAATTAATTTTAAAAGTATAGTTAAATCACATTTAATAACATTATACTAAATGTATATGTATGTATATTGTATATATAATGTATGAATATATTTATAATATATTATTTTAAGACTTAGTGGATTTCAAACAGAAACGGATATTTTGAAACAAAATATAAAATGAATTTAAATAAATTGTATACGTTTACAGTTAAGTACCTTCTATCTCAAATCCTTTAATGAATTGTTCTTTTTTTTTTTGTCCTAAATTTTATTTAACAAATATTATTATAACTATATTATTAATATATATTTAAAATGTTTGAATGCTCTTTAATCTCTTGAATAAAATAATCCACATATATTTAGTTTTTTTACGATTCAATATTCAATACAACAACCCCACCCCTTCCACTAAATAAATTTAAAATTTAAATCGCCATAATTGAATGTTTATGAAACAAATGTTTTTGAATTAAAAAAAAAAAAGGACAAAAGAAATGGTTATGAGTACATTTAACTATATAAAACATACACGCTGATTTTGCCTTAATAATTATTAGAAAAAAAAAAAAAAATATAATAAAAAAATTAAACAAAAGAACCCTTTTTCTACTATGTATACCTATGTTTTTAAATTCAATCATAACTGATGTATTTTTATCAAAATATTCAATCATAACTGTATTATTACTCAAATTTTGTATTTTTATTTATTTTTTTATTTTGTAAATATACTTTATGAATGTCCTTTAATAAAATGCAACTGTAAAATCAATTTCAAAAAGGGCAATTTTATTATATTTGAACGAATATTTTTTATATAGGTAAGTATCTACCCTACAAAAAATTATATCAATAATATAATAGGTACTCCTGAAATGGTACATACATATTTGTATATTCATGTATGTTATTTATAATATAGAAAATTTAGATATAAAATCTCATATGATATATAATTTTTTAAAATCCGGAAAATCGGTGTTAACCAAATTTATAAAATAAAAATATAGAAGGGATATTTTTATTTATAAGTTATATAAATGTCATTTAAACTTTGACAAATATAGTTTTGATATGAAATGTCAAATTATTTAAGTATACAAATTATATTATTATATAGTGTGATATGAAAGATGTCATACATTTTGTATGCAAACAAGTTGAAGTGAAATATTTTGAGTTATTATATAAAAATGTCATAAAAATGGCGGAAATAAAACAATAACGTACTGTAAAATTCTTTTGACAGTACAAGAAGAAATTATTGTATTGTAAAAGTAGGTATATATGTATATGTACATTGAATTGAAAATTTAAAAAAGTATATATATACATATTCAATTGTTAAATAAAGTGAAAAAACTTAACAAAAAATTACATTGTTTCACTTATTATCGGTTTTCTGTATCAGGTGTTTGATTATCGTATCTGATTTTCCGTTTGTCAATTACTTTTGATAGTATATAATTTATAAAACCAGTTTAAAACATTGATTAAGAATATTAAAGTTTATTATAAATAAATCAAGCCCATTTGGACATATGGAATACAATTGTAGGGTTCGGCCTCAGTGTCCAACATCAATCAAATACATTAGCGCTTCCAGTCAAAAACTTTACGAATGGTAGTGCATGCTCCTTGGTATGTTACCATTTACCAACAATATTATTCAACAGGATCTTAGGATGCTTAGCGTAAAACAGGAAATTAAGGCTTTTCATATATAGAATACAAACACAGACTGCAAAAGCATTTAAACATTCTTGCCAAAAAATTGGTGGTTCAAAGTTAGCGAAAACTCAAGAAGGCTTCCATATAAGATTTAGAATTCAGATTTGTTTAATGTATAAATGATAGATATAATGTTAATTTTTTTATGTTGAAAATGTCAAATGTGAATTTGAATCATCACTGGATGCTCCCCCCGCATGTCCTGTATATTTAT
The DNA here is from genome assembly GCA_963942445.1 of Argyra leucocephala. NCBI lineage: Eukaryota > Metazoa > Arthropoda > Insecta > Diptera > Dolichopodidae > Argyra > Argyra leucocephala. The sequence continues at coordinate 21,477,020 of OZ012680.1, read as the reverse complement.
AGTGAAATCTATATTTGTCTAAATCAATCCCAATTAGGACTTGTAATCTGTCTGTATAAATAATAAAAAAAAAAAATAATAATAAATAAAATATAGTATTATTGGCCAATCGCCTAAACGTCCTAAACAAAGTTGAATTATGATATTTGAAAAAGCCTATATAGCTTTTGATAATATAGTGACGTTATAGTGTTTCACATTTGATTATAAAAGAAATATTTATTTTTTCTTTATTAATTTAGAATCAAAATCAGATAACAAAAAAATAATTCTATTTCGATTTTAGTCAAAGCCGTACGATCTACAAAAAAATCTTGAAAACTTACAATATCTTAAACTTTACATTGTTATATCAATACTACAGTAGAAAACGCTTATAAAATAGTCAAACCAAATTAAAAATATTGAAACAAAATTAAAATTGGTATAAATTCAGACATATACAATATAGATATAGATATTATTTATAATTATTACTTATTAAACTATCTCAAATATCATAGCAAAAAATCATTAATGAAAATAAAAAGGTAGGTATACTATACAAAAAACATTCTTAATTCTTCAAAAACCTGATCACAGTTTGACAAGCACTCTAATTTCGCTGACACAAAATATAATATGTTATAATTTATTTTTTAAAGAGACCCACTACAGTCTGTATGAAAAATCACTTAAAACAAAATCACCCAAAAAATTAACATAAAAAAATGACCCAACATTTTTGGATCGTTTTTCATTATGAAAAATGTCCCTAAATAAAAATACAAAATCGATCAAAATTAAATGAAAAATACTGGTTCACAGGACAAGATGTATAGAGAATAGTATGCCAATATCATAGTAAGCTTACAGTGATGAGTTGAGTGATCGCCTAACATCCAGTAAAGGATTAACAACATAAGAAGAAGCACACTATAATATTACAGACGCTATTGTAGCATAACATCCCTTCATGTAGATAACATAGTCTTGATTTCTAATCTTCTAATAAATCTAGCTACATTTTTCAGTGAATAAGATAGGAATTGAATTTCGAACTTTAATTTTAAGTATATAATTAAAATTTAAAATTAAGAAATAAAAATTTAGTTATTATCAAAACTCACCACAATATTCACAAATGAATGGTTTATATCCGGCATGTATCCGAGAATGCGTATTCAATGTTGATGATCTATTAAATGCCTGAAATTAAAAATAAATTAATTTTGAAATTTCAATTTTGCTTTTTAAATTTAAATAATTCTATTAAATTAAAAAAAAATAATAATAAAACAATTTCAAAAACATTATCAAATTCAATCATCGTAGCCTCTAATTCATCTCTTACTGAAAAATCAAAATAAATTCGACTATCGTTGTTTGTTAATAACTTCAATATAGACAAATTAATAAAACAAAAATATCTCTATAAATACCGTTTATACATTCTATATGCGTAGATACAAATTCATTTTTTAAATAATAATCATTTTCTATAGAAACCAAATAACTTTTTAATAAATATGAAATTTATTACAAAAATGTATTAGAAATTAATATTTAGAAAAGAAAATTGGAATGTCCTTCTTCAAAAATCATATTTAAATAAAATATCAAATCCAAAAAAAAAAACAAAAAAATTGAATATTAAAATCCATTACAAGCATTTTAATAAGAAGAGGACCCATATGCAATTCAATCCAAATAATGAAATATTTTTTCATTTGAATTCATTTCAATTGAATGATGATGATGGTTACCATTGATACCAACATTTAAAAATTAATTCATAAACTCTTTTTCGGTGATATATTTATTACCAGTTACTACATACTTATAAAGATGTAACTCTTAATTTTTTTTTTATTTTTTTTTAATTGAAATTTTGTGTTGTGAGGCTACTATAGGAACTCTTAAGATGAAAATAATTTTTATATCTACAGTGCAGTGTCATTTACTTAGGGGCATTTATTAAAAAAAAACTAGTATGTATATATTTTATTTATTATATAGATATATATAGATACATAATATATGTATATATATATATATATATATATATGTGTGGGAAATCGTACCACTAGAAGTGGTCATAATTATTAAACCTTAACTTGAATTTCTCTAACTTGAAATAATATGAATTATCTACTTTATTTTTAAACCTTAGCTTGAATCACTTTTACTTGAACTAACATGCATGATTTACTTTAACTATTGTGAATGGATTAAGCTTTAAACTGTACTCGTTAAATTCTAATCAAAAGTTCTCACTTCTATATAAAAGCTTTGCAGGAGGTAATTGTAAAAAAATAAAAAGAAAGACAAGTTCTTTTTTGTTGCAGCAGCCGTTAAGCTCGGACACAAATTGTAAATTAATTAAAACTCATTATAATTTCATTCAACGTAATGTTAAGTAAATTAAATGTAATTGAAATACAATAAAATTTATAAACGAATTTATACAAAAATCCTACATATATATATATATAAAATATGTATATTTAGATATGTATATATATATATATATATATATATATATATATATATGTATATATAAAGATATATATATATATATATTTATATAAAATGTGTATATATATATATATTGTGTCATTTACTTAGGGGCATTTATGTAAATATATATATATATATATATATATATTTAGATATTATATTTGGCCATTATATATATATATATATAAATTAGTAAAACTAAGTTGCATCTGAAATTTTTGTAATTCACTTGCACAATAAAAATTAACTAGTATTTACTCGCTAGTCGAAATTCGACGAAGTGTTTGATAATATATCGTACTCAATATTTCGTTATGAATTGTTCACTATTACTTCAATTTAGCGTGGACACACAATGATTTTTATTGTTTTTTTTTTGTAATTAAATTTACAGTTGTTGCGGCCATATGATAAATTAAAACTTTTGTATGCTCAAATAACTTATGGCCATGGGGTGAAATTTTAAATTGAAATTTCTAATTGAAAAAATTTAAATAATTATTTGAATTCGCTACGTCTCTTTTGAAATATCTATCTTTAAAAGAATATAATAATGAAAATCCGGTTTGAAATGGTCCAGATATTTGAACCGTACTTTTTTTAATTTACAGATTAAATATAATGATTTATTTTAGTTAAATCTAGATTAAATCAACAAAAACGTGTTGATAAATTAATTTTGAAGATGAAGATCACATTATTTGTATAATAGTTATGATTAATTTCTTCTAATAACTGTGGATTATACTTATACTACTTCGTGATCTTTTTTTGTAAATTTAAAATTAAATTAAATAAATAAATAGTAATAAATTAAATAAAGTTGATAAAAGGTATTTAATATAAACATAGACAATTAAATCAAAAGATATTCAAGAAGATAGCTTTGGGAGAAATCCCACAACGAATTGTGAGTGTATTAATGTATTATGATCAAATTAATTTTAAAATAATTCGTTAGATTTTTGTATGTGCTAGAAAACTGTTATTCGAAATGTATGAAAGGAAAGTATGTAACAATTATTCAACACTTTGTACCGAATTCTGACGATATGAAATTTTTTTTTACATTTTAGTATGAGAAATGAAAATAAAGAAAATTGATTGGTTTAAACTTCTTTTTCTTAAAAATGATTTAAGATTAATAGAACTTAAATTTAAAAAATTTTATTTTAACCATTGAAAGGTATAATAAACTTGTATGGAAAGATGAGTAAAATTTATTCATCATGTAAATTTTAAATTAAAAACGCTTATAAATTTTTGTTTTTTGTATTTTACTCAACAAAAATAATAAAATTTAACTTTCAAATTCACTTGTTAGTGTCAATAATATAGCTAAAATAGTCAATCAAAACAAACTTATGGTATAAACCGAATTGGGGTAACTAGCGACAGATACAGCTACTGGCGATAAATACATCGCTGGCATAAACAAAATTGCTGATGCAAAGTAGAGCTACAAAAGCTGCGAAATTTATTAAATTTATTAATTTTTCCTCAAAAGCCATTTTAAAGAATATAAAAGAAAACAGAATTACTTTTAATATATTTTTTTTTAATTTTAATGTTTTAAAATTGTTTACGATTAATCATATGTTCAATCATATGCTACCAAAAGTTGAGCTGGGCGACTAGAAATTTTGCTAATTTGTATCCTTCACCCAGCACAGTATCCGCAATTGTGTTTATGTGCATATAAAATTTATGGGGCTATTTGTTTTTTTGACAAAAATTGTAGCTGTATCTGTGGCTAGTCGCCACAATTTTGTTTATACTATAATAATAAAAATCAGTTTTTTTATTGACAGACTTTTTTTTATTAATAATTTAGGTAAATCAAAACTGTGTGGGTCATATCAATGTAATCATTAGATATTTTCCGATGCAAGTAACCCGGTCTCGACGCTAATCTATATATATATATTCTTTTATTTATTCAACTTTTGTCTGACATTTAATGCCGCTGAAAAATATTGTCATTATCTCTAGTATATGCTAAAATATAATTTATATATATTGTTGTACATGTACATGAATTTTTTTAAATAGTATATTTTTACTAAGCAAATAAAATAAAAAAAAAAATGAATAGATAAAATTGATATAACTCAATATGGAATTTTCTTGAAATCATGAGAGGACATTTTTTTGATGGGAGTATTTGTAGTATTATATAATCAGTGGTAAAATTTACTCATGAGTCAGGCCCAGGACCTACATTGTCTGTTGGCCACCTAAGTAAGTAACTTAATATTAAATAAATAAATAAAATTAAAATGACTCTAAATAAATGTCCCAAACTGTCAAATTTCAAAAATATTTTATTAATAACCGAGAATACCATCATAATTCATAAATAGTTTAATGCATATTTTCTTAAAGAAGCCATTTTTTTTTCAAGATAAAAATAAAAAAAAATTATTTATATTTTTTATAAAGGTTTACCGTTTTTTTTTTTTTTGTCATTTTTGAAAAGGATTTAAAATGAGTTTTAGAATTTTGTATGAGTAGAGTTATCATATCTTTTTTTTATTTTGTTTTTGTAAATCATGCTCCAACGATCGGAGTTAAAGGAATAGAAGAAAAAAAAGTTGTTATATTTGAAAATTTTCTTTTATTTCTACCTATATTTCTATATGTACATACATATATGTTTAATTAGTCATTTAACAGGATGGATCTTTTTTCCGTTTTCGTTAAAGATGAATTTTTTAGTAGATTTATTTTGCTGCTAAAAAAGACAACTTTGCTTCCTAATTAATTCTGTACAATGTAATTGCAATTAAATAAAAATGAACTGGAAGTATGTACAAGGATTACTCAAAATTTTATGTATGTATTATATGTATATAATATTAATAATATATATATTGTTTTTTTTTTTTTTTTATTTTTAAAGTATGCAATAAAATTGAAATATTGTTGAAAAGTGCTACTAAAACAGAAAAAGGACAATTTAAAAATGCATATAAATTAGAAGCCTATGCCTATATTATTATAATGAGAAAATTTTTAAGTTTACATAGCTTTAAAATTTTGTTAAATTTAAGAAAAAATAATTTTAATAATGTTTGAAATTGTTTAAAAAATTTGTATATGTATTTTTTTTTTGTCTTATAGAATATGTATACTGTTTAGATTTTTATATTATAAGTTGTATTGAATAGATATTAATTATAATAGATTTTTTCATCAGTATGAAATAGGTTTCTGTATCACTGTCAATTCGAAATATTGTAATATTAAAAAATAATTTTATTTAGAGGTTTTACTAATTTTAATATATGTTTTTATAAAAAAGACAAATCCTATAATTATTACGTTCTATATAGGTAATAATAATACAAAATTGCTATATAATACTATCTTATCTATACATATCATTTAATCATCAATAAATAAATCGGATGTCCTTTTCATTTATCAAAATTACTGAAACCGGAACAAATCTTAGATTTTTTTATTTTATTTAATCGTAATTGGTTTATATCAAATTTTTTGATTGATATAACTCACAGATTTTTTTTTTACAACATCCTGTATTAAGTTATAGTTGAATAAATCAGAATCAATAAATCAAGAATTGTATAGGTATAGTCTAACACTAGAATATCCACTGACGATTTCCAGTTTTGGTAGATGAACGAAACACTCTTTCAATAAGTATATGTAAATTGTGTTATTATATTAAAAGTATAATAGAACAAAATTATTAAAATATGAAAATATGCAATTATCGAAAATTTGGTTTAAGCTATAATGATAATTTGAAGTGTGAACAAAATCTGACATTTAAATCTGATGAAAAAATTTAAGATTTATCATATTTTCGTTATATTTTTCACCAGTTTTATATAAACTATTGTTGCAAAACAGTTTTCTATCTGTACTGCAATTAATTGGCTTTAATTTTTAGAATTTTTATTGATAAGCAAATTTTTGAGAAATAATATTAGAAATATATTTCAAAAATATATTACATTTTTAGAAAAATTCTGTTTATAATTGCAAAAAACTTAGACAGAAACAAATCATGTATGTGGTATTCGTTTTATTAATTTTTAGATTAAGTCAAGTAAAATAATAAAAATCTAAGCTTTTATTTGACGTGTAAATGATCATCAGGCTTTCTGTTAGATGGTAGTCTCACACGTATTATAAAAAGAATGAATAGTTTCAATATTCGAAGAGTAAAACTAAAACTAAATATAACTGTCAAAAAAAGTTAAGCAGTTCAGTAAATGAAATGTTAACTATACTTTTTTTCCATTCAAATTCAACATTTTTTCAAAGAAATTAAACAATTTTTAATTCAAATTCAACATTTGTTTGACAAAATGTTGAATTTGAATAAAAAAAGGTATAATACATTATGTTTAAAATCTCTTAATTTTGGAAAATCAAGTGGATATCAGGAGAAAAATTGAGTTGATTTACCATACGTTTTTTAAAAAAATATCTGTCAAAAAAAACAAGGTACTGCATTTTCTCAAAATCCTACCAAAATTTAGTAGTTCGTCCCTGGTTGTTGATGTTGTATTGATTTTTAATTTTTATTTTGTACACCTAACCTTTCATTTGTTTTTATACTTGTCAAAATATTGTCATGAAAAAAATAAATAAAAACAGTGTGTAAAATAGTGTGTAAACTTTTATATTTTCATTTCATTTCGTTATTTTCCAAAAATTTGTTAATGTTAGGGTAATTTTTGTCGTAAAATATTGATATATAAAGTTTTTAAAAAATATACCAAAGATTGTTTTTTATTTTTTTTTTTTTTTTCGTTATTTAATTCATATTTATTTACCTTATAACTTAACAATAATTTTACAATGTGATTTATAAAAAATAAATATTGACCTCATTAACATTAAGTATATGAAACTAATTTATTTTCAAAAATTTTCAACTTTGATCTGAATGATCTTCATAATGACAACACCTATCATTATCAAATAAATGTTTTTCAAACCGTTATCTTACTATAGATGAAAAACTCGAATTTATATATATATGTTTAATAGATCAACAGACATAACGGTTTATATACAAAAACATTAAAACAACAAGGATGTTTTCAAATATCACTTGGTCCGATACGATGGGTATAACATTTGCTTCAAAAGAGCCGAAACTTAAGTATAGAATATAAATACAGAAAAAATTATGGGTCCTATAAATCGAAAAATAAGATTGGAAATCATATTTGAGTACATAACCGAATCCTATTATACAACCAAATAATCAAGCTAACATGGCTATAGTATGGCATAACTATGGCAGATGTGTCATAAACTGATACATATTATATAATTTTTTTTAATTACTCCTACTGTGCCTCCTCAATTGCACTTTATTGGGTCGATTATTAAAAATAATATATTAAATAATTTTCTTACCTTTCCACACGTATAGCATTTATGTGGTTTTTCTGTTGTATGAATAATTTTGTGCCGGCATAATGTTGAAGCTTGACGAAATCCTTTACCACATATTTTACAAACAAATGGTCTAGCTCCAGTATGAACAGGCATATGACGTGTTAAATTATAATGAGCATTAAATACTTTACCACATTGAAGACATGAAAAACTTTTTTGTTTATTATTATTATTATTATTATTACTACTACAAGTGGTGGACGATGTTTTTAAATCGCCCAGACTAGAATCACATTTATTTTCTGAAGATATCGTTGTCAATAACGATGATGATGATGACGATGATGTGGCACCAGAAGAAGCTGATATTAATTTTCTTTTTGATACTGATGTTGATGATGCTGATGATGATAATGATGATATTGTTGAATTTGTAGCTGCAGCTGCCGCTGCTGCTGCTGCTGTTGCTGCAGCCGAATAATTAAATGATGATTTATTTAAGTAAATATTTAAAATTCGCTTATCCCTATGACTTTGATTTAAAGACGGATTTAATGGAGCCAAATGTATTGATTTAATAAAATTTGATTGATGTTGTTCAATTGCTGATGCTGATGATGATGATGATAATGGTGATATTGATGAATTATTTACATTATTATTAGTAATCGTACTATTATCATTATTATTATTATTATTATTGTTATTATTATTTTGATGTAATGATGTTATTGATGTTGTAAATTCCGCTGCAGCACAAACTAATTGTCCAGGATAATATAATAAAGGATAATTTGATAATAAATATTGATAACGTGTTGTATTATTTAAATGATTACTATATGATGAAGGAATATATTTTTTAAATGCTGAATCAGTTATACGATAATCTGAATCATCACAATCATTATTATAGGAAGAATTATTATCATCGGAATTTGATTCATTATCATTTCTAATATCAGGCTCCATAATTTTTGCAATTGAAAATTTAAGTGGTCTATCTCTATGTGTTTCTGATGTTGCTGATGATGTTGTTGTTGTTGTTGTAGTTGTTGTATGTGGTGGGATTGTTGTTGACATTTTATTTTCATTAATTTGATTATTAATAAGTGATATTGGTTTATCATCTTCACATTTTTCAACATCAATAACTGTTGGTGCATCTTCATTGATATCATCATCATCATCTTCTGTAGAAATTTCGGAAGGTTTTAAATTTTGATCTTTGAAAGAATTCTGAAATAACAAAAAAAAAAAAAAATTAAAATTAAAAATAATGTTTTAAAAAACTTTCTAAGCTGTTTTTAACATTTAAGTACATATATATATGTAATAATATGATTATGAAGTTTCTGATTTGTCAATGGACAACCATTAAAAAAATTGAAGATATAAAAAAAAAGTGTAATTATATTTCTTATAAAAACTTTTAATATTTATTTTTATATATATATATACTTCTGGAACAAAAGATACATTTAAAATCCATTTAATCACAACCCATATACTTTTTATTAAAACAAATAAAAAAAAAAAACATTGTCCCAGTAAAAAGAAATTTAAAAACTGGGATAAAATTTTTATTTGTATTTTTTTGTTGTGTGTGTTTTTTGAAACAAAACCCATTACGAATTAACAATAGGTAAGTAAAGTGTATTTTAAAACAATTGGACGACTTTATATATATATTCAGAAATGATTTTAACGCTTACAATAAAACAATCGAGAAAAACATTTTATATTTTTATATTCTTAAATTATAAAAAATATTTCGTTGTGTGTATTTCATATATAGCTTTCACAAACGTCAAAAAATAATAGAATTCACTTTAAATAATCAAGAGAAACACTATAAATTATATAGAGAGATATACTTTTTAGAAGTTATAATTATTTTTTTATTTGTAAAAATTTTATTACAAATTAAAATGAAATCAAAACCATGTTAATTTAGTTTTAAAAATTAAAAGAAGTCTACTTTCGTTAAAAACTGCTTTCGGATCAAGGAAACATATGCAATTTTTAACAAAAATGTCTTCCACAATTTTATGTTAGATGAATTTATGGCAAGAAATTTAATTTCGATTTAGGTTTTCCCATCGTGCTTCTGCTTGTTCCATTCCACGACCACTCATTACCAACTATATGCAGTATTCAGCCGTAAATATTGACTTTGACCACCTGAATGAAGGTTTACAAAGTATATGTTTAGTCGGAAATTCACACTGGACTTTTCTATTATTTACCTACCGATGTCTGATCTATTTCAATTTTCTTTTTAGATTTAATCATAAAAATGCAATATTTTATTTGTTGAAAATATTCGGCAAACATAATATAAACTAAAGAAACTAATTTAACGCTAAAGAATTAGTTTTACTATAAATTATTTTAATACTTGAATGCGGTAAATGTCTTGCCAAAAGATATAAAATACCCGTCGCAATACGAAAATTTGTATGCAGAGGGAAAAATATCATTAATATCATATGGGAAAGTTAGAAGTGTACTATCAAAATGAATATACTGCAAATTAAATATCTAAATTTGATATTAGATCCCAAATTGACAGACGGAAAGGATAAACTTTAAAAACAAATAAAAAAAGAAGAATTCGAACTTAAATACCAAGCCATATATTCATATTAATTTCGAGATTCAAAATCGAAGCTGTTATAATAAATAATAACATTTTATTTATCTCTACAGGACTCCATTTCTGAGCCAACTAACACCCTTGATGAACTGAAGTATTTAACCCATTTTTCTGTTTCTTCAATGTTAAAAAATCTTCTCGGATTCTAGCTATTTGTGTATTTTGCGTGTAACAGTCGCAAAATATACATGCTGAAGAACTGTTTGCACTTCCTATCCGCATCCTCTACAAAATTTATAGTGGTTACGTCTACTTACAACCTCTAGTCTTACTGGTCCACAAAGTAGAAAATAGGACATCTTTTTTAAAGAGTCTGGACGAAGATAGAAAGTCTGTGCCTAAAACATTACACAATGGAATGTTCATATGTCCGTGTCTAGTTGTATGACAACTCTATTCAGTGATAATATCATCTTTGTATTTTCAATATTTAGATCTTCCCAGAAATTTTGTTCATTTGTATAGCTCTTTTGTAGTTTCTCCATTTATTTAGCTTGACCAGACATTTCCATTTCATCAGGATCCAGATCCAACGGATAACTTTTATTACTGAACCCAGATTTTTGTGAATCGATTTGTTTTATTACTTCCCATTGAAATGTAGTGAAGTATGTAACTTCGTCGAATTTTCCTAAGCAGTTTAGAGAATTTAAAATGTTCTATATGGTGACGAACATGATTATCATTATGTTATTGCGTGCATAATTTTTTACTTCATCCGCGATACTTTTGGAACCTCTTATATATTGGTGTATAGGTATACTAATATACACTAATGTAAAATGGAAATGCTGCATTAGCAGCTATGGTGCTTATCCGTTTATTTTTTTAACATAAAATGAAACAATTAAATTAAGCATATCGAAGCGATCAAACGGATTAACAGAATAAAATCTTTCCATATGATTGGAATATATATCAAACTTTATCTATGTTACTATGTACTCGTATCTACAACATTTATTGTTAATCAAACTTCCACCTTTTTCCTCGTTTATAGTTAGTCCTATAGTGTTCATTACAAGTCTATTTAAATAATAGTTGGTCGAGGGATTTTTTAAATAATAGTTTTTATAGAGAATATATATGGAGTTGTAGAATATATCTTTAGGCTCAGGGTGGTTCACTATATCATCATCATCATCACCACCTTTAGTCCCTCCTAAAGTGAGCTTTAGCCTTCGCATATAGCAATAACAGTTTGGGATTGGTAGGGCTTGGGAATTATTTTGAACATCTGTTCTTTGGTCTTCCTCTACCACTTCCCACCTGCTCAAGGCTGTTACATTCAGTTTTTTTAAGTTCTTTTCGAATATTTTCACTTTCAACGGTGTACAAAAAACAAATTTTAATATAGAACAGAGTTGTAAAAAGTGTTTTCAATGACTTAAAAACTTCCATTTCACCTCTAACCATCTCTGTGGTTTCATCAAATATAATAAAAACAAAAAATAACATAAAAAAGGACTAAAAAATTAAATTTATTTTCAATTTAAAATAATTTTAAAATAAATTGCGTTGCCGCACCTTAAATCGTAGATTTTAGCAAAAAAAAAAAATATCCTGAAAATATACGTAAAAAATGTTCCAAAATTTTCTTTTCACATCGGAGTTAGTTTGTACAACCCATACAAAAAAACAATTCACTCATAAAAAAATTAATAACTTATTCAAATTTAAATATAATATTCCGTATGTATATCTGAAACATTCAACTACATCTCATTCATATGTATTAACTCAAGGTTCTGTTGAATTTTTAAATAATATATATATATCAGAACATATTCAAAGGAATAAAATGAGTGCATATCAATATCGTAATACGAATTACCGTAATTTTATTATATAGTGTCTTATATTGTTGGAAACATTAAAAAAATAAATATGCTGGTTAAAAAATATAAGTGGTTATAAAACAAAATTTACTAGCGAATTTTTAAATTTATCAAGAGTTTGTCGTTATTAAAAGGAATGTTCCAAAATTGCTTTACGCTAAATTTTTCGATTGTGGAATATGCCATGTCAAATATAAATTAATTAACATTAATATAGGAACAGTGTTACACAATTCATCACAAAAGTTGATCTACTTTAATTTGAAGTTTGCTATTTCAACTCGATTGATGCAAAAATTAAATCCGAAGAGATTAAGAAATATATAACGAGACCCCTTAGTCAATTCAGATTAGCGGAAAACATTGACTAATCAACTTTGGGACTGAATTCAAAAACTTCGAATAAAATAAAGTTAGAAGCTCAACATTTTCAGAATATTAAAAATTTCTGTTACACATCATTTATAAGCACTAGCTATTCCCAGCGTAATATTTGCCGGTCCAGCATTAAAAAATTTTTTTTCATTTAAATATTTGACTCAAAACAGAATTTTTCTATTTCGGCAAAACAATTACTTTTTCTCAGCATATTTTCCAACATGATGGGGTATTTTTTTTCTTTCTTTAAATGTCCTTTTTATTACCTCCTTGAAGTCACCGATGCCCAATTATCCATTCTATAGTTTAAAATTTTCTTTTGCATGGGTATAACGAAAATGTCAGTTTTGTAATTTCAATACCAATTGAAAAAATATAGTCAATATTGTTCTTGGCATGAACTCTATAATATCTTGCTTCTGGTGTTTTTCCTATTACAACAATTTTTAGCCAATCTAGTGAATTCTTGAAGGTGGTGGAACAAAATTTTACCACAATGGCAACAATAGGCAAATAGAATATTTTTTGCTGGTCAATATTTTGCTTTAAAATATTGCAAAATAAACATTAATTTGAACTTGAAGATGTGCCTGTATTGGTCAATTAGAAACATTTCGAGGTGGTTAATTCAAAGACATAAACCAGATCAATTTAAAAAAATTTAATAGATACTTTATTTTTTTTGTTAATTTCAATTTGTTTTGATGACTTTAAAAATACTTCTAAAATTTGAAAATGTGAAGCTTTATTGTATAATATTTTGCTATTTGGTTCTTGTATTAAATTATATAGTTTTTATATATGGGCTTAGAACTTTGATATTTGTTTTCTATAAATGATTTATTTGAAAGATTGACACAAAAATTATTATTTCTTTTTAATTTTTTTTATTTCTTAATCGGTAATTTTTTATGGTAATATTTTGAAAAAGATTGGTATTTGAATTTTTGAGTTCCTGTCACTGCTTTTTGCTTTAATTTACCGAGGTGGATAGTTTTACAGACATTATTAGCATATTAACATATTAGATATTTTAAAACCGCTAATTATAGTTAAAACTGCTCATGCTTTTGTAGTTGTGTTAGTGTATATTAGACACGTCCAAAGATTTGAAAACCAAATTTTGTGGATGTTTCATGATATATCTGAAACCTTGCTGTACAATTACGTAGTATAATTATGACAACCGAAATAAAATAATGTGCAAAAGAAAATTTGTCAATAGCGAATCAACTCAACTATTTGTACTCAAGCAATACGGAACTTGAAGGCTCAAAAGAGTTAAAAGCGTATCCAGTAAAGTCTTAGTTAAAGCTCCATTGCTTATTTTTTCATTTCGTTCATTCACATTTCAATCCAAAATTTCTTGTTGTTTGAATTCATCATGGAGCATTCACAATGCTATACATAATATTTGATTTTAAAATATATATGTAGTCGTAAATTGGTGTGTTCTGCAAAGTTTATGTATACACAGCTTAAAGCTTTCAAATTTTTTGACGTATTTAATATTATAGTCCCAAAGTTGAGCTTGATATAATCAGTTGGGTTTTAAAACTTGATTATAGATTATATCTAAATATATATAACAATAACAGTTCTGGCTCTATATATCACCACAGTCACAATTGAAATTAATGATTTGTGATTTAGATTATAATATATCAAATATTTTTTATATTTTGATAATATAAAATTTGCTCCAATCAACCTGTATATACTTTATTTTATTTTAATTTTATATTTCGTTATTTTTATGTTATATATAATATGTATACTACATCCAACCAGTTCAGCGTATCGTGTCATAATTAACTTTAAATATTCTAAATATATTTTCATTACATATAGTAGAATTTAAAATACTGTCTCTAGTCTCTCATATTTCAAGTTGAGATATTGCTTAAAGGGAATTTTTATAATAATTCATCATAAAGGTTATAGGAACCTATACCTCCTATATAGATATATATATGAATTGCCTAGAAAATAGAGTAAGTTCAGAACAACGGATAAAAGAAATTTTCAAACAAAACATGAGTGGACATCGTATTTTACTAAAAACAAAAAAAAAAATACTTAATAACATCTGAGACTGGATAATTAAAATTTTAAAGTAAATTAGACCGTCACCTTCAAGGTGAAATACTGTAATTCAAAGTAAAACAAGGCAAATGGACTTTTAAAGGATTTCTATATTAAATATATAAGAAAAACATATTTATAAGACAAGAATATGTATATCATTACAAAATGTTAATTCACTCATATCACATCATGATCATCTCCATCATCATCATTCATCATCATCATCATTATTCAACAACAGTCAACAAAAATGAATTCTATATACTCAGAAAAGAAAAGACAAAAAACAAAAAAAAAAAATTATAAAGAAAAACGATTTAAAAGTTTACCCACAACTAACAAATATGAGACAAAGTGAATGAAAAAAAATAAAAAAAAAAAGTGAGAAAACAAAAAAATAAAAGAAAAAACAAAGACAAAAAAAATCAACAAAAGTAGTGCACTTTAAAAATCGGTAAAACCGTAAAACGCAACTCCCTTGTTGTTTTTTATTCATTAAAAAAAAAAAATACAAAAAAAAAAAAATGAAAAATAGCACAAAATATATATATTCACAGGATACAAAGTCAACGCCAATTAAAGGAAGCAATGATTTCATCAGAAAGACAAAATATACGCAAATATAACAAAACAAGTACAAAAAAAAAAGTAAGTAAAGTAAGTATTTAAGGAGTGACACGTGACTAGACACCACCATCATCACCACCGCTATCTTTGTACATGTAAAACCGGCAATGAACAAATTATTATGTTAAATAAAACATAATGTTAAGGCGGTAAAAAACATTGTGTACATACCATAGTACATATAATAAAGTATAACGGGATGACAAATAATTGTGATGAAAAATAAATAAACTGTAAAAAAAAAAAAAAATTATTATCGTCGCCGTCGCCGCTATACACAATACAAAACGTAGAAAAAACCATACCGTGCTCATTTTGACATACATTTATTCATATTATATTTTTGTTAAGATTCGGATTCGACACAATATTCGAGAGAACAACGTATAGGTATACAAATTCCAAATAAAAAACATCAAATATATAGAAACCCTTTTTAAAAACAATAATAATATTTTATAAATTAAAATATTTGAAAATAAATTAAAAACAATTTTTTTTTTTATTCATTTTTTATTCTTTTATGACTTTAACATTTAAAATTTACAATTTTGGTTTATATTTTTTTTAAATGATTGGTTTTTAATTTGTTGTTTTTGTTTTGTAATCTACACAATAGAATCAAACAACAAACGTCAATAAGAGAGATGATTTGTTTTTTTTTTGTTTTTATAGTTTCCTGTTTTTATTTTTCTAATAATTTTTTTAAGATTCAAAATTTCTGATATTCACAATCTTTTGTTTTAATGTTTTTGTTTTGATTTTTTGTTTTGCAATTAAAAATGCCATAACAACAAACTTATATTGTTAAGCGAAAAAAATAATATTAAAAATCGGTGAGTTGTAATAACAATTTACATATATGTAAAATATTTTTGTTTTTCTTTTTGTTGGAATTTTCCCACCCATTTAAGTACTATATTTACACTCTTATTGAAGTAGAAGTACCGCTGTGTAACTATAATGTATATGAAATGGTATAGAAAGTTATTTTAGTTAGAGCAAGAAAACACACTAAAATAATAATCTATTTGAAGAGGGGACAAAATCAAAATCTCTGTACGAGCTTTGCTACCTCTTTCGAGTTGAACGTAAATAAATAAAAAAAAAATTATTAACTGGCAGTTATTAACGAATTATCGATCATTCAAATTTAATATTTTTGTCATAAAATAATACAATGTTAAAAATATTGAGATTGCGTTACAATGTACGAGTACGAACGACTGACTTCAAAATTGCATATAAATGCGGTATAATTTATTTATTCGCAATATACATTGAGACGACAAGTCTTCGTAATATGTATATATGTATATATATTGTTACGTCCAACCAACAATCTGCTCTAGTTATCTCACGGAAAATTAGTGTCCGAATTCTTTTTAAAAATTTATATGAGGTGTTTTATTTGCAAAAATTTACAAATGTTAGGAAAAGGCAAGTGGTACATTAAATTCTGAGAGAACAGTGAAAGGAATCTCATTTGGAAGAAAAAATAAAGATACACAAAATTTACACAAATTTTTTTATGTCAAAAATTAACTGTAATTAACAAAAAATTATATGATAGTAATTTTGTGCAATTATCAGTAAGAATTATAATTTTTAATTTATATTTTTTTTTGATGAGTTATTTTAATGAAAAATTCCTTCACAATAATAATGTAAAAAAAGAACATGTACATTTTAGCAATGATCGGTATTAGTTTTATATTCACATAGGTTTAATATAAAAATCTGTTACCGATTTAACGACGTGCGACCACTAAGTGACTTTTGGTATTATCTTGTCTTTTGACATTACAAAAATAGATAAAAAATAATTTTTTGTTCTGTACCTACCTACCTGCACATACCTTTATTTTTATTGTTTTTCCAATATGTATTTCTAATTAAGACCTATTATTAGTTTTATCAACAAATGTATGTATAGGTGATTTAAAAATTCTAATATTTTATAATTTTATATATGTACTATATGTAATTATTATTATTATTATTATTATTATTTTTTACTGAATATGATTTAAATTATACACAATAGTGATTTACAAGAACTAGCTGACATGGATACTATACGATGTAATTCATAAATGGAAATTTTATAAAATGAAAATCAATGATGAAGAATTTCACAAAAATCTGTAGAATTATTTCAATTCAAAATTTGAATGTGAATGTGATTTGAAAAAATTTTTTTATTAAACAAAAATTATATTGGAATTTACTGCTATACATTTCTGTATTTCAGTATTATTAAAGAATATATAATAAAAATAAGCTTCATCCCATTCAAAATTTTAAAATGTTATTTTTATATATAGTGGGTCACCACATTACAACCCGCTCTCTCATTTTATTTTGAAAATAATTTGATCTTTAAAACAATAATTTTGTTCTTCAAATCTTATACGAATTATCTAATTACGAATATAATATGAATATACGTATATCTAAATACATAAATAATAATAAAATATCAGACTATCAATGTAGGTACTATTACTACTACTGTATGTATTGAAATAAGTATATAGTTTTAAACATACAATAATCGAGTCAATGTTTGAATCACATAATCTAGACAAAATTCTAAAAATAATAGTAATAAAAGAATAAAATATATTAGAGTGTTCTGAACTTATAATGAACTGTCAACGGAATACCGTTTTTTGTTTTTCTCAGAACTTGGTTGAAAATCATATTTCTATTGCAATTTTATTATTTTTAATTTTTGAAGAAATAAAACAACAATCAATTTTTGATAGATTTGTTTTTTTGTTCTTTTTATTTATTTATTTATTATGAGATATACATAATGCATTATATTTATATAAATAAATTTATATTTATATATGATTTATAAATTAAAACAGCCAAATTAATCAAATAAAAAAAAAATTGCTGAAAATTTCAAAATATACATACGTTTCAATATTATGTACTTTTATACAAATACAATACAAATAAAAATTCATATAAAGAAATAATGTACGTGCATTTTGCATATATTCATTGGAGATCGTACATATGTGCTTAAATTTTTTTCTATTTCTTATTTTGAACCTTTGATTTGAAAAAATATTGAAATATATCTACATATGGACTGGACTGGACTGAATGCTGTTGTATTTATTTTCTTTTTAACAAACTTTCTTAAATTTTTATTTGCGTTACATTTTCTTACCCGCCCGTACGCATATAAGTTAAAAAAAATAGAAAAATACCCGATAAGGCTTCTTGTTATTATAAATGTTCTTTGATATTATGTTGATCAACTCAAAATTATACTTCACATTCATGCTATCAATAATAATTGTACTGAACACACAACTACCGTACTTTACCAAAAAGGAATAAATATATATTAAGTGAATATACTTGAAGTAAAAAATTGCTTCATATAGATCGAAAAAATACATTCTATTTTGGTACATCAATAACTACCATACATTTTGGTATATAAAGTGGTATAAACAGTATAGAAAATAATTTAAAAGTACTAGATATAATTTAATTAGGCCGTCACCTAACAAAATAATTAATTAATAAGACTACATAACATAATCACCAAATATTAAAGAATTATAACAGTAATTCAAATCAAGAATATAGTATAATTAATTGGTCTATTTGTTTTTTAAGTATAATCAATGGTATAATCTATCTTATTTTTATTTTAGATAATCATCTTAGTTTTAATTTAATTTCTTTTTATATCTCTTTTTTGATTGTCTTTTCTATTTTTTTTATTATTTTTTTATTCTTTTGTTCTATTTTATATGAGTTTAATTACTATTATTACAATCCATTATATACTTAAAATAAAATTATTTAAAGATAAGAAAAGAGTATAAAATATATATATATAAAATAAAAATAAAGAATTGAAGACAAAATGTTATAATAATTAAAGTAAATTTTTACTAATTTCAATATCTGGTAACCAGTTAAATAAAATAAAGCTATTCTATTTAAGAATGCTTAGTTCCTGACAATAGTAGTAGTTTTCCACATTTAATGAGTAGAGCCAGTAATTTGTAACATTGTAGATATTGTTGTACGGTACTTAATTAAGCACGAAAAGGTGATTCTATACCTAAGTTACTGTCAAGAACATAAAAAAAAATTACATATACTACTCTATTGCAAAAAAAAATGGGCCTCCTTTAATTTTATCATTATAAAATGTGGTGTAGGCAATTACTATCTATAAAAAATTTGATTTTATATCGCATCTACTTAAATTTTATGGGAAAAATGAGACAAAATGAGAAAAATAATTATGCCAGTACTGAAACGGATTAAAAATAATGGG
Organism: Argyra leucocephala; assembly: GCA_963942445.1. Classification (NCBI taxonomy): domain Eukaryota; kingdom Metazoa; phylum Arthropoda; class Insecta; order Diptera; family Dolichopodidae; genus Argyra; species Argyra leucocephala. The sequence goes on along the minus strand of OZ012680.1, from coordinate 21,457,225 downwards.
CCAATTTTTATGCAATAGAGTAAGTATAGTTAATTTACAATTCATTGTGAATCTGAATAATAAATCTCACTAATACAATTTTAAAAATATGTAAGCTATCAATTTCTTTTATTATATAAATCCAATCCTTTATAAAAAAAAAAACGTTATTTTTGTCTTTACTTTTCTAAACAACGGCAGTCTAAATATTCCAGTAGTTCTTTCGCTTTTTTCATTAACATATCTGACACAATTTGACAAATACAACAGGCAACATGTCATTTTTTAGTTTATATAGATAAATACAAATGCATTAAAACCTATTCTTTGCTAACTGACATCCACCTTAACTCACCCAGTATGAAATTGATATTATACATTTTAGAATCACTGTTATAGCTTCATTTTGCAATAACTCGAGTTCCCATCTTCATCACAAAGAAACAAAATATAATATATGAACAAAAGTCAAAGTGTGGAAGAATTGGAAAAATTATAAAACAAAATATGCATACAATTCTGCGTTATCTGTTTTTGAATTCTAGCCATAGTTATTCAATCTTTTTCGATATTTTATAGAGCCAATATAACCCGCATGTTGATTAAGTCTTACCTATTTTGATTTTACTTATTTCAATTTTCTTGTTCCTGTTTATTTTGATTTTTTTTTATTGTTATTCCATTAATGAATAAATATTAATTAAATTTTATTTTTAAATAATTTTGTAAAATTTAGTCTTAACGTGAGTTAAAAATTAATAAATTCTCAACACACAATAAAAAACAAAAAACAACTTTCAAATAATTAAATTTTGTAAAAACTATAAGATCAATACAACCTTAAGGTCGAAAACGAACAAGAACAAGAAAATACAGTCAAATAATGTCAAAATTGAATTTTTTATACAAATATACCATTATGAAGATTGTCTAAAAACATCATAATCCAACTCAAATTTCTACATTCCAAAATTACACACACAGATAAATAATTTTTATTTCTTATAATGTATGTAACTATTACAAAAATATAAGACGATTGATTTCATGACATTTTTAAATCACTTCTCTTTTTGATTTTAAAAATTAACTCTTGAACTATAACATCGCGTATACTCCACAATTACCACCTGGAGCTCAACAGTGTACATTATTTTATACGTAAGTAAAATTGTAACATATTTTTAAAATTATAAAAAATAAAATCACACATTTTCAATTGAAAATGAGTTGTTATCCTTTTTTTCTTTAATGTACATACAAAAAAAACGAGAGTATGAAATGTGTAATAGAGGGTTGCCGTGTTTGTTGTATAAAGTTCTAATGCAATTTAATTGATCCTTTTTTTTGTGATTAAGAAATAAAAAAAGAGGAATATAAATACAGTGTTTGAACAATAGATTTAGATGTAAGTAGTTAAGGCCTATTTTATTATATTTTTTTTTTTTTATTGTATATAAGGTAAGTAATGCCATTTTTTATAAGTGGATGATTTAAAATTATTTTTTGTATTTTTTTTATTTTTTTTTATTTTTTTTGACGAAAAGAATAAGTTAATTGTATATAATTTCTTTAAATGTTTAAATAATATCAAAGAATTTCATCAAAATGATTAGATTTAGAAAAAGGAAGAAAAAAAGAAAATAAAAAAAGAATTGAAAAATTTTCAAAACATTTCACCTTTTTTGAATTGTATTGCAGCTGTGTGCGCAGCAAAGCATATTCAACTTCAAAAGGCAATTCAAATTATGTAAGACATATTTGAAGAAAGTCTTAAACTTACTTATCTGTGTACTTTTTTATTTCACAATGATTTTTTGATTTTGAAATATAAGTACTAAAGTACTTAAAGTATAGTACAGTAAGTATTAAAATTAAGAAAGGTTATTTTTAACCTTTGATTATTGTATAAAACCTTTTGTAAAAAAAAATTAGTTTGAAATTTTCAAGTATAATTGTAAAACAGAAACTTAAGTGATTAATTTACAAGTTCTTCTTTCTCAGTAAATATTCTATATGATGTGTTTTTATAAAAGTTACAATAATCGTTAGAATGTCGTAACTCGTAACTACATTTTGCAAAAAAAAAAATTTTTTAATGTGTTTTAATGTGAAAGCCAAAGTAGTGAAATCAATTCGAATTGCTTTACATTAATTTTTATTTGTTTACTCACTCTCTGGCTATATACAGACATTAAAGGACCAGGGGCAATATTATTCTCTACTGACTGTTATAGTTGACAGTTGGCAACTATTTCATCTCCCCAATGATAATCTCCGCGACACGTTCCCAAGGTTTCGATTATAATAGGTTTTTAACTGGGATATTTCTTCCATACGCTCTACATATCCTTTAGCCGGTAAAAGCATCTTAGTTTGAGTTTTTTGACCAAGTTTACCTTTTCTTTACTTAACCAACTTACAACAACATAATATAAGTATGTATGTACATATTTATTTATTTTATTTATTTTATTTTTTTTTATTTATTTTATTTATTTTATTTATTTTATTTATTTAATTTATTTAATTTATTTTATTTATTTTATTTATTTTATTTATTTTATTTATTTTATTTATTATATTTATTTTATTTATTATTATAATTAATTTAAATTAATTTTTATTTTATTTAATTTATTTTATTTATTTAATGTATTTAATTTATTTAATTTATTTAATTTATTTAATTTATTTTATTTATTTTATTTTTTTTATTTATTTTATTTATTTTATTTATTTTATTTATTTTATCTATTCATTTATTTATTTAATTATTTTAACAGTTGATCCTACACATAAATCTGTAGGTCAACTTTATAGGTCCTTTTCCCTTTCGAAATGTGGGTCTTTTTATCAAATTATATTAATTATTTGGTATATATTTCTGTATATTATATATAGTTATATTATTTTTCATTAATTATATTATATCTTTATTAATTATTAAATTATATTTGAACCGATGTGGTTGTATTCAAAATTACATTTTTCAGTAATTTTCACCATTTGAAAATTTTTTTTTCGGTTCTCACGGGGTTTGAACCCGTGCTCCTTCGTTCGTTACATTACTACACTCGAGTACTTTACCACTCGGCTACCGAGGCCACTATTTTATTTATTTTATTTATTATATTTATTTTATTTATTATATTTATTTAATTTATTTAATTTATTTAATTTATTTAATTTATTTAATTTATTTTATTTATTTTATTTATTTTATTTATTTTATTTATTATATTTATTATATTTATTATATTTATTTAATTTATTTCATTTATTTTATTTATTTTATTTATTTAATTTATTTAATTTATTTAATTTATTTTATTTATTTTATTTATTTTATTTATTTTATTTATTATATTTATTCTATTTATTTTATTTAATTTATTTAATTTATTTTATTTATTTAATTTATTTTATTTATTTTATTTATTTTATTTATTTTATTTATTTTATTTATTTTATTTATTTTATTTATTTTATTTATTTTATTTATTTTATTTATTTTATTTATTTTATTTATTTTATTTATTTTATTTATTTTATTTATTTTATTTATTTTATTTATTTTATTTATTTTATTTATTTTATTTATTTTATTTATTTTATTTATTTTATTTATTTTATTTATTTTATTTATTTTATTTATTTTATTTATTTTATTTATTTTATTTATTTTATTTATTTTATTTATTTTATTTATTTTATTTATTTTATTTATTTTATTTATTTTATTTATTTTATTTATTTTATTTATTATATTTATTTTATTTATTTAATTTATTTTATTTATTTAATTTATTTAATTTATTTTATTTATTTTATTTATTTTATTTATTTTATTTATTTTATTTATTTTATTTATTTTATTTTATATTTGACTCAAAAAGCTATCAGTTCAGCTCGTATATAGAATATATAAAAATTAATAGTAGCAAAAATTTATACAGAGTACTATGTCAAATAACATTATTCGAAAATTTGTACTTCTATCAAAAGATTGTGGTATATAATTGGCATATATATATATACTAGAAAAATTTCTAAGAAACTCTCTTTTTTCTATCAAAAAATTGTTAGCACTGATTTTTTTTTTAATTAATTTAAGAGACATTTTTCTTAACAAGTAATTATGGGATTTATTCCAAAGGTTAATAGTATACAACAGAAAATAAAAATGGGTTAGTATATAAGTTAAAAAGTAATGTAGGTACTGAACGATATTGCCTTCAAATTTTAAATCTTCAAATTGAACGTATATATTTAAATTTTGTTCTGTTGTATCTTTATTTCGTACAACTGTCCTCTATCAACATAGATATTGAGTATAATATCGGAGAGCATTTTAAATATATTATATCTAAGACAATATTTCAAAGACTCTTGCCCTTAATTCAATTTGAATATTTATGGAGACTCAAGTAAACCTGGTTATATAATCCAATGGTTTTAACCATTGCAGTCTTTTTTTATGTTCACAACTGTAGCTTATACACATACACATGTACTTATACTACAATATTTTACTAATATTTTCAAGCTTTAATTGATCAACATTTCTGACTTATTAAACTTATTAAATGTGGAAAACTATTACTATTGTCTAAGCTAACTAAGCCTTCTTAAATAAAATAGCTCATTTGTTGTTTCTAATATCTCTTTGAAATTTAACTGCACGTTCAACGTCTGCATCGATTTTTAGAATTTCATTTTTCGCTAATTGCAGCGCATCCCCAATATTTTTTGCAGTAAATAAAATTGGTTCACCAGATTCGCCATCACTTTCAGATTCTTGCTCAGAAGGACTATGGAGCACGATATTAATCAATTCATCCTCATCTATTTCCTGATCAACAAACAAATCTTGAATATTCTCAACAGCTAAATCCTCAAGTTGTACTATATCTGTGATAGTCGTACTATACCAGAAATTTCTTCATTTATTGGTTTTTTGGAATTTCATGTATTTTTAGCAACGATCGTAGAATAATATTTTTGTTTGTTAAAAAAAATTTTTTTTTTAGATTTTAAAACCACAGCGTAAATCGAGGGATAGGTGTAAATAAAATAACAAGGCTTTAATTCAATAATTTAGACTATGGCTTTAGCCCAACAATTTTATACTCCTTCTGAACAGTTAAACTCTACTACTCTGTACTTAACAGTGATAAAAAAATTACTGTGTAATTAGTGTTAGTGGTACTTATGCTCACTCGGTCGTGATTTTCATTTGAACAATTTTATTTATATATAGCTATGTATGTATAGATATAAATATAATTATGTAATATTTAAAAAAAAGTTTTCTGTGAGTTTTAACAACAAAGCGAAATTTATTCAATACTATTAATTTTATACATTAAAATAAATAGTAGTATTGAATAAATTATTGTATTATTGTTATATTATACATTAATAAATAAAAATAAATAAAATCACATAATATTTAATAAACTTTTCCATCTAAGTTCAGTTTTAGAAAAGCTTTTCAACAATCAAAAATTTTTATCAAAACGCATACACATACATACATATACATTTTTTAAAATTCAAATTCTCAATTTACACTTCATTTATTTCTGAAAAATTCATGACATTATATTCGTATATATATAAACATATCATTTATAAATATTATTTTTTTGACAGTTATCCTCTTAATAATTAGTCCTCTTAAAATTAGCATGTCAAAATTTGAAAAACATTTTTTTTATCAAAAAAAAAAATTTCTAACCAATAATCAAGTGTCAAAATATGTTAAAAAGAAAATTTTTCATGTCAATTTATTCCACCCCAAAAAATATCATTCAAAATTTAAACACCCTTTCGTTAAAAAATACAAAAAAATAAATAAAACTTTTAACACAAAAGAAGAAGAAGAAAATTCTATAAGGCCATCATCATATACATATATATACATATTCTATTAGTGCTGATCCTTTTTGTATAAGAAGAATATATGATTTTGTCCTTTTTTCACAATAGAAATTCAGAATCTCTTGATTTTCTATGTTATCCTTGTTTTTTTCTGTATATATGTACAATGTACATATTATATATAGGAATATTATATATATAGATATTAGATAAATTGAGGTTATGTTTTTGACAGACTTAATAGAAAAGAAATGTCACCTGATCATTTTATTTCTATATGTTAAATTGAAAACATATTTTTAAACCCAGGAAATTAACTTTTGCGTGATAAAAACAGCATCCATCTCATTTGAAAAGTTTTTTTTTCGATGGTGATGGGGAAATTTTTGTTTTGATTTTTTTTTGTTGTTTTTTTTTTTTATTCAAAATCAAAATACCTATAATTCAGCATATATATATATATATATATATATATATATAGCTATGAAATTATTTACGGGAATTCATATCGTATATTATTATTAAATATTATACATTTCCGTTATATAATTGATAACGGGAAAGTTAGAAAATATGTATGTGGCTATATATTTATATATATGAATCCACTCACACTGTTATTAATATTGTATTGTGGGTGTAAATGGATGCTAATGGTCAAATTACTAGGCTTGTATATTTATTTATACTCATCATGTAATATGTAATAAAAATTTGAATTTGGGTGTCTACTGGGCTATTTTAAATTAAACATGACGACATTGAAAACAAATGAATTAAAGTGTGTATTGTTATAAATTTATTTTAAAATTTGTAAAAAAAAAAAAATTTAGTCCAGCAGTTAAATTAAATCAATCCGTCTGTTCTATTACCTTTTATGGAAAATGTGTGTAATATATGTTATGTATATATGTACAGTGTGGTGTACGTTTAAGTTATAGAATTTCAGTCTTTATTTATGTTGTAATTTATTGACTGAAATTTTAAAAATGTAGTTGAAAGTATTAAAGAATGAAATTCTAAATTAAAATGATTTTTTTTAGTATATACATAGTTTTGTTAAATACCACAGCTAAGATAGCACGCATCAGAGAACTCTATAATAAACGTCAAATGAGCAGGCTCCTAAAACATTAGGGAAAAAAAAATTTCGTGCTCTACAGACGTATTATACGGTTATTGTTATAGCAGGTTAAACAAGTGAAAACCTATATCGAAGATTTGATGAATAGTTTAATTATTGTATAAGATTTTCTAATTGATACTAGTTGTATAAGAATAATTAATAGAATTGATAAATATTGTTGCACTGATACACAGTTTAGTTATAATATATTATTTAACTTTAGAAATATGTAAAACTCTATACGAGCTTGTTAGCTCTTTTGAGTACTGAATAAATGAATAAATGAAAAATGAAATGAAAATGAAATTAAGAATAAGAAATCTTGGAACTGATGTAACAATATAAGCTTTATTAAAAACTTGAGACATGTGTTATTATATATCGGGTTTTAACTGATGGCCAAAAAACTACTTCATCTTGGTTTGAAATATTATTTCAAATCAGTCATGCCAAACAATATAATTATACCAAGCAGAGAGACGTGGAAAATCTGCCCACCCTTCTTCGACAAGGGATCATTAGTACGGTATACTGAAGGCTCTAAAATTAATGGAGTAGGATCGGTAGCATATGGAAAAAGTCTAATATTTATCTGGGCCCGTATTTATTCAAGCCTATACTCTACAAACCCAGTTTTCAAGCCTATAAAACTCTGTGTACGAGAGAATTTAAGAAGTAATCACAAAAAACATATTAGGATCTCGAGGTATACAATAAATTTGAAAACATTTAAACTCTAAACAAAAATTGATTATGCTAGGGTAAAAGTTTTGTCATTGTTAAATTTATGTAATTACCTTCATTCAATATTTAGACAAAATAATTTCTGGCCAAATATATTCAAGGATTTGTGTAAGAAAAAGTACATATTGGAGAAATTTAACTACGGTGAAAAATATCGAATAGAAAGATTATATTTACTCAAAAATGTAGATTTTGTGATATTGGAAGCCCCTTGATTAATTCTAGAACCTTATTCATTCTAATTAGAATTACGATTAATTGATGCTTTTTTTTACATCCGTTTATATCTTTTTTTTTTACAGATTTGTGAAACAAAATGAACAAAAAAAAACGATTCTAGCGCTAAGCGCTAGATCTAAGTCTAGGTTTATAGTTAAGGTGTAGAACTACGAATTAAAATCCAAATTAAATTGAATAAAATCTACTGTGACACGTTTAAGTACGTCTTACTTCTTTTATCTATGTTTTTTTCTATAATAGTCCAAAATAACGGGATAAGCCTGAGAACTGCCTTCACAAGCCATTTAAAAGTGAAGGAAGGAAAAAGAAGGATATAATAAAGAATAATAAAAAATTTTAGAAAAGAATATGACAGAATTAGAATAGAATAGAAGAGTTAGTACAAAAATGTATCTACGCACAGGTTAAAAGATATTTTTTTACCCGTCTCTTGAAAACTTCTAAGTTATATGTTTGTGGTAACACAAAAGATGGTAAGGTGTTCCATATAGTTTAGAGGTTCGGTTAATGAAAGAATTATTATATTTCACAACTGTGGTTCGAAGAGTCTCTATACTAGAAATTTGTGAGCCTTGCGAGTATTACCCTAGAATGGTTGTATTTCCATGGGCATAATACTTTTTATTTGGTCAGAGTATCAATTACTCAATATATATTTATAAAATAGAGTGGCTGGTCCTACATTCATTATGATGATGAATTAATGATGTTAGGTTTTGTGTAACATTTCCATCATTGGTAATTTTGATGGATATAAGGAATTACAAGTATTGTCATCAAATTAACAACTATAATTGGTTGAGTCCATGTTCATTTTAAATGAAGCAGGTGCAATAATTTTTCATTGTGTCAGAATTCGGTAATGAAAGAATTAGTTCGAATATAACAGAACAACACGCTGTACAAAATTCAAATATATAAAACTTATCGAATCGAACTTATCTTACAAGAAATTACAATAAATTAATTTTTAAAATTAACAGTATAGTTAAAGTAACATATATTCTACAAATGTTATATATATACCTATTTATATAAATTTGGCGACGCTTTTGCCTATAAATAATCTTTATTCTTCAAAAACAAAAATATAAAAATTTTACATAAATCCATGTTGATTCTGGACTTATCGAAATGAATACCCAACAAAAAAAAAATATATTAGAAATTTTATATCGTCATTACGAACTCAAAATATTTAATGGTCTTCAACGTTGTTTTAACATAATTTAATAAATGTAAAGCAAAAAATTTGGTCCTTTAAATGCTATTCAAATAGAGACAGAGCTAAGAGAAGCTAGAGATTGAGGGAGATAGAGCAGAGAATCGAATTCGTTTACATGAACATTTTGAACTCTTCCACATCGAATATATATGATTTTTAATCTCGGATATTTATTCTGTTAGATTTAATGCTTGAAGTAAAAAGATTAGACAACAGACGAAAGTTTGCTACATACTTTGTTTGTCCAATATATCGCCATTTAATGAGGTTAGATAAAGATTTGTAAGGGGTGAGTATTGTGATTGTATACCCTTAGCATCTGAATCTCTCAAAATATGGCTGATTTATTAATTAGATCAGGATATTCTTCTTTAATTTTTATATTAATTTAATTATAATAAATTATTTAATTATTTAATATAATAATTTATTTAATTATAATAATTTAATATTAATTAGTTAACAAATTAGTTAGAAAACGCTGTTTAATACGCTGTAAAATAGACTATATATTTATTTCGACAGAAAAATGACAACACGGTCTGGATCCTGGTGCTTTTGATTTATGTTAAGACCTATATTTTCTTTTGTTTTACTTCACTATTTTGTTGGTACAAAGCAATTGTTTTCTTGTCAATTATTACCAGGTATATATTGTTGACTCAAGAATCTGCAGCTTTGCTTTTCAGCTACATTATTTTTACCTATATATTTTATCGTCCCTAGGTTAAATATTTATAAATAATAAAATTTCAAATTCTTATAAATATCTTGATCAATTTAATTTAAGGTGTTACATCATCATCAGAAGACTATGATGGTCTGTGAAATCCCCGTGTATCCAGTGGGATTAGTAACATACAAATACTGTTAGTAAAATAATGATCAAACTATATAGATATATTAAGTTGTGGTGATAGTATAGGGAAATTATAAAGTATTGTAGCGATTACAAGTATATTGTTAACAATTTTGATAGGTATAATTATTAATTGGTTGACTTATGTATGTTATATTGGACGACTGCCTTTAACTAAATAAATTACTATGTTAGAACTTTAATATATCTAATGTAACAAAATTTGGTTCTACAATCTTATTAATTTTGAATTTTAATATGTATGTTATCAAATCAAAATTTGTATAGGTATATATAATATAATATATAGTAGTTAATACACATATATAATATAATATATATATTTAATTGTCAATTAACTATTTTCGAAAATTGAATATAATTGCTATGTATGTATGATGTATATACATATATATCACCGAAATTGTCACAATACCCAAAATATGTTTGAAACAATTGTCAAAATATGTTACAATTGCACTAAAACAAACTATATAAAATTCAACATCTTGGCTAAGCTGCATGTTATAGAGGTTGTACAGAACTAATTTATAATTTTTTAGATAATCACATTTCTTTTTAATGGGTGTATTTAATTTGCCAACACTGATGAAAAAAGTATATATTACTTTCGAAATATTATAATATTTGCAAAATAAAAATATAAACCTAAAAGTGAAAAAGAAAATTGTCTTTCATTTAATATAACAAAATTAGTTAGGTGAGTTGATCAAAATTTGAGTTGTTATACAATCCTGCTTTAATCTCACAACTCAAATACCTAACCCATTTGTTAATAAAATTTCACTAAAAGTCCTTTTTGTGAATGTTAATCGTTTATTTTTATATTGTTTTTATGTTTGTTGCTGACGAAAATATGAGTAACAACTAATTTCAAGTTTAACATTAGCGGTACCACCTTTGATATGGGTAATATAAAATATAATAAAGTCAGAACTCATCAGAAGCTGGGTTGTTTTTTTGATATATTATATACGAGACATTATTTATTTATTTATTTATTCCGAGCTTAAATCATATAGATAATTATAATTAATCATGTTCTGGCTAGGCAATATACAAATTAAATGTCTTTATGGCTTCAACAGCTTGACCGGAGAGTAAAATGCCCTCCTCAGAGAAACCATGAAGATTGAAAACTTACTTATCCACATAAGCAATGATGAAGGAAGTAAATTGCTTCCGAAATATCAATATTTGTAAAATATTTATTTTTAAAAAGAAATTAAATTTTAAATTATTAAATTTACTAGGGTGAGTTCATCAACTCGCTTAACTTCAATTAATTTATGAATGTTATATGAATTGACTTCAATTTTGTTATAACAGAAAAATACAAATTTTTACATTTACATTATAGATAGGTATACCATAGAAAAAATACTTACTTGTGAATCTTCAAAATCAGTAAGCGTATTTTTCATTGCACTATTTATATATATATATATACCTATATATATTAGAAATATATATTTTCTATATTATATTTATTTTATTATCAATTATTTTTAATATTATTAATTTTAAATAATTAATCTTGATTCTAATAGTAAAATTTATTTCCATTTATAATTAAAATTTTTATTTATTTTTTTATATATTTTTACTATACTATTATATAATTATATAACTTTTAATTTTAACACAAACACATTTTTCTTCTTTTCCATTTAAATTTTTTAATTATATAATTAATTTTAATTATTTTTTTTAAAGTATTAGTTATTTTTAAATTGATTAATTAGTAATTTACATTTTTTTTATCACTTAATGTATAAGTAACATTATAGAGAAAATTATATAAATTTTAAAACAGGAATATTTCACTTAAATTTAAAAAAAAATATAATTATTTATATAATTTAATAAGTGTTATATATACAAATAAATAAATATTAAATATTATTATATTAATTAGTATTTTTTTAAAGGTATATTTATAAATAAATAAATATATATTGTATACCTAATATAATTACTAACTATAGTTTATATTTATTTTTATTTATTTATCTTTATATGATCTACAAAATTAAAATTAAAAAATTTTAAATTTTAATTATGTTTAAGTTCAAGCGGTTTAAACCTATGTACTATATAGGATGTAAGATATGGTGGAACTAATAAATTTAAAAACTCATATTAGTTATCTATATATAGATATAATTTATATTTTATTTATATTTTTTAATTTACATATTTAAATTAATAAGTTATCTCTTTTCTTTAATTACAATTTACATTATATATTTAATACAAGCACTATAAATAGAGCTATCTTGCTTAAATATAGTAATATAAAATATATATATATATTAATTAACATCAAGTAAAACAATTCAATAAACCATAATTTACTTTTGATATCAAATTGTTGCTATATTTAATTTTTAATTAATTATTAGTAAAATGATTTATTATTATATATGTATCATTATAACACTGATTTAATTAATATGAATTTCTCAAACTATTTTTTTAAATTAATTTTTAATTAATTATCTATATTTATTACATTATAAACTTCCTTTTTTCTTTAATTATATATAGGTTTACCTATACTTTTCTTGTTAAAAAATATATACACTTAATTCCTGGGTGTAAACATTTTTTTTTCTTTTTTTTTAAATACTTGAAATATTTTAATTTTTTTTTTTTTTTTTTGGTAATTTATTAATTTATTTATTTATTTATTTTCTTAATAATTTTTTCTTTAGTTAAATATACACGAAAAGAACTTCTTATTCTAATATGTTAAATAAATAAACTGGTTGATTGTATAATAAATTTTCAGAATCTACCCCCGAACAGGATAAAAAAAAAAAAAAAAAAACAAAACAAAATTACAGAGCAAAATGAAAAATTAAAATCAAAAAACAAAACAAAAAATAAGAACAAAAACCAAAATACAAAAACAAGTAAGAATACAAAAAGGCTAAAGGTTACTAGAAAATAATATACAACAACTTGTATGTATTAAAATTTTCAAGCGAATATATTAAAAGGATCATATATAATTGATATTGATTGTTTTTTGATGATTTGTAATATTATATATATCCTTTTTGTTTTTCTCTTCTGTCTTTTTATTTGTTGCTGTTTTATTTATTTATTATTTATTTATTTTTTCAAGTGGAGATTATAATATTATAAACAAAAATATCTAATAAGTTATAGGATTCGTTGAATATTTTATACTGTTTAAAGGAAATGTTGAATTTTTAACAAACAACACTATATACTAACCTATCTATATTTTATTATATATCTATATAAATATATGTATATATTTACTAAATATATTTAAAAATTGTACATACATAGGTATATAAATTTTATATTTTTAAATAAATATACAAAATCCGGACGTTACAATAATATATATTTGCATTGAGTATGAATGAATGTAGGACACAATCAAAAAATATTAAAAAACAAATACATTTAAAATCTATATATATATATATATATGTTTACATATTATTATCTATGTATTATTATGCACGGATATGAACAAGTCTGATATGATTGCTCTCCTTACTGCTTCTTATTTGAAAACAGCAACTCAACTACTTTCTGTATTTAAACATTATCACCATCATCATCATCATTATCATCATCATCATCATATTATATTATGCATATACATAACCTTAAAAAAATAGAGAAAAAACAAAACAGAAAAAAGAAGAATAATAAAAAAAAAATCAGTATAATAAGGGCGGATGTAATTTTTGTTCATTTATACGGTAGGAAGTCTCACTTTTTGAAATTTTACCCGCCCATAAAATATTATATTGGATGGATGAATGATGAAAAAAAAAAAAACGAAAAAAGAAAAAAATGAATTAATAAAAAAAACAGCAACAAACAGCGACGACGACATCAATTCATTTTTAGTAAGCAAAGCCGGTGCTTTTCAGTTTTTCACTCACAGTACTCGAAGGAAAATACAAATTTTTGTATATTTATTTATTTTAAATTTTTTCTTATTTTTTTTTTGTTTTCTATAAATTTTTAAGTAGGTACTACAGGGTAGCAAAAACAGAAGAAAAAAAAATAATAATACAGTTACAACAGCTGCTGCTGCTGGTGATTTGTTTTAGGTTAGGTTTACATATTGAAGTGGAATTTAATTTTTGCCCTTTTGTTTTTAACATTTCTGATTTGATTTTTGTTATTTTTTTTTTTTTTTTTTTATATTTTACATAGGTATATATAAGTAGGTATATATATATATATATATATATATGATGTACATAAATTGTGTAAATTACGGGGAGGATATATTATTAAGTATGGATGTATATAAATAATGTACATATAAAATATTTATATATCCATAGATATGTAAGTTATGAGCTCATTATACTTTAGATGAAAAAAAAAATAAATAAAATTATTTCGTGCTGTCTCTTTTTTTTCTTTTTTTTTTTTTTACAAAAATCAATTGATGTTGGATATAAAATTGAGGTTGTTATATTAAAAATATATTTAAAAATCAGACCAATAAAGTTGAAAAAAAAATGTAAAATAAAACAAAAATGACGTAAAATATTTCTGCGTATGATATGTGCGTGTGTGCGTTTATGAATATGTATTTATTAAAATACTTATATTTTAAAACAAAAACAAAAAAAAAGGTGTATCCTTGATTATAATATTATGTATACAATATTGTGTATATATATACAATATTGTGTATATATTTTCAATAAATTATATTTTTAAAAATTTATTTACATATCTATGCATATATACATACATACTACATGATATCAATACACTAGAAACGTACATTCGCTTACAAATATTTTTATACTTAAAAAGTTATAAATTAAAAATTTCAAAGGTTTTTCTTTTGTTTTACATTATTATCAAAAATAATACCGAATTAATCGTAAAGTTTTTAAAAATTTGAGGTTATGTTTACCGTTATATATTTGGTATGTATGTATGTGAATATGTGAATTGTGGTTGTTGATTGATATAAAATGTTAAAAGTGTGTTTAAAAAATAAAAAACAAATTGCAAGGGGTAATTAAATTTATTGAACGAATTCAATTGAATACATTACGATTACAACATTACAAAATTCGTCAAAACGGTATTTTTTTAATTATGCCTTATTGAATGTTTAGGAAAAGAATCTGATCATAAAACTGATGTTCATCCTACAAAATTAATTTTTTCGTCGATCTTTTTTGACAGTTGAAAACAATGGAAGCAATGAGAAATAAATAAAATAATTTTAATTAATATAATTTGTTTTTAATTTATAGTAGGTAAGTATCATGTAGTACCGAGGTGTTTTTGATATCCTAAATAAATAAAAAAACAAACAAATAGCTTCGTATATATATATATATCTACCTAACTAAAAAGAAATAATTATTTAAAAAAATGGATGGTGAAAGAAAGATTGTGTGTGTGTGTTTTTCTTATTATTTTATCTTTTTTTTTATAGTTGGCTTCACGTGATAAAAGTTAAACTTAACTCAATTAACTATAATTGAGTTATTTGAAAATTAACCATGCTTTATAATTTTGAAATAATTATTGGTTTTTTTTTATAGCACTTGTTTGAAAAGTGTAGCAAAGTATTTTATATGGTTATGTTGCTTTTCAAATTCCCTAATTAAAATAAAATCGAGAATGCTACACATTTTCTAAACGAAACGAATGAGATTAGGATATCAGCTGATTATCAAAGTTGTTATACCTATTTAATTTGTAATTTGGAAAGAAAAAGTAGAAATATCTGAACCATTTTCATTTTTAATCTTTTAAATGATAGATATTTTAAAGGAGACGTAGCGAAATTACATATTTTTTCAATAGTCATTATTAATCTTTTAAATGATAGATCTTTTAAAGGAGACGTAGCGAAATTACATATTTTTTCAATAGTCATTATCAATTTTTTAAATGATAGATATTTTAAAGGAGACATAGCGAAATTACATATTTTTTCAATAGTCATTATTAATTTTTTAAATGATAGATATTTTAAAGGAGACGTAACGAAATTACATATTTTTTCAATAGTCATTATTAATTTTTTAAATATTTTAAAGGAGACGTAGCGAAATTACATATTTTTTCAAATATTTTTAATCTTCAATTAGAAATTTTAGCTTATGTGTTATAAGTCATTTTGACATACAAAAATTTGAATTTATCAAATTGCTGCAACTCACCCATTGCCAGAATTATTTTTTTGTTTTAAATAAAATATTACGTATAAATACGGTTGTTGTCTAAGTTAAATGTTAAATCAATGAAAAAATAAAATTAATACATATATGATAAATTTAAATGATGGAAAACAATGTATAATGAAATTGAGTATGATTTTTTATTAACCATTTCGAGGAGCGGGCGAATAATTATAATAAATTAATTTATATTAATTATTTTTATTCAATGAACAAACCTTTTAAATATTAAATAATTACATTTGAATTTTGAAATTGAAAATGTAAATTTTTTGACATCCTCAACAAAAAAAATTGATTCTTGAAAATGTTTATATACAAAAAAACGAATAGGTACCTGTTATAAAAACAAAAATGTTACACAGTCCTTAAAAATAAATGAAATTTTAGATTTAGTGAATCTGTAAAAGATCTATCTAGCTATCTTTCTACTTTGAAAAAATTTAATGTATAGAAAAGACATGTAAAAGAATAAGTATTTTTAAAAATACTACATGATCTTTAGTAGATCTTAATGTAGTTTGAATATAGCTTAAATAAAAGTAGTTTAAAATTTGTTTACAATACGTACATTTTTTGTTAACTTAACAAGAAAATGGACAGAGAAACAAAGAAAAATTTCTTACAAATTAGAACCAACATTTTGACAAATTTATAAGAAAATTGGACTGAAAAATTCTTTATAATATTTAGTATAATTGGATATATAGTTAGTCAGTTTATGAGAAGGTAACAAGAAAGGAATAGTTAGTTATTGCTGTCACAGTGTCACGAAAAAAAGCTATGTACGTACAAGTCTATATATAGAAATCCATTAATGCTATACCAACTGTACTGTTACCTAATCTACGAAACGAATTTATCCATATAGTAACAAATGTTTATATTATATATACATATATATATATTTTTTTATTGTGTTTATTCAATTATTACTTAAAACTAAGATTATAATAAAAATAATTAAAATTATAAAAATGAACAGATTAATTTTAAGACCTAGCTGAAACGCTGTCCGTTCGAATAGATTTGTAGTATAAAATTACATGGTTATATATATATACCTAATATATACCCATTATAGACATATACCTCTATTTTTATTTATTTTTTTTTAATAACATCAACAACAACTTGTCACCGATTAAACTTCATACCAAATATTATTCTAATAACTTTCGGTGCCAATTTTTTGATGACTGTTGAAATATTTCGTTAATTTTGAAAGTTCAATAATTTGTATGAATGTTATAATATATTTTTTTAATTGAATTTTTTGAAAAAAAGTACACACATTTATTTACAATTTAAAAGTAAATTAAAAGTAAAAAAATAGAATATTTTAAAATAAATTAATAAATAAAAAATTGGCAACAATGACGTTTCAATTCGAATTTTATAGTTTTATGTTGTTAAAAGTAATTGATTTTGATTTTTGAATATTTAAATCTAGCGATTCTTGTCTTTAAATGTCATTAGTGTAAGTTCAGGGAATCCCCTTGACATC
This sequence comes from Argyra leucocephala, assembly GCA_963942445.1. Taxonomy (NCBI): domain Eukaryota; kingdom Metazoa; phylum Arthropoda; class Insecta; order Diptera; family Dolichopodidae; genus Argyra; species Argyra leucocephala. Next base: position 21,439,420 of record OZ012680.1, on the reverse strand, counting down.
TCATTCTGTTTTTTCATCACTCACATTTGAATATTGCAGAATGCAGTTACGGTATTGAATTCGTGCATGATAAAGACCTCTACAATTAACTTCAACATGAATTTTCATAATAATTGTAAAATAACATAGGTAATAAAAATTTACATTTTGATTTGATTTACAAATCATACATTTGATTTTATATTTTATACATTTTATACATACACATTGACATTACATTTGATTTTACATTTTAATGATGCCCTTTTTTGTATTTGAATCAATAAATTTGACCACACTCTGTATTATATTATTTTTTTGATTGTTGTTTTTTTTTTATGTAAATAAGCACTTTTTTATGTCAAAATATTAAACTTAGAAAATAGTCGTAGCGAAAATGATCAAAATGACTGACTGACTGTGATGCACACAAAAAAAAAACAAATATTTTTGTTTTTCTAGGATGAGGACATTTTTTTTTTTTATTTTGATTTTATTTTCTATTTTAAATAACAATAGATCAAAGAAAGAAAATTTATATTGTGAAGGAGTGTCATAAGAACTGATTGTTGTATATTTTATTATATTATTTTATATTTTCTACCTTGGAGACTCATGTTTTTTTTTTTTGAAGGACCTCTTCAAAATCCATGCTTTATAAAATATTTATAATAAATTATTTTTTATTTTATATTTTTTTTTTCTTATTATTGTTTATATTAGAGTAATATTGCAACTTGTGAGTGATGTCTTTTTTATTATTTTCATTTTATATTTTGCTTCTTCTATTATTGTGGGTTTATGTTGACTCCTTAAAAATTCAACCATTAAAATGACATTTAATTAATAAAATATTCATATTTTCTATTATATTCGAAGTTGTACATACATATATTATGAATTCTAATATATATATATATATATATAGGTATACATTATTATATAGGTATACTTGGGAATTGTTCGTTTTTTTTTATTTCAATTTGTATTGTTTTGTATATAATTTGTTATTATTAGGTCTAGTAAGATAAAAATTAAAAATTAATTTAATTATTTATTTGTATGGATATGTATATATGTATACTTATATAACAGATTTTTCTTTTAATTCTTTCAAAAATTGAAGTGCTTTCAAATAATGCAATAATTGTAATCAGAAATAATTTATTTGATTTATTAATTATTAAAATAATTATTTATTTATAGAGAGAGAGACATACACAAAAAGAGTTAAGTAAATAAATTTAGTATTTCGAAAAATTAGTATTTTAACTAATATTTTTTAATGTTTTGTTGAAAGTTTTATATTAAACTTTGGGTTGTTTATTTATACTGAAGTTTAAAATTTTATATTTCAAACTAAAATTTTTTTGATAATTATTGTAATTATTAGGTATAAAATTGTAATTCAGAAGCAAAAAATTGGAATTCAGAATAGCCATTTGCAATTCCGAAATTTTTTTTATATACCTATTATGTGAATTGCAATCTACTATTCTGAATTGCAATTTAAAGAGGTAGCATAACGCAATAAGGTGAACCTTATCCCAATCCTGACTCTATTTTATAAACTCATACACCCATATTCTCTTAGACCCATCTCGCGAGATCGCGTGAGAATATCTCTGACGAGATAGTTTTGTATTCTGTTAGACCTTTGACGAGACGAGATACCCATTTTTTATCTTGTCAAAAATTGTAAGCGATAGAGTATCTCGTCGAAGTGTTTTGTGTTTTTTTATCCAAAAATTTATTAAAATATTTATTTATTTAAATAAATAAATTGAATAGATAAAATAGTTATGTAAAGATTAATAAACAATTTTTCATTATTGTTTTTACATTATTATTAAAATTGTGTTTTTGTTTTGAAAAAAAAAAACACCATTTTTACTATTACTGTTTTACTACTGTTTATGTACTAAACTAAAAAATATATTTAAAACATAAATATCTTTATATTTATTCTTCATTTAAAAAATATTTTAAAACTAATACTAAAACCCCATACTAACACTTTCCAAAAATTTTATGAAACATATTTCGTTTATATACCAATAATTTTTTTTGATAGTAAAAAATGATCAGTACTACCAACAAATAAAATGTTCTATCGCGCCGCTTACAGTGTCTAACAGAAAGGCATATTCAGCGAGACGAGACGAGATGAATTTTTTCTTTTCGTCAACGATGGGTCTAACAGAATATGGGTGATAATTAATACTAATAAATAAATAAATACACTTTGTCTTACTAAAATAAATCAATTCATTTTTTATTCTTCATCTATCAACATTTACAGGGAATATGGAAAAATGTGAAGCTTCTTAACTGCAGCATAGAAATGCCTCAGTTCAAAGAAGTTAAATACATACCTATACTGAGAGAAAAACCAATGTAAAATTATATAAAACATAAATCAAATGATATATTATGTGTATAAAAAGGCGCCATTCGCGTTTTTGGTAAAATTTACATTGAAAATTGCAAATTACCGGACACAATGTTAAATTTACAATTCTAGTTATGAATTTACTAAAAAATAATGTAAAAAAATGCATTTCCATATTGTGAATTAATATATAAAAATTAGTATGTCAAAAATGTAAAATTTACAATTCTAGTTATGAATTCATTGAAAAACAATGTAAAATGTACAGTACCATATTATGAATTGATATGTCAAAAATGTTAAAATGCAAAGTTTTCTGATCATTTTATTTTATAATATTATATGTAAAAATAAATTTTACATTACCAACTTATATAATTAAAATATCAATATAACATGTTGGGAGGTTAAATTTACATTGCGTTATATAGAATTTGTATGGAATTGCACTCAAACGTTAAAATTAGTTGTATTATTTGTACTGAAAATTTAAAAACAAAGATTACACAGGATTACTTTGTAGCTAAGTTTTTTTAATTCATTTTATTTATTATATTCTTATAATTCTAAAATACTTATACTTATTTCACAATATTTATCATACTAATTTTTGATATATACATTTTGATTAACATTACTCAAATACCAATTTTATTAACATTTTTGTAAAGTAATGCTTACTGAGCATCGCCCATAGTTACTTTTCTTCTTCCAGATGGTTTAAATTCATCTTTGAGACGTGCTGTTGGATCTATTACGATGTTAATTAGAATTATGTATATATAATCAATCGAGTCTATAAATATAACAAAATAGTAAAATTAGTATAGTAGTTGAAATCAATCTGGTTATCTTTACCTATTATTTTCTTGAATTCTTCCAACTTTTCCAAAAAATGATATTCTTTTCCTCAACTATAATTTATTAAAATCTATGCGAATCTATTAAAATTAATAATAAAAATTACAAAAATGATTAGTTTTTGATTGTTGAAACCTACCAGGTCTGGGGCTCTTGCGTCTTTATAAGTTGGCCAATCAGTAAGAAATTCCAAATTAAATCTATTGACTTTGAGTTTTCTTGTCTTAAAGCAAATACTTTTTTCCCATATTGCTTTAACTGCATCCCAATCACAAACATCTCTACTCAAAGACGTTTTAAACGAATTTAATAAAAGTCTGTCGGTTCTGTCAATTTCATTCGATGTTCTAAAGTTTCAGTATTAAAAAGTATTTTACCTACTTTTATTTTTATTATTTTGAAAATGTTTTTATGTCTATTGCATATATATGTATACCTACTATTATTATTTTTTTTTTTTTTTCATATTAACTTCTTATATAATATTTAATTAACACATTCAATTTAAATTTTATAAATAACACATAATATATAAAAAAATTGTACTTCTTGTTTTGAAACTTAAATATCGACTGAACATATCAGATCAGAACAAGTTTTATAACCATCTATAATTATAATTGACAAGCATTTAAGGACCTGCGCAGTAGACACCTTTTCATTTTATCTCTCTTCTCCATAAATAAATCTTAAAATATAATAAGTAAGTTGTAAATAAAACAATAATGCGCACACAATTGAAAATTTTTTAATCATATGGTTTTATTATTCACCAAATACATTAAGAAATAGGTAGAAACGAAACAGAAAATGAGAAGTAAGGTATTTATGTTTTTTTTTAACGAAAACATACTAATTTCAAAGCTTTTCATTAAAACATGAGTGTTTTCTGCTTTGTAATATGAGAAGTCTATATCAGTCCATGGAAATCCCTAATCTTTTAAAAACTTTAAATTTGGATTTAACTTGAATTATAATAGCTCAACAGGGGCTCCTAGTGCAAATGTAGAATTTACAATGCGCATTTTGCGACTATGAATTGATAGAGAAAACGTATTATTTGATGTTTAAATATGTTATAATTTTAGAAAACCTATAGAATTATGTGTATTAAATATGAATTCATATATGATGTTTTAGAAGTTTACAATTCTAGATTATATTTTTATATTTTTCGGTATAAAAGTATTTTAAAAATTATCTTTGTTTATTCAATGTAAAATTTACAATAAATATGGTAAATATTATATTGTGGTTTTTCTCTCAGTGTAGGGAAGGAATTTATTTTGATAATAGGCTAACTTGAGGGACGCAGATAGAAATAAAAAAAAATTCAGTTAACACTAAAATTGAATATTAAGCCGATTTGAAGATCACATCTCCAATAAATCTGAAATTAAGACTATAATAACTATAATATAAGCATCGTTTATATAAAGCTATCATAAAACCGATATATTCTTACCCGATGCCAAATTTTGAAAAACCAAAAATGTTCAAAAGAAAATAACCTAAAGAAATAATTTAAAAATTCCAATGCAGGCTATTTATTTATTTATTTATTTATTTATTTCATTTCTCAAAAAGAGCTGTGTAGCCCGTATAGAGTATATGTACATGTATGTGATTTAACATATCAAAAATAAAAGTATTCAAAAGTATTCAGTGCAACATAATTATAATTTAACAATTTAATATAATAAGAAAATATTAAAGATTTTTTTTATTTTTTTTTTTTTTTATTTTTTTTAACAATTCAAATATAATTCAATAAAAATTCTAATTTTAATAATTGGACAAATACATTAATTTTAAAAGTTTTTTTGAATTTCTTACTGGACATATTTTTGACACTCAATGGCAAATTATTATATAACATTATTGCTGTGTTCATTATAGGTTCTATACCATTCAAATTAGCACCTGCATTGTATCGTAAATTATTATTGCTTCTGGTGTAGTGTTCATGTACGTCATTATTTGACACCAGATTGGTGTTTGTTTTTATTAAGTTATTCCTCATATTATGTATTTGTTTCATTTGTATTACTTCTTTATAGTGTATTAATTTTAGTATTTCATATTTTTTATGAATATAATCAGTTGAGGTTCTGTGGCGCAGTTGAAATAGGTTTTTTATTGCCTTATTTTGAGTTTTTTTAAGGCTGTATTATATTTTTCATAAATGTGTTACCCCAAATTGCTATTCCATACGTAATAGTGCTATGGAATAGACTATAGTAGGTAGAAATTTTTATTCTTTCTGGAAGCCGTTTCCCAATTTTCCTAAATAGTATTCGTCTGGTCTTCAGAATTAATTCATTAACCTGTTTATTCCAGTTTAAATCTGCATCAACCCAAATACCTAGATATTTATATTCATACACTCTATTTATGATAATATTGTTATAATATATGGACATGTCTTCATTCTTAGATTTAACTATCAGATATTTTGTTTTATTAACATTTACCGTGAGCTTGTGTAAGGACATCCATTTGTGTATGATTTGCATGTCTTGATTTATTCTTTCTTCCATTTCGTTAACATTATTTTCAGTGTACACAACAACTAAATCGTCAGCAAACAAGAACGGTTTTCACAACAGATTCAGATTTGAAAATCCGCTTATATAGCATGAAAATAGTGCTGGACCTAAGGAGCTCCCTTGTATAACACCATAGTCAACATATTTATACTGACTTGTCACTCCTTCACATTCTGTATACTGTTGTCTTTCATGGAAATAGCTTTCAAACCATTGATATTCTTTGCCTTTTATCCCGCATTCAAATAAGATTCTAAGCATAATCTTGCGATCCAATGAGTCGAAAGCTTTGGCCAGATCAAAGAATACAAGACATACTTTTTTAGATTTACTTACTGAATTCTGTATATACGATATAACATCAAATAAAGCAGCGTTGGTGTTAGAGTTTTTTGTAAATCCATATTGCACATTGCTGACCAAATTATTTTCTAGTAGAAATTGTGTTATTTGATTATTAACAAAAGTTTCCATTATTTTTACTGAACACAATAGATATTGATATCGGTCTAAAGTTGTTAAAATCATTCTTATCGCCAGATTTTTTATAAATTGGTATTACTTTGTTAATTTTTAGTAAATTTGGTATTACAGGAGGATCTTGGTAGGATATACTTCCTGCACATTCTAGCATACAGATAAATTAGATAGCGAATGGACTCAGTAGAGAGGAAGGAGACTGATATTTATTTAAATTTATCGGCGGATAAAACTATCCCCAGATGTATTAAAAAGGGTTTACACCAATATTGATATAGGTACATAAACTATGATTGACATAACCTGAAGAAGGATAATCTAGAAAATTGCTTTAGCTTTCATAAATAGAAGAAAGCTTAGGCAGATAATGGGTATACTATATATATAGGTATATATATTTTTTTTTTATTTTTACTGACACTTGTCAAGTAACTGAGAACTGTAGAATTTGTAAAGGGTCTTGATATACTCAATAATACATCAAACATATTCCCTGCAAGTGTGGATCTGGCAAAAACCTAGATTTTATAGTATAGTTTGAAGACTATACATTTATATATTTGAAAAACTAAACAAACATCCTTCAAGGTTCCTTTTCAGGATATATCCACAGATTTGTCACAGCTACGATTCTGTTTGCAAAATAAATAATCCCTTGGTTAGTATTGTAGAGGATACAATCAGAAATTTTAAATATTATAAATTTTCTAACTAGATTTTACTTTTATGAATTTTCTATCAAATTTAATATCCATAACTGTAATAAATCAGAATAATAATTTTCTAACCTCAAATCATCAGAATGCTTGGAATAATGTCCTTTTTATTATGTCGAAATCAACTCAACAACATAATATACATATATATATAAATATGTACATACATATTATAAAAATTTAATTGACTGTTCTCAGTCTTTATTATTCAGTCTTTTATTGAAATCGGAATCAAATATCAAATGTTAAAAAAATGTGTATTAAAAAACGACAGAAAGAATTTAACAAAAAAAAAAAAAAAAATTACACAATTCTCATTACCACCTATTGTTGAATGGCATCTGCAGTTTTGAGAGAATATCCTGTTGCGTTTCCTGTAAATATGTCGTGTGCCCTCGCAAATCTACATTTCTTCTATACTTTGATTTTATTGTTTTTTTTTTGTTTTTAATAAACAGTATGATTTAAAAAAAAAAAAACAAAAATACATAAACAATTTTACACTTAATTTATTACAAAGAATAACTGACAAAATATTAACGAAATATGTACTCGCATATAATGAAATCAGAAATATGTTTTTTTGATTTCTTTTCATTTAATTTTAGAAATTAAGAATAATTAAAAAAAATAAATAAAGAAAAGACAATCAATTGAAAATTTGCTTTATTTCATATACACAATATTTTAAAAATATTGATTTCAATTTTTGTTTTGTTTTATTTTATAAACCCTTCGTGATATTATGGGACCCGTAAATAATATTACATTTAAAACTTTCAAAATAATTGATATACCAAAAGTTGGTAAATGATGCAAATTATTTTATCAACTATACTTTATCCCAATAACATATTCTATTATGACAGTCCAATATCATTGTTAAGCAGTCTAATTAAAATAAGGCTGCGTAACGATATCCTGACAAAAAAAAAACTGCCAAGCTAATCAAAAATCGGTCTAATAACAATAGAAATTTAAAAAAAATTATTCAAAACGCCCCTACTGAGGAGCATTTTTCTTTCTCCAATCCTCAAACAGTCCATCAAGCTGTGCATACCTCTTTAAAGGTACAGTTTAAAACCTAATGTTTGGCTAAACTTAAAAAATAAAAAAAAAAATTTTAGTCAACATGTTTTTTTGATTCTACAGATTTATTTTGAAAATAGGTACATATTATATACCTATAATAAAAAAGCTGGATTTTCGGGATTCGCAAGGACAGATTTTTAAAAACCAGATTTTAATATAGCGGCATTTTCATGTGATTGGATTTTGATTCTTAGTCTTTTTTATAACTTAATATCGTACATCACCAGTCATCTGTCAAGACTGTTCGAATCAAATTTGAGATCTTTTGAGTTCGAAATGTAATAAATATGCAGCAATATTATCCCAAAACTTCATTATGTATACTCAAATACAACTAAGTTTAACTCTTCACACATTTCTTCATATTTCAATGATTCTAAAAATTTTTGTATTTTTTACTTCTACTTGTAGTTTATAATTCAATAAAAAGGCCCACATTTCGAAGGGGAAAAGAACCTATAAAAAAAAAAGAAGTTGGCTTGCAGATTTATTTGTAGGATCAACTGTTAAAATAAATAAATAAATAAATACTTGTAGTTCCCTCAGGTTTACCTTTATGTCACATATATCCTTCGATTTTTTGGTTTTCCTATATACAGTACTTTTATCATCAGGATTATTGAATAATATTTTTTGTGTGCTTGTGGCTATACCATGGCGACTGAATTTACATACCTACATGCATATTGTATAAAATTGGAAATACTGTATAGTTATTTAATACAATTTTAATCTCATCTTTGTATTTTATTCTACATGTCCATTTTAGTTCCTGTAAGTTCAATATTAAAATACAAATAAATAAAATAAATAAATAAAGCATATTGAGTCTCATTTTTGCCTCATATTGGCTCAAACCAGACGGTTCAACTTTCAACATATTTATTCTTACTTCCAGATGATTCATCAAAAACTATTATCACTTTAATATGTGTGTGTAAATATTTTATTATTAATAATAATAATTCCTGCATATATGCGCAAACATTTACTGAATCTAATATAAAATTTTGTTTACTTTTTTGTTTGTGTTAGTAGATTCTCTCGTTCACCAGCTAAAATTTTGTCAACAAAGTGATGAACGAAAATGGCTGCCGAAAAATTGGTTTATAGAAAAGGGGGAATGAAACGAAAGGAAAAAAGTGATGAAAGTTGACCCGTGTGGAAGTAGGCGTTAAGTTTCAATTTATACTCACGACATGACGATGCTATCCTTATGCAAAATTACCTTCAAAACTTTAACAACTGGTGTGTTAACAATAACCTTTTAATTAGTGTAAATAGATTTTTTTTAACTATATTTTAGTTAGATGGTATTATAAATAAAGCAAATTCCGTGTTGGGATGTGTTAAACGTTGGTCAAATGAATTTTCAGATCCCTATATATGTTCTTAAGTTGTCATCTTACATCTGTCTTGTAAGACCGAATCTTGAATATGCAAGTAAAGTTTGGTCACCGTTTTATATGGTACACATTTTTTTTATTTATTTTTATTTATTTCTAATTTTCAATTTTCAATTTATTACCAATTTCTTATATATATACAATATTTGCTTAAAATTAATATTATAACAAAAATTATAATTAAATTGAAATTATAAAAAATCATTCAAAAGATATGAATTTTAGTTTACACTGGTTCTATTTTATTAGATTATATTATACACTCTCTACGAGCAAGTGGGCTCATTTGAGAATTCTTAAATAAATAAATAAAATAAATAAATTAACAAATTCTTTAAAAAAAACTATACAGTAATGGGATGACCGTTAGTTTTGTATATTTTATTACTTACTTATATACAAAAGATTGATAGGATTGAAATGAAAAACTTCACAACAAAAGATTGATAGGAAAAACTTTCTTAGATTCGCTTTACGTCACTTGTCATGCTCTAATATATCCTATTATCTTACCACCATATGAGCAAAGACTAAAAAAATTGATATGTGCACATCGAACTTTAGGCGTCAGGCTTCTGATGTTATTTTCATTACAGAGATTATAAAAAAGGGCAATGTAAAATCAAGTTTCATTTCCAGCAAAATTATTATTAGAAATTTGCCCCGTCTACGCTCAATCATTTTATTTAAAATCAGTAATCATAGGACTAATTATGACAAATATATGAACCTATTAATAGAATGCTTATTATTAGGTAACATAAATAAATTTAACATTGATTTTACACTATCAAAGCATTCCCAAAAACAAAAATTGTACAATCATTATTTTTAGGATTTTGCTATTCTTTTATTTTGTTTTGTTGTTTTATTAAATTTTATGTAATTTTTTATTCAATTTTAATTTTTAGTTTAATTTTTAATTTTAATTTGATTTGCTTCAAACAACTATATGTATGCAATAATTTTGTTTTGTAAACTGTTTGTGCAGTATAAATAAATAAATTTTGCTCTCTGACCGGTCCAATTATTCTATAGGTCGTATGAATTTTTGTTCAGCTATACATTTAACATATCTGGATTTTTTAGATTTCAAGCTATGCAGATCCGACGCATTATCACAAAATCTTAAAATCAAATATTTGATTAGTTTTCAGGCTAAATTTTCTCAAGTTTATTGGAGCTTTGACGATGAAGTGAGACTTAAAAAAAATAATTTGTTGAAACTCTGCTTGCTTTTAAAACATAAAATAAAAGCAGTTATTAGGTCAAAACATCTAAGTAACACGATTTCACATACAAAAAAAATAGACCTACTTTATTACTTCGCTTAACAATACGATATTCTTATTATGATTATTAAAATGTATGTAGGTTCTGTTTTCTCCAATCTATTTTCTTCTATCTATAATTTCTGTAATGTAACACAATATTATACATACATATACGCATAATTACATATATAATTGTGCAATTTTGTTTAATTTATAAATATTTTTAATTTAAAATGTTTTAACAATACAATTTAAAAATCACCTGATGGCACAACAGCACAGTTGATCCTGTAAATTAAATATTACAAATTTTGATTAAATAAATTTCTCCCAGGATACACACAAAATTGAAATTATTATTGTTATCATATTTATTTGTTAAATATTGTCTACAATAATTTTAAATTTAAAGTAATATTTTTTGTAATACATATAGCTATATATATATATACATATATACTAATAAATAATTATATTATTTACATATCAATATGTATATCAAACTATATTTACATACATTTATTTATGTCCCTTTAGGTTATTTTTCCATTATATTTTTTTTCCAGTACTAAAGTAGTAACATTTGGCCGATTATTTACACAAAATAAACAACTCTTTAAGTTTGAGATTCAATTCTATATTTATAGTTTGGAGAGGATGTACACTTTACTTTGATTTGTTGAAATATTTTTTGAATATGTATTAAAAATGTTATTATTATTATTTTTTTTTATGCACTGCATTTAATCATGTTTTGATGATTGTGTTTCGATTTTCAATATTTTTAATGGTTTTGTTATTTTATTAACAAAACTAACATCATTACGAGTATAAAACAAAAAATAACCAACCAAAAAAAAATAAAAAGAAAAACTTGAAAATTCTGTTTTAAACAAATAAAGAAGGCACATTATAATCACTATTTGTATATAAATATACAACATACATAAATATGTATGAAAAAATTTAGTAAATAAAATAAACAGAGAAAAACTTATGATAAATACAGTGGATGACAAAATTATTTGCACATTTGCCCAATATTTAAATTTGGATTTAAAGTAGACGATAGGTATATAGCGCAAATGCGACACTGAGTAGAATAGCTCAATACAATACAATATAATACAACAATACATTACAATAGACTAATAAACTATGTACCTATAACTGCTAGGGTTTCCAATTTGAATATCTGGATACCCGATTATCCGAATTATCCGACCAATTTTGACTATTCGATAATCCGGATAATTTTTATTTAATATCCAATAATTCGGATATTTTTTTATTTACACCATTAATACATAAAATATAAAATATTTATGTATTTACATTAGAAACACAATAATGTACCTACATATAATATTAAAAATTTAATTAAATCAAAACTCAAATTTAATTTGTAAAAAATTTGAGTTTTGACTCAGCAGTCCAAAATTTGTGAAAATTTTAAATACTTGTGCTAGCGCACCGGTTCATAATAAAGCATCCTGTAAATAAAACTTTAAATGAATTAGGGCAACAGCAAATTTCAGAGGAGAACATATCAATTTTAAAAGAACTGTTAGATGTCCTAAAATCCTTATGGTGTTATTAATCTTCTTAGAAACAGGAAATATTCCACATTTCACTAAATATTTTGATTATATGCTTCAAGATATGCCTCCATTGCTTTGGCAATAGAAATTTGAAAATGATTCATGTATCTGGTTATGACAATTACAGTATTGAGCACAATGAGGTGGAGGAAGTAGTTTGCGAAATTACAAATGAAAGTGTGTAGGAAAGTAAAAACATTGCAAATTAAATTAAATAAATGAATTATAAAACACCATTAATATTAGATTTAATCTATTATCTTTAATTTCTTATTTGTTATCCGGATATATCCGAATATTTTGAATTTTCTGTATTCGATATATGGATATTCATTAATGCCGGATAATTGGAAACCCTAGTACCTACATTATGAAATTAATGATTACTGAAATTGAAGCATGTGTCTCAAAAACATATCTGAGCTATGCCGAAAACCTATACTCCTTGACGAAAAGTAAAATATAAATATATCAAGAAATAATGTAATATATACTATCACTTGCCTGTATTTTGTATATGTACAATTTATGGGTTAGGTTTGGTATGAAATTCCAAATACCAAATCCTAAAATACTAAAATCCCCAAACTCAAAATCCCGAAATATTTTCTTAATTTACAAACTAATTTTCTGTGTGGAAATAATTTTCTGAGCGACTGTGTACAATATGAAATTTAAAAAATGGCAAGGATATAATATTTTACAAGGATATATATTTTTCAATTATTCAGAATATATATACTTAATATATATTTGTCTATTAAGATATATATATATTATATATATATATATATATAATTGTAAAAAACAACTTCATAGTACGAAATTGCCTATTTATGTTAAAATAATCGACAATCGAAAAATGTTGTGCTGACAGTAGAGTTCATGAATCCTTACTGTGAAAATTTTACGTAAGGCTGCTATTTCATTGTCCTATATATGTACACATAGTTTTGATCTATATCTTAAAAACACAAATTTTTTTGTTACAATATGTTATTCCAAGACTGGTTTGAACTGGCTGGCTACCGAAATTGTTATAGAAGGCGATTGCACATGTTAGAGACAGAGTCCATCAAACTATTGTGTATAGCGAACCTCTCCCCCTAAAATTATTTGTCAGCAATATTTCGTGCTATATATAGCTTCCTATTAATAATATTGTTTGCATTAGTTCTGAGCATTGCTGCAGTAAAATCTGTGAATCAATTTTACAAAAAATCATATTATTTTGTATGATTGTCAAGAGAAAAATCGATGTGACCTTGAAACTACAAAACCCTGAAAAATTTTACTCTTGACTTGGTATGAAAAGACCACCTATAGTATCTTAAACAAAGGCCGATTGACTATCGTTTTAAATAAAAATATCCGTAATTGAAACTTGGCTTAACTACGTCTAATTTATTCAATATTTCTTTCATTCCAATTTGTTTTTTTGCTGTTGTGCTAATATCATTTACTAACTTTGCGCTTTAACTATACTATCCACATTGTTTTTGAATCCATCCAAATCGTTTTTGGTCTTCAATCGTGATTTAATGTGAATATTCAATTTCCTTTTTTTTTGTTCTAACAGATTTTGTCTATTTTAAGCTTTTAGATTTGTATTTTTTTTCCCTACGAAGGTGGCCCTAATATGTCAGAGCTGGCATGTAGGCTCTTAGCTCTTTATGCCGTCCTCCACCCCTCAACTTAGTCGACCCTTTTGATAAAGGCCAATAGGTCTGGAGGATTTATCCTGCAGAAGTTTTCTGAGGTTATGTAGTGCATTTCCAGCACCCTTGAAAGAGCTAAGCACTCTCCTACAACGTGTGTGGAAGTTTCTTCCTCTTCCAGACAGTATCTACAGGTTGGGTCGTCACTTAGTGCTAGTCTACACATGTGCTTATTCATGTGGTTATGACCAGTAAGTATGCCCACCATCTTCCTGCAGTCTCCTCTATTGAGGGTTAGCAGAAAGTTGGTTATTTTGGTGTTTATTCTTGGTGCATATATTTTGGAGACCCTGTGGCCTTCAATACGCTCCCAAAGAATATTTGCTTCCCTTTTCAGGGTGTTTTCTATTGACAGCTTAATATTGCCAATAGATATACCAACTGCCGGTTCCGGGCCATGAATGTTTCCCGCCGATGATCTGGCTAGTTCGTCAGCCAGATTTGTATTACTCTTAAGCCGAATGTATTAATTTTGGTTGGATATGAGATTGACGAGAACTGATAGAAATTCAATAATATTGAAAAAAAGTCTAAAAAAACAGATATTTCCGTATTTCACGTATTGCAGAAGTGTACGCATTTATGAATATGCTTGATGTTCCAATAAATAATTTTTCAGATCATTTTATTAATCTGACACAATTTTAGGAATCAGTCACCAATTTTTTCAATCCCAGCAAATTAAAAGCCAAAGGATAAAACTTAAAAGAAAATGAAACAGCAAATTTTGTTTCTGATATCCAAAACTGGCTTCCCACAACTTACGAAACTTATTTAATGAAATAATTTTTTTGTATAGATGGCAAAGAAGATTTACATTTTTAATTTTATTTCTGATGTGGACAAAATTCAGTACGTTAAAATATAGTTTATAGGCTATACAATTTTAAGGATTTACTGAATTTCAATTTTCAGGATTTACCGAATTTTTATATAATGATTTTTACATGATATATAACACTGTAAAAAGTGCACGTCTCTAAAGGTTTATACAGCTAAAACTGAAAATCATGCGCAGAGCACCTATATTCGATTGTCCATAAAGGAACACATACCGATGAGGACAGTTTAATTATTTGCACAGGTTCGTGTAATCAGATGTAGGTACCGAATTAGATATTGAATCTAGTATCAGGAAAGACTGTACAACTTTCGACATGCTCTCAAAAATATGTCAATCAAGCAACATATTTTTGTTCACTAAAATAAAACATTTCGAGTAAAATGTAATATCAGTCCTCTTGTATAGACCTACCAAACATAAAAAATTTCAAACAACATCATTAGGAAAGTTCTATCTCCCACCAATTGAATTTTCCGGCGCATTCTTAACCTTCATTAGCTTCAAACGATTTCCAAGAGAATATTTTGACATAAAAACCAACCAAAAGTTAATAAACGTAGAAATCCGGTAGAAAAAATGGCTTCGAATATGCTCTGATAAAATCAGACAAACCCATCAAATCCAAACAATGTTCCAAATGAAAGCCTTAGAATAAACGTCAGGTCAGAAGATCAAGAACAACCTAACATAAAACGTATGGTCGCAGCTACAAAGGTTAATCGAATCGAAAATATGATACAATAGAATTAGTTTATTTCCGCCAACATGCCCCATTGATAGTGTTGGAGGACAACTATTATGATGGATATAATATTGGATTTTATAGTTGTATTTCTTTATCATAACCTTGGGTGAAATTGAAAAATTAAATATTATTTATAGAATATGCTGTAGGCTCTAGGTGAAACATTATTAAAATTAAATAAATATTAAAACTCTAGGCATGTTTCACATTTTTATTAAATATCTTAATCGATTTCGGTTGTTACAGCATCATCAGTGATGAATTCTAATCAGTCTTCTGATGATGGTGTAATAACCGAAATCGATTAAAATATTTAATAAAATTGTGAAACATACCTAGAGTTTTAATATTTATTTAATATGAAAAATTCGACACTGACGCACTATGTAATAATTCAGCATTTCATTTGCTAAATAAAAGCTGAATTGTTTACAACTGCCTGAGTGTTTAGTTTTTGAATTCATCATCCGTTATTTTCCATTTTTTTTTCTTGAATTTATTTTTCTTTCCATAAGCTGAAGGATGGACCAACAAACAAAATGAAAAATCATTAGTATAAATTTTATTAAAAAAAAAAAGTAAAAATTTTAAATAAACAGCTTTAAACAAAAGAAAAAAAAAACCAAAAATAAGGAAGAACTGATCAAAAATTTTGAATGATATTTGGGGTGTTTTTGTTTACTTTTTTAAATAAGTTGCAACCTGTAAGGATTTTTGTTTTTAATTTTTTTTTTTTTTTTTTAATTTCAAAATATAAAACAGTTTTTTATTTTTAAAATTTTTTTTTTATTTTTCTGTTTTTTGACAATTTGTTAACTTTTTAAATACGATATGATGATATTTACAGGAAGATAAGTTTTAAACATCAGAACAACAAGCTACAAAATAACAACTTTTGATATTTTGCTTTTATATATTTTTTATTCTTTTATTCTTATTTATATAAGGATAAAAGGATAAAGAAAAGGATGTTTATATATATATATATATATATATATATTTATAATAGGTATATATGTGTTTGTGTATTTATAAATCGCATGAACAATTTTTTTTTTGTTATTGGTTTCTGCAAACAGATTAAAAGAAGAAATTTTCAGTTGTTCGCATCCTTTTTATCAACAAAAGTGTATAATGAATATGATGCGAGGATCTGATTTGATCTGATCTGATGAATTCTTAAAATGATGATGATGATGAGCTCTTCGAATCCCTGTAGATAGCATATATATATGTAAATAAAATGTTGTTCAAAATTTTTGATTTTTATTAATTTTTGTTTTTGTTTTTTTATTATTCTTTTATTTTTTGAGTGAATTAAAAAGTGACACTTTTAATTTTATTTATATTGTGTTAAAAGTTTATTTCATATTATTTTTTTTTTTTTTTTGCTTATTATTATTTTTCTTTTCAATATGATATACACTTATAGTTCACCCATCAGGATTCACTTATTTAATGAATGAAAGGGTGTTGACACGAATACTTTTTGTTAATTATTTGTAGATTTTCTTTTTTTTTTTTTATAGATAACTGATAAATAATAGTGAAGTACGTACATACTATCACTGTTAGTTATTTAATTTAACCAACCATCCATATTAACGTTTTTTATTTTTTTGTTAAGATTCAGTTATTTTTTAATGTATTTTATTTATTCTTCTTTGTTATTTACAATTTTTCTATATAAAAAAAAAAATGTTTTCCCATTTTATAAAACAAAATGTGGAACAAATATATTAAAAAAAAAAAAAAAAAAAAATCTTTTATTTACAACTTTAAGAGTGTATAAAATAGTTAGTGAAGAAAAATATTGCATTTTCTTAATTATTCACATAAAAATTATAAAAAAAAAAAATAATGAATTTTGTATTGAAAAAACTAAAAAAAAAAAAATAAATTTTATTTTTTTATTCTCGAATAAATAATTATTTTTAATGTTGTAATTAATTTAATATGATGCCTATATTATACGAAATGAAGTTTTTAGTAATTTGAATAATCGCATATTTTTATGAAAGAAAATCTTGTCAACGAATTTTGAAGTGATTTTATTTTAAAGTTAATTAGATTTTTGTTTTTGCTTTAGTTTTTTTTTTTTAGTTGTTTTAATTAATTTATATTTTTTTACGAGTATATCTAAATAAAATTTTTAAATTTAAATTTATTCAATTGTATTGAAATTTTATGTAGTTTTGGTATATATTGTTCAAAATATTTTATTCATCATCATTGGTACTATAGCACTAAATTCACTCTTGATCTCCTTCAGTAATTTTTTACTAAAAACATTTCAGTTGTTAACACTCTTTTACTTCAGTTCTTCATATTAAGTTTTTTTGCCAGTTTTCTTAAATGCAAAATGTATAACAACATATTTTTAGGTCTATTTTGATATTGTTTTCTAACTGGTAATCTCTTCATAATACTTTTTTTTAATTTTTAAAAAATCTCTGCTCATAATTTGTTGTCTATCTTTCTATTGGCTATTTTTTTCATTATGTCTTGCCTTGTTGCATAAAGTTGATATACAAGAACTGATGCGTCGAATAAAATGAATTTTTTAAATTAATATACGCTGAGTCTCTTAATAGGTAATCGAAAAGCCCAGGTTTGATTCACGGCCTAGTACAAAATATGGTTTATGGATTTTTCGACCAGTACCCTCTTTGTCATGGCAACAAAATAAATAACAAACAAATAATTGAGAGTATAAATTGAATATTTAGTAGCTCTTTCTGAGATATGTTTAATAATAAATAAATGAAATAGAACTACGTTGTTTAAATATACCTAGGTCTAACAATAGAGCATAGCAGTTTTTCACATTTAATTAGCTAGCAAAATATTTAATGAAAAGCCAGAAATTTGATAAATAAATACCCGAAAACAATGTAGTTAATATGTATAGTGAAAACTTGCAGTACCTCACTTAATTAAATAGCAAAGGGTAATTCTAATTAAATTACTGTCAAGAACATAAAGAAAAAAAATAATTAAATTTAAATTGATTTTTCAATAAACTGGTTCAGAATAAATATGGCATCTATGACAAATTTCTATTCTATTCAATAAAATTTAATTTAACGAATCATTTATCATTTTCACTTATATAGAATGGATTCAGATATTGTGGTTCTGAGACTGTGGTTTAGTTTAAGTGATCACTACTTTCAATGATTAAAGTTTATACTATTGCTATTCTACTTAGTTTTACTTGCACCTCTAGTCTACCGTATTGTAGAAGAGACGAATTTTGAATTTCATTAATATAATTATCCTAATCAAACACTTTATTCTAATTCCAATTCCCTATAGACACCACATTGCAAATTCTTTCACAATTTAAATTGACAATAAATAATACAAAATTTTAAATTATCAATTAAAAATATTTAATTAATTTTATCTTTGTTTTATATTAGTATTAGTAAATAAAATAAAAAATAGAATTAAGCTGTCATCAATTAGAAATATTTTGAATTTGCTATAAATCAAAGACACAAACCAGAGTAAACTTCAAATTATTCAACTTTAGTTCAATGGCAAATTTTATGTACATATATAATAAAATGTCATAACACAATTAATAAATAATATTAAGTCAATCATTGACTAATTTTACTTATTTCGGTTTTTGGTTTTAATTAGATTTAATTGATATAAACGCAATTTTAATTATTTGAATGACTTCCAAATTAATTATTTATTTCTATATATAAAATAGGCATTGGCTATTTATTATTTTTTTTATTCATTATTAATTTAATTCTATATACATTATATGGATATTATTCGATATAAATTAAAAACAAAAATATACATATTAATAAAATATTATTTATGTGTAAAAATTGTTATTAAAAGTTAATTTTATTAAAATAATAGTTGAAATTCCTCACTATATGAGTCATAATTAATTTTAATTGAGTTAAAAATTTAATTAAATTAAAAATTTTTAATTTAAAATATTAATTTATAATATAATAATAAATAAAAATAAAATTAAAATTATATTATAACATATACCAGCTACTTGTAATTTGTTATTTTCAAATCTAATAGGTACTGACAACTGAATGCTTCTGACTATTATCGTATAGACAAAAAGTGTAGGTAGAATATAAACTCGCTCTTATTGATCTTTCCATATAAATTTAATGTGCATTTGTAAAAAAATTTGTCTGGGAATTGGTTCTCTCTATGTTAGCTTAATAATAATCAGCAGAGTCGAAATACTAATTCTTATACTATAATATTAGAACATAATTTGTTGTATTAAAAATTTGTTGGAGAAATTAACAATTAAATTTTTGTATCGATTTGTGTTAGTATAGTAGTCGGTAATATATTTTGATCAATCGAATTTTTTTTTTGTAAATTGAGGAGCTCTATGTAACCGCGACCTTTTAAGATCTATTGTACTTCCCCACTTTTATCTTAGAATTGCAGGTCTATGTCCTTGATAAAGGCTATTATTGCTTTGTCGAATATGCTGTTCTGAATAATAATTAGTATCTTGATCGGTTTAAGTTGTTTCTAATTTACTATAGTTTTAAACTATTATCAACAGACTGATCAGAAGAAAGAAAACTGATATAATCTTTAGACAAATAGATATAGCGTGCAGGAAGTAAAAAATTGAGCTGTTGGGTCAGACCTGATAAGTGATAACATAACTATCTTAACTTCTCATACTAATTTATTTCTTGAACAAACTATACCGACAATCCTGTCTTGTAAATTTTGAGGGCTAAAATTAGAAAATGATCTGGTCATGCAGGTTGTGTTGGATTGTACCCCTAACAAGCCAAAAAAAATTATTTTGTTATGAGATCTTCAAATATGTCTCAGTTATTGGATTGATTAAATGACAATTTAAAATTAACTATTGTAACGATAATGGGTGTAAGCAGGGAAATTGCCGAAGCAGTTTACTCAAATACAACATTCATTTCACTGATGTAGTACAAGGAATTAAGTGAAAGAGTGAAATAAGAACACAAAGGTATAACATTGTTACATTGTTAAATAGTATACATTGTATTATAGTGGTAACCTGGTAACACACAAACATCTTAGGATAATATGGAACAGGGTTAATTGTTATATTATTGAAAATGGTCAAATATTTTGCTTTGAATATTTTACTAAAAATGTTTATTATGTACAAATACGCGTATTTCGTCTACTATAAACTTGTAGACTTCATCAATGTTTTTTACTCGACTAAGGAAAAAAATTTAAAATTGTCTTATTTATGCTAACTGAGGGATATGTATAGCAATTTGATGCTTTTTCAACGCTGACTAGTGATTGGTTTACTTATAATTGAGATATCACAGCTATAGAGGTTTGGCTTATTAATGTTAATCCAAAACAAAAAAAAAATCCATAATAGTTTTTACCACAAATAAAAAATCCACAAAAAACGATCCTTGTTTTGCTTTTACGCATTTCACTTTGTTATGTACAGCACTTTATGCGAAATTCTGAGTTAGAAGAGATTTTAGAGTTGGATTCAAAATCAAAGTTCTACGGCTTTTACAGAATATTTATATAAATTATTTTTATGCATAGCCGCTGTTGGATACAGCGAGGATATTTCCTTTTTCCAAAATTTCCCACAATTTTATGGATTTTGAATTTATGGATTTTTTTTTGTGAGTTTTATTGACAATGGGATTGTTAACATAGTAGCCCAAAACAGTATTTTAGGCTTTACTCGAAACAATCAAAGAATTTACAATATGAATAATCAAAGAAAAATTCAATAATATGTATATCAAAAATATCAGCATATGCACGAACAGAACAAGCTGTGAAAATTTATAAAAAAAGAAAATTTTTACTCAAAAATAAGTCCAATATACGAAAAAATACTCAGCTACGATACAATAACCAAACTATGTATATTATAGTAAAATTGACACGAACTACAACTTGCAAATGAAACGGCATTAAAAATTAAAAATGCATCATTTTCATTTGAAAGAAAAAATATATACAACAGTACATGAAAGTATCAGGGCACTAATTCGAAAAAATTAAATATGACTAATTCCGGTCAAAGTCAATAAACTGTAGAGAGACAAACTTGACAGCGAAGCTAGCGATCACTATCTAGTCAAAGCAGTATTATGCCAAATGAAGAAGAAGTTAAGTTTTTATTATTACTACGAAATATGTATGATAAATTGGATGGCAACTGATTCTTTTGATGAACTGAGTCGCATAAAGTTCAAAATAGCTATAGAGAAAAAAAAAACAAACATAAAATTTGATTTGAACTGAAAATTTACTTTCGGAATACAATTTTAAAATAATTATTATAAACGCAATAATAATACCCAAGTTTAAATTTCAAATTGAAAATTTTCAGTTTCCTCATTTCTTATATCATTTTAGTAAACACCATCGATTTCTCTCTTCTTTTTTTTTTTTTGTTGGTTTTGTAATACAAATTCATATTAAACATATCCTAAAATTTAAAAATTATATTCTATTCACTGTATACAAAACAAGCTCTCCTTAATATAAAATCCACCCCCAATAAATTTTTAAACAAAATTTTAACAAAAGATTGTCCTGTCCGCTTCTGTCCAACCCCAAACAAAAAAAGAAAAAATAAAAATAATAAAAGAAAATATGAAATGGGTTTTTAACAAAATTTTGATAATACCTAATAATCCCAAATTTAAAAATAGAAAACATAAAATGTGGATGATATAAATTGGTTTAAATTTTTACAAGGGTCAGGTTAAAGGACTTTTGTTATGAACACACATATATTATATTGTCCTACCAAGTAATATTTCTATACATATACATATATGTAGTTGTCATAATTTTAACTCTCAAACCCTGATTTTATTATTTTTATTTTCATTATTTTTATCCATGATAAGCTACTTAAATATCCTAAATACTACGATTAAATCAAAAAAATATGAACTTAACTGCTGCGAAATAACAAACAAAAAAAAAAAAAAATACACAAAATTAATAAAGTGACATCATGGTAATTTGAACTAATTTAACTCTCTTTCGAAAAAAAAAATATTAATATACATACGTTATATATAATAATAACTGTAATCAATTATTATAGTTACTAATTTTAATAAACTCTTTAAACAAAAAAAAATTAAATAGAGGAAGATTCGAATTAATAATATTTCCCATACAAATACATGGTACTCATAACTATTTTCATCAAATATATAAAATATATATATATATAAAATTGCCGGAAATAGGTTATTAACAAGATTCTCAAACAAACTTCCAACCCAATTTTACAATATCCTCATATATATCGAACATTATTATATGATTATTATGGATGTTAACATTGTTGTTAAACTGAACATAACAGGAGTGAGAGATCGTGTGCCAATAACGTCGGTCAATTTGTTACAAATTAACTTACAAAAATAACAAAATAATAACAAGTAAAAAAAAAAAATGAAAATAAATGAAACTCCTTTTATTTGAATATAATCGTTGTAAACCGAAACTGTTTCCGCTTATTATATTTTATTAAAACAATTAGGGTGGGTTAATTAAAAAAAAAAAAATTAAAAATAAGAATTTTGTTGTGTCCAATTTACTGGTATTACTTACGTATGATACAGTCAATATTTAACCAAGTTCTTCTCTTGGAAAATTAGAGTTAGTTTTAGAAAGTGTGAGGTTATTTGATTCCGGACATCAGTAGATAAATGAAATAAAGACGTTCGACAAAATTGGAGAAATTTCCATATCAAAGCGCCGGGTAATATTAAATTAGGAAACCAAAAATTCATAAAGTATTTAAGAGTAATCTTACAGCATAACCTTAATTACACTGATACATGAACACATTAATAATAAAATAAATTTTTGTATGATTTAAGTTAGAAAATAATATAATAATACAATAAATACAATATAATACAAATAAATATACATATATAAAAAAAAACTTACATATTATAAACTTCAATATCCAATATTTTTTTGTATATCAGTAAGATACTATAACTGACAAAGAAATAGAATCTATATCAAAACAAATAAACACGAAATAATACAGGAAATATTAAAGTCAATTCAAATAATTTAGCGCATGTTTACAATCTTGTCAGAGTTGTATCTTCAAAAAACAAGAAAACCTATTCGATTAAATACAACATTATCTGTGATATAGCTACCTAGAGTACCTACCATAAATTTTCCCAATGTTACATAACCTAGAAAAGTAAAAACAATAACTGTCAGTCAATAGAATATACGATGGATAATGTTAAGCGCAAGATGTTTGATAAATCAAGATCTTAGAATAAATTTGAATATTTTAAAAATATTTTGATTAAAAGTTTTGTATTGAAATTACATCAAGAAGTTTTACATGAACACTGTTGTTGCAATAATACAGTATTGAAAAACTTACCAAATTATAACTTTTTATAATTTTTATAACTCACACATGAATTTATGTTAAATCTAAATATATGTTGTGAAATTAGTTGAAATCAATGGCGTTAAATAGAATCGTACTGACATCTGATAAGTTGCCTAACGAAACACTCCTTTAATTAAAGATAAATAAATAATTTTGTTTAATAAATAACTGTTTTTTACGTGGTTGTCTTCTATAATATATATAATGAAATTTATCTAGGAAATATTTCTTATCTTAGGAAATTGTTTTTTTACAAAATTTTGGCAAAAAATCACATACAAGTTTTTTGAATTTCCGCTAATGCAAATGGGTTTAACAATTATTTTTTCAATTGATTTTGGATCATAGCTTATTAGAATATTAGACAAATAGAAAAATTTATCAAATTTGAACCTCTTAAATTTTAAGTATACTAAATTTCTTCATAATTACAAATTAAATATATTGTAATGTTTTTACATTGGATTAATAATTATTTTTAATAATTTTCAACTTAATGACTATTCAACTATTGCTATATAACTATCAACATACATTCTAAATAATAATTACGAGTAAATTAAATATGAGCTCTATCGTATATGGGCTCTGCCATTCTAATTTTGTTGGTCTGGATTTATTGTAGCCAATAAAATTTTTAAGATTTTAAATATTGCTCAATGAAAATCCACCTTAAAGTTTAAGGATTTAAAATCTTAAAAATTTTATTGACCCTAAAAAGGGAGATAGCTTATTGAATTTTTATGTAAGAAAAAAATAGACAGTTGCAAGGAATTCTCTAAATTTGTATTTGGGATATTTTTTTTATACACAAAAAAACAACAATTCAACCGTCAAAATATACCCAATATTTGTGAAAATATCCCCGATAAATGATATTTTGTGTTCTTGTCGTACGCATTGAGCTCTCATATAAAATAATGTCATTTCATGTTATCTCCCTTTTTAGAGCCGATAAAATTTTTAAGATTTTAAATATTGGTCAATTAAAACCCTGCTTAAGTCTTATACAAGTACAATTTCTACACTTAACCAATTTCTGACATAACGACTACACCATATTTCGTCTGCTAATATTTCGGCTTTTATTTTCAAATTTAGTAAAAAAAATTATTTAATCCACCCTAATAAATTATTAATATAGAAATATGTATATGTATGTATATTGAATTGTTATTTCGAATGCTGCTTAAATTCATATCTCGTATTTGAATTCAATGCGTTTGCTATTATTTGTATTAGATATATTGTTTCACTCAACTTACTGATCTTTCCCTCCCACCCCATTTCTACACATTTTCTATCATTCAACTGAATCATTTAAAAAAATTTCTTTTCCTATTTATTATTATTTTATACAAAAATGAAATCAACAACATAAATATAAAAAAAAAATAATTTCCAAATACATATATATATATATATATATATATACTCAATCTCTTATATATATATATATACCTCCTTCTACAAAATATCTTTTTTGTTGCTGCCGCTGCTGTTTTATAGATGTACACAAATCAAAGGGTATACGAACTTTATTATTATTGAAAGGAATAAAAATAGTCAGTTAAGGGTGTCTGCAAATAACATAATTACTTCCGGTTTTCTGCTTATGAAAGATTATGTATTATAAGTAAATAAAAATATCATTTAAATTGTGACACCTTCTTCAAAAATATGTGTATATGTACTATTTATATCTATATAAATCACATTCATAAATTTCAATTTTTTTTTTTTATATTAACATCTTATATTTTATACTACTACGGTATGTGGATATATTTATTGTACACTACACTGGTATATCTAAGTTTCTCAAATTGATTTAGAAGAGCAAAAGGCAGAATTTATAGAGAATTAACTCTAGAAATTTACATAGTAAAGTTTGTAAACTGTAAAAACAAATACTAATTGAAACAGGATGCTTTTTTTCTTTACAAATTTTTAGAACTTTGGCAGCTCGCTGCCCTCTTCTTTTTTTTTTATTTTTGTTTTTTAGTAATTTATAAAAAACAAATCAATATTTTTCACACACAAAGGAATAATTTTCAATTGTTTTTTATTTTTTCTGTTTATATTTTTATCCTTCGAAATTAAAGTACTTAACAATAACAGGATTTTAATGCCCATAATTTTATTAAAAAAAAAAAAACAATAACAACACATATTTTTTAATATAGAGAGAGGGTGGAGGTTTAGATTAAAATAACAAAAAAAAAAAAAAAAAACATAAGGTCTTTAAGTAATTGAGTTTTGTCAGTTTTAAAATTATTTTTGAATTTTATTATAGACCATAATTCAGTATTTTGGGGTTGTGAACTTGTCTGTTTTTTTTTTCGGAATTGGTATGAGAAAAAAATGAAGATATTTTAAAATTCAATCTTATTATAATTGTATTGTAAAACATCATCATCATCATCCGTTGAGTATGTCGTTACGGAATTAAGAAATCTTATGATTCTGTTTTTTTTTGTTTTTGTTTTTATATCCAAAGTACTAAGATTAAAAAAGCCGACATTTGGCATTATTACATTGTGCATATTGTATATATATAGAGAGAGATACAAATGATTGTCGATATTTTTGATTCTTTTATTTTCAATTTGTCACTCAATGGCCATTCAGTTCGATTCACTAATGATTGAGTTTTCTTCTTTTTATGTTTTTTTTTTTTTAGATCTTTGGATTTTTGAGTACCATTTTTGGTTTGTGACTGAAATTGAGATATCTAAGTGGTAAAGTCTTTTGAAGTTTTTTATAATTATGTAGGTAGTAGGTATGTATGTATATGTATTATGCATATTTTAAAACTAATATTTCGAATTTTAATTAGAAGTCGAAAAAGATCAAAGATGATTAATTAATGCAAAAAATAATAATGTAATGTGATATTACGATACGAACGTGGTCAAGTATAGCTTTTTAAATATTTTAAATTCTAAAGAAAAAGGTGATATAAGCGATATCTAGACCTACAGCTCTTCTATAGCTATTATTTCGACTTTGTGAAAGACCTGGAAAGTTTAATAAATTACAAAAATAATAGAAATTTTATTTTTCACTACTATTTGTGTCATTCTTAGACTACTTTAACCTACAAAAATTTACAAAAACAGTTTTTCTGTGCATACCTTTAATATATAAATACATATATAAGCACTGCCTTTTAGTTTTTATGTTCTTAACTTTGTTCACTATATTTTTAACAATTTTTGATAAATAATATATACATTTTTTGCAGATATTGGATTATTGGAAAAGTAAGGATTGAAATAAGCAGTACTAAGATCAATAAAATAATTTCTGACAGACTATATATGACTTTGAACTGCTCCACCGGTTATAGAGAATTTTGCAAGTGTGAAAAAATCAATATCGACTTGCATAATTTTGGGGAATCTGATATTGTTACTTTGGAAATTTCGAATATTTGGAAAGCTTTCCATCGAATGTGACACGTGACTTTCACATCCAAATGTCAAACTTTATATAGGTATGGTATATGTATTTCTTGGATTGCTTCATATGAGTCTTAGTCGACGGATTCCCGTTCAAAAAAATATTCTTAATTCAGTCAATCTTCAATCTAATTTATTATAGCTTTGCAGATGATATTACTCCAGCTATATCCTATGATTTTCTTTGCAAATATAATTCTGAAACTATAGCCGAAATTAGTAATAAAAGTTAAAAAATGGTTAATATGATTGAAAATGATTTAATTAATATTATTGTCATGAAAGAACTAAATTATTAAATTTTTGAATTAAATTAATTTGTATAGCCTTGAAATGAGAGAAATCTCTTTAGTCTAAAGTGACCATACGTCCCGGAATATGCAGGACTTTCCCGGATTTAAACATACGATTTATTCCTGCATTGAATATTTTGCCGAAAAGTGTCCCGTATTGTACATCTGGTAACCCCCCAAATGTTCGCCCCCGTTTGAATATAAAGGATTCGATGATGACTATGGACAAATAAAAATAAAATTTCAAAAATAATTAAATTAAATTAAAAAAATATAATATCATAAATATAATATGATAAAAAAATAAAATAATATTTAATCTATACTGAAAAACAGTTGTAACATAAATTTTAAATTAGCATAAAAATTTACACTGAGATAAATTCTCCTGAACATACATGATTTAAGATGACTATCTATATTCTGCATTCCAACATCGCGTAATGATGATTTTAAAAACCTCCATGCCCGTTTTATATTATTAGTATATATAGATCTGTTATGAGGATCCACAAAATAATGTTTGTGTATCACTGTTAACAGAATTTGTAAAATAACCTTTTCAATTAAATAACACTGCTTCGGTTTAACTGGTAACAATTATTTAAATTCAAAATTCAACTGTTTCAATTCATGAGCTATGTCATGAGTTTTTAGCGAAATTACATTGCTTAAGTATATATTTAAAATTGAAGTTAAAAGAAATAATGGAAACGCAGTATCTACCTCTAAATGTCCATAGTCAGCTAAGAAATTTAGAAGAAAACGGTTGGTCCAAAACAAATTCCTTCAAATCTAATACGGATAATTTTTATAAAAAATGTATTCAATATTTAAAAGTTCGTGTATCACAATTTGAATATTATTATTGTTTTAAATGGATTAATCTAAAAACCATTGTTAATTGGCAAAAAGTACAAGAAAATTTTTAAATTAATTTCAAAATTTAATCATAAATTGGAAATGTTTGATGCTGATAAAGAAGAAAGAGAACTTTTTGCTGAGATTACGTATGTAAAAAAAAATGTTGATGCAGCTAAAGTAAATGCTTGGAATGATGAAAAAATTCCAACCGATGTAAGGTGGTTAGAAATATTTAATCATTTTCATACAAATAATATACCGTTAAAAAATATTAACCAAATAGTTTGTTTTGCATTATGCTTACCAGGCACTAATGCTACCTACCATCGAACGAGTATTTTCAGTGGTCAATAAGTATTGGACCACTGAAAAAACGCAATTAAGCGTGGATACATTAAAAGCGATACTGCAAGTGAAATGTGATTTTTCCTATTCATGTGAAGAATTTTATAAGTTTATTTCTAGTAATGAAGATTTATTAAAAAAAATTCACTCAGCAGAAAAATACGCTTAATTAACGTGTACTTTAAATATTTACACTTATTTATAGTTTATTTTTATTAAGTTTATTTCTTGTAATAAAAAATTAAAAGAATAATAATTTTATTTTATTGTTATTTTTTTTTTTATTTTTATATTAATTAAATGAATGAAATGAAAAATCTATATGATATTTTAATTCCGAACAGTTAAATAAACTTAGAAAATTATGTCTTGAGAAATGCGTTAAGCTTTTTTTGTATTTATTTGAACTGGTCCCGGATTTCAGCCTAAAATATATGGTCACTTTACGTTAGGCAAAGGTAATTGAAAATAAATAAAAAATAAATAAATTCCGTTCATTAATAATTTTTAATATTTTATTGCAAATATCGATATTTCGGAAGCAACATATACTACCTCCATCATTGCTTGTGACATAACTATATAGTATATGTCAATTAATTTTTTTTTTCATTTTATATCCTATTCTCTACTAGACAACTACTTTACCTGTACTTTTTCAAATTATTTTATTAATTTAAATATAGCGGTGATAGTATCCATTCCCTAAATCATTATTCAATCTGTTATCTGGCCTGTACCCTTGAAATTGCTAAATTCTCGTATGTATCTATAGTTTGCTAATTTTTGTACCTTCTTTATTGATGATAAATTGGTTTTATCAATTTTATGGTGTTCCGTAATTATGTGTTTAGCAATTGCCGACCTAAAATTGATAGTAGGTATACCTCATATTCTTGCTGATGCGGCTACCTTAAATGTTCTTGGACCGTAATTAGGCGTTTTGATTGTCCTATATATATATATACTGTTAAACAGTTGTGGCATGATGTTTTTAAAATTAAAACTGGGACCAACAGAATTGACCTGGGACAGAATTGATACTGGGACTAACAGAATTGAAACTCGTCAAAAAATCAAGATATTAACAAAATATTAAGATTTAAATCTAATTTATCTTTCCATGGTGTAACTTTACATAACTTGGTTAATCTAAATACCTTAAGTATGCATACGTGAATCAAAAAATTACTTGAAATGAAAATAAGGTTTGATATTGAGAAAGGAGCTGACAAGTGTTAATTTTTGCTTTAAATTTGCTATTTAAGTCAATGTAAAACTCTATGTACATCGTTTTAGACCTCCTCAATATTTATAAAACATGTACACGTTCCAAGATGGATTGTAAGTTACACATTTAGATTGGCATTTCAGAAGCTATAATATAACTTCATTCTTAACTTCTTTTGGACATCGCTGTACAAGTATACCCTACCCTGTTTATAAAATTAACTTAAAAAATTCATTCAGTAGTCAGGGCTGCGTGAATGTGGAATCATATGTTTTCTAGGTGTTTTCACATTCAAATAATAATCAAATTGCAACATATATGAGCATCAGAAATTCAATAATTAATATTAAAAGTTCTTTACTTCAACTCCCATTTAATTTATATAAATATTTTTTATAAAGAAAAATTCCCTTCCTAATACTTAAGCGGTACGTCAGTATTGAAGGTTCTGTCCTCCTAACGCTTGGATGTTTCTATAACAAAAAATAAATAACAGCCCAACCTAAATAAGAGCGTACAGCGTATGGCGCGTGTCAAAATTAGCTCATGATAATACATTTTATATGAAGGTGACCGAAATACGCAACGCCAACACGCTGTATATTGGAATCAATTTCAATTTTGACATGCGTATGTTTTCATTTTTTGGTTTATTTATGTTCAAAACACATACATATACATGATTGTGATTTTTATGATTTTGCCATTTTGAAGTGCTTATTTAATTTTTGGTAAATTTGATATTTTTTTCAGCATAAATATCTTAATTGAATATATTTTTAATATAAATTATTATAATATTTTAATATTCTAATATAAATTAGATGTTGTTAGATGTTAAAAGTTTTCAGTTTATTTTTTTCTGAAAAGTTGAAAACATGTGAAATTAACACGTTAAATTGACAAACGCCGCGTTTGATTTCGGTGAGCCCTATTTGTTACAACGTACGGCGCTTATACGTCGTACGCTTTTATTTAGGTTGAGCAGTAAAGTTTTGCTGTTCACTACGATTTTGTTCTTTCAAACTAATTTCATTCCATAATTTCCTCATTTTTGCAATTTCTACGTTTTTCAAAATTTTGTTTTGTTCAGCAGTTTTTTGAGCAACACTTCGATATCTTTACTACTTTGCGAATTCTATTCTAAATTTTGGTAACAAATTTGTGAAGGGTTTTTTAGCGTGCGGTCTGGAATTCAATTATTTAGAGTGAAATATTTTATTATTCAAATTCACGACTTACACGTTACGATATTGGCTAACTGTATCTAGGTACCTAGTATCGTTTCATTAATATGAATAATGTACATATTATCATTTGCAAACAAATTCTTAATCTTAATAATAGAAAAATAATTTAGGAGACAGGATATATGAGATAATAAATGTCTTATAACACCTCATACTAAAATCATAAATTTCTAGAAAGAAAAGAAGGATGTACTTAAAAATAGGAATATTTTCCTTTAAAATTACATTTGTTTGTATTATATATAGATAATGATGTTCGATTTAAGTACCGTATTATATTATATAATAAAATATATATTCATGATGTAATACATACTTTTATATATACATACATATCAATAATCAATATATCTATGCAGTACATATATATTATATTATTGTTATAATCTTCAAATTGAAAGTGATATACACATCGTGTATTGTAGGTATTATAAAGATATTTATTGTAAACGGATTATTTCAATAATAATTCTTAATACATAAATTTGCTTCAATAATTTCTAACAATAATAAATATATTGAACAAAATAACAATTTATGAAAAAAAAGAAAGCCAGTGATCAAAAATTGGAAAAAATAAATCAAAACGACAAAATTTAAAATTAAAAGGTTATCATCATCATCGTGGCTGTGACAACCATAAGTCGGGGTGAGTTTAAAGAGCTAACCATAATGATATTAAGCTGGCTTTAGTCAACTTAATGAAATGTACGATTACATGTAAAGGCCCAACCATAATGAACTTTAGTTGGTTTAAGTCAACTTAAATTTTGTATTGTGCAACCATAATAGAAATATCAGAGAACTTCGTTAAGTTTTCGTTATGTTTTCGTTAACTTTAGCTGGCTTAAGAAAAGTTCGATTTAATTCACACATTTTGTACGGAAATTTGACATTTGATTTAGGAACTGTTATTACTTATTGAAAATTTGTGACATATAATAAAATAATTTAATTATTTAATAATTTACATACTTCATAACAAATTAATTATACATAATAATAATAAAAGAAAATAAAATAAAAAATAACCATTAATTAAAATATATTTCAAATAACACTGAAAACAAAATTAATAATATTAATATTAAATTAATAATAAAATTTAAAATATATGAACATATATAAACAAAATTAAAATAACAAACAAAAAATTATTTATATTTAACAAAACTTCTGTTTTATCTACGTGTTTTTATTTACATTTACAATTTAACAATAGTTAAAGTATATTAAGGGTAAGTTAATGCAAATTACAAAACTTTAGATGGCTTTTCGTTTAGTTTTGACATTAGCTTAACCCAACTTAATGCCATTATCGTTAGGCTTTAAACCTTCTGCACTATATTTTTCTATTCAGACCTGTCCTCAGTCAATAATTCTTCATTTTCGAACAATAATTACGATTCGGTATAATTTTCTATATTGACTTCAAAGACCAAATGTTGTTGAATTACGTATGAACAGTTAAAAAATATATTTTTTTGAAGTGATTTGTTCATTCATTTGTTCAGTTTAAAATATGTACACTTTAGTTATTAGTTTTTAAGTAATATCACTTTATTTGCAAAAAAGATTAAAGTGGGAAATACATGTCCAAAATTGTCATGCATCGCTGAATGAAGATATGCATGCATAACTACGTGCCAGACACATGTGCATATTTTATCTGTCAAAAATTGTTTTGTTTTGAAATAATGTAGATAATTGCCGTCAATTAGATATACACATACAATTTGTTTGTATAGTAATAAAATACAAAATAAAATAATTTTTGAAAAATTTCAAAGTTAAAAGTTATTAAAAGTGTTTAATAAAAGTTTTAATTTAATATTTTTTGAAAAAATTTTAATCACATATTTTGTTATCTGTCGCTATCATGATTGTAACAAAATATAATAATATGAATAAATTTAAGGTAGTTTGTTGTGCATATATTTGGTCATATCTAAATGCAACAAAATCAATATTGCAACAAAAGAGAAAGAAAATCTAGACTGTGGACTAGGGAAACTTTCATTCATTTCAAATTAATTAGTTTTTCTTCCATTAACTATAATTTAAAATAAATTTTTCCAAAATTGGTTATAACCTGTTTAATACAAAAAACAATAATAAATATGTAAATATTAAATAACTTTTATGACGTTTGTCATTATTTTTTTTATTAGTATGAGTAAAATGGCAATTTTTACAATCTTTCATGTTGGTAGCTCTGCCGCTACACAGCCAAAATTAGAAATAGAGATGTCTTGCATCAAAACGAACTGCGTGCAGAATCACATGTAATTGGTTCCATGTAAAACCATACATTCTAATTTATTTTTGCTGCGATGCATGCATAGTTCTGCACATGTATTTCAGGCATAAAATTCATCATCACAATAAAAAAAGTTTTGTAGGTAATTACTATTTATAAAAGATTTGATTGTATATCACATCTACTGAAATTTTATGGGAAAAATGAAAAAAACATCAAGCCCCAGTAAGGAAACGGATTAAAAAAACAAATAAGGTCAGTTTAAAAACACAAATGGGCCAACTTTTTTGCAATAGAGTAGTACAAACATTTCTGTCATTATTTTATAGTTTCATGACATTCTTGCAATGTTTTGTTACATAAAATATACAACTTGGGATAATTTGGTAAAAATGTGGTTCTGCCAGTGTTTAGTTTATACATTTTTTTCAATCATTATAGATTAAAAAGTAGAGTCAATCGCGTGTTTTGCCGCACCGGACTATAAATTTTCCAAATTAAAAATTTTACCAATACAGTTTTTGCTTGTTAAGTGGCAACCATTACAAATACATGACAAGATCAGAATAGGTACTATTTTTTAAAGTTAAAACCTATTCTGAATTGTTTTCAACCACATTATTCTGGCTCTCTTCAATTGAAAGTTATTACACCCCAAAGTTTAATACATTATTATTGTAATTATTAAATTTGATAATTAAAATAATAAAAATAGTTTTATCCCAATGACAAAGAGTACTAGGTCAGGTAAAAAAAAACCTATAAAGCATTGTACTTTTATCAGGATTCAAGTGATCCTTTCAATCTATCTACTCCTCCGCCCATCTCATTATGATTGCCACTTTATAAGAATAACACTAAATAAAGTTAGTTCAAAGTTTAAAAAATCTTTTAAACCTTCATAAGTTGTCCATAACCACTAAATGACTGCAAATATATATTGATCAACCCCTACATCTTCCGTATGAGCACTCAGTGAACGATTAACCGTTTCTTTATAAATTTATCAAAAAATCAAAGTTAAAAATATGACAAAAAAATAATTATGTTTCCGTTATGTTTTGTTTTATATAACAACAATCAAAAATTTCATAACATTTGTAACAGTTGATAATTTGAAAAATTTTATTTCGTTACAACGTTCGTTACGAATCAAGAATGTTTCCCATCACTGAAAAAAAGACAAAAAACAAAAACAAACAAAACAAACAATTAATTATTTATTTGTATTAAGGATTTGACCTTTTCTATAGATTTAAAAACATAGGTATATTGTTATGTATTTAAAATATTGGAAAATAACAAAATAAAAATATAATATTTAGGATTCTGTATACATATATATGAATTAATTACAAAAAAGAAATAAATGTTTACTTTATTTATATTCTAATCAAAATGACATATCTTACCATCTACTTCACCAAAAATTAAATTGGCGATTATTATGCTATTTAATTTTTATTTTTATTTTTTTTTTTATTATTAATTTCCTATTAAAGTTTTATATAGTAAAACAAGATTAATACATTATTATAATAGATGAGAGCAGAGGTGATACCCAATATATGAAAGCAACGGTACGTTTTTAAAATTATAAAAAATTAAAATTATTTAGACGTAGAGTGCTGTTATACGCAAAATTTTGAAATGAATTGAAGCGGTCCGAGCCAGAATGGACCATGTAAAAATCCAAAATGGACCATAAACAAAAATACTTTAGAGATAAAATTGCAATAGACTGCAAGCAGTTTAGTCCATTTAGAAAAATAATTGTATTGATGTTCAAATTCATTCAATTTTACTTGTTTTCTTTGCACGATGAAAGAATTTTTTTATTTTCTAATAGAAAATGGCAATAATTCATTTTTCGAAAAACTTACGCTTGGTCCACTCTGACTCGGATCGCCTCAATTGAAAGTTGTTTAATTATCAATTATCATTAAAAAAAACATGATTGACCCATGTGGAATATCAGCATTAAATGAAAGTTGATTAGTTGTAATGATGGAGAGCTTTAAATACCGCTAAAATATTGAATGTTGGACATTTAATCCAATACATCCAGCAACTTATACCGTACTACCTTGTACGATGTACTACGAAGCGTTAAAAATTCCGTGTGTAACGATTTATTTTAAAACTTTGAATGATTTTGAAATTTCAAGCAATTGTACAGCTGCTCCATTTTGGATGAGCAGTACTCGACTTATAAAAAAATAGAAAAGTTTGCTTTTTTACGGTTGAGTTATTTCCCCTGAATTTTTACCACTTTTTCTATAATAATTGTAACATAGTGGAAAAATTATTATTTGAGTCATTGTCATCGATATACTCTTTACGTAAATTTTCTTAATTAAAAGGTAATGTGGTTAGTATTTATTGATGTTCTAAAACGGTTTATTGTTTACGATGTTATTATCGATTTTGTTGTATGTCAGTTTTCTTTTGCTTAACCTATGTTTGATACAAAAAAGAAATATCTCTTTTTTGAAGACTTGGAGAAAAATATTTCTTTTGCACAGCCGCTACTGGATACAAAAAAAAAGATATATGTCTCCATTGGGGATTTTGTTTATGAAAATTTTGTCCTCTGGGATTTCGTCTTTCATCATTTTGTCTTCGCGGATTTTGTTTTGGGGATTTTTGGATGGGGGTTTTTAGATGGGGATTAAATACCCAATCCCTCAAATTAGCCTGTTGATTTTTAATCTTAGATATTAATTTTTGTTTATATCATGTGCTTCGAACATAGACGTAAAGACAATCGATGTGGTATATTTGGTCTTAATCAACATTTTTTGTCGTTGATAAATAAATTGATGATCTTAAAATGTAAAACTATAAAAAAATATTACATATTGTTTGGTACCAACTTTAATATCACCTCTCCTTAGTACAAATATATGTACTTATATAGGTACATATTTAATGTACTTTTTATATACTAACATTATAAATGCAGAACAAAGACCGGATTTAATTTTTGCAATTTTCTTTACTTCATAATATGAAAACACTTCAGCCGGATATAAACATTTTTTGGATTTATTTTTCTTTGTTTTGATTTGTTTTTTTTTTTTTTTAACAGTTTATAAAACACACTCAATCAGTA
This sequence comes from Argyra leucocephala, assembly GCA_963942445.1. NCBI lineage: Eukaryota > Metazoa > Arthropoda > Insecta > Diptera > Dolichopodidae > Argyra > Argyra leucocephala. Next base: position 21,402,495 of record OZ012680.1, on the reverse strand, counting down.
TACTGTATATATACAAGGATATTTCATTTCTAGAAGTATACGAACGATTGTGTATTACATCCGGCCTAAAGAATAAGAATTCAAAATAATAAAAATATTTTCTAAATAGAAGAAAAAATCTAAATGAATAAAAAAAAAATTTGAAGAATAACTCCAGAAAACAGAAGTATATGGCTAAAATTGAAAATTAAGCGCCGCGTTATCATAATGAAAAAATAGCATATGCTATGTGATGGTTGCTCTTGCTGTTCCTTTCAACAAAAAAATCAATCTAAAAAAAAAAAAAAATCATTCAAATACGAATAATAATTATTTATTTTCAATTGCAGGCTCTTCGTAATATAAGAAATTATTAAAAAGTATGTACGTATATATATCGTGATACATACATTATTTTGATTACTATACAGTAAGTCCTCTTTCTGCTAATATTATGTATCTATAAGTAATGGTATTGTATTTGTGTAAATGTCCTCGAGAAAAATAAATTTTTTTTTTGTTTTCAAGATTTTTGGTACAAAAATCTTATTTTCTTGTTTGTTTCAAAAACAAAAAAAAAAATATATAAAGAGACCCGAATGCAATTACACAAAATTACAGGAGGCCAACTCAACTGGATTTTTCCCCGCTCTATTATTATTTTGGAAATCCTATACCATACAATTTTTTGTTTTTGTTTTTAAAAATTCTTTAATTGTGATGGAAGTTGTTCAATTTATGATCCGTCCGTTGTCGTCTTACCTAATAATCATATTGTGTACAGGTGTAAATTGTAAATTTTAACTTCATTTATAACAATAACTATACGTGCTCATTATATACCGACAAACATACATAATATAATATATAATAATATGAGTATAAGATATCAATAAAATCATGAAGAATTGTTTTTTTGATTGAAATTTCTGCTCAAATGAGTTTTAAAATATTTACATACATATGTACATAATTCAAACATGAATATTGTATATACACAACAAAGGTGAATGGAATCGTAAACTAAATATGAAAAGGATAAAAAAATAAAAACAATAAAATAATACTTTTGATAAAAATATAATATTCTCGATGTGTACACATAGTCGTATGCATACAAAAATTAAAAATCTCGGTTTATTTGAATTATTTTACTTGAAGGATTTTATAAAAAGGACATTCATTGTAATTTGCTTTGACACACGCCCTTACATTACCGTAATCTTTTTTTCTTTTTTTTTTTTGAATAATTTCCTTTGTGGTTTTTACTTTTTACACTATAGAACTCCTAAATAGTTTCTGTTTTATATAATCAAAATTATTGTATAAACCTCTTTCAACATTATGCAGGCAAAGTGTACATATATGTATACCGAGTGTTCCAGAGAGTTAACGTAGAATCCGAATTTACATAAATAAGTGCCTCTTCCCATATTAAAATCTCGATTTCGCCAAATTTGGCGAATTTTGAGGAAATTGAAAATATCACTAATCGATAGAGATCAACCCTCGATTTGGTTAATCAATTTTTTTTTTAATTTTAAAATAACGGTTTCTTCCCTACTTAAAAGTCTGATACGCATGCTCTGGAACATCCGGTATATGTACATCCATATTTTCACTTTCATTCAATTTTATAATTATTCTGCTATTCCAGTGTATTTCGATTTTATATATGATCATGATCCACTTAAATAAGTCAAGTCATTATTTCAAGTCAAGTGTGAAATATAACTGAGATGTTAACTTAATGAATATTAGAACCATTAAAACCGTTAAAACAGATTAAATGCCGAATCGAAACCACAAAACTGGAAATATTACAAGTATCCTACTCGCACTATATTATAAACATAAATTTTTGAATTCTGTGTAAATCCTATACCCGATTCCGATTAGTATCTAAAATGTAATGTTCTAAATAGAATTCATACTTTTATACAGTATCAAATCCTGGACATTTTTGTTCCCCCTGCTGCATACTTCAACTTCAACAAAACTCTGCCATTTTACTCTGCTAGGTGTTTCATTTCATTTCATGCTCTATTGTTATTTTCCATTTCCTTATGAAGCGATCTGCGTCATGTTTGCCGTGGTCTATTTATACCTCTTTTGTTCTGCAGATTCCAATCTAATGCTTGTATTGTTATATCATTCGTAGGTCTCCGTAGGTCTTCTTCTTTATTTGATTGGTTCTTGATTAACCATTTCCCAGAGTTTATTGTTCCTAATTATTCTGGGCCAGAATATTTTGAATATAATTCGTTAGAATAGGAGGAGAAGAAGTCTGAAAGTAGTAGACGAAATACGCGTATCTGTATGATAAGCATACATACTTAGTAAAATTAAAAGAAAATATTCGACTATTTATAATTCGCAAGCATTTGAATATAATTCTTATTTACCAGCCATGTCTCGCTGCCATACAATACCGTTAATTTCACGCAGTCATCATAAATTCTAAGTTTGGTGCCCCTGGTAATGTGAAGTTGCCTCCTGGCATTAATATATGTAGTATACATTAATATAAATTGATAAAAAGCATTTTTGTTTTTCGGGATATTGATACTTGAACAACCGTAACCAAGACCAGCTTTTATGCATTCAGAATTTTCTCTTACCTTATTTATATAAAGCGGTATTCAAACGGTGAATTCTTTAGAGTTTGTTTCACATATGTATGCTGTGCTGGGAATGCCAAAATTGTTGCAGGCGTTTTCTACAAAGTAAGTTAGAATTGAGGGAAAAAACTAAATGGAAAATGATTAAAATAGAGGTGTCAATCGCGGAAGTCTATTGATATTCAATAGAATTTAACGCAATAGATAGGATTGCTCAATACAGGTGATGTTTTAGTAGGAATATATTTTCAATAAATAGACCTATTCAAATGCATAAAACTGTGATTATTACTATTGGAAATGAAAAAAAAAAAAGATTTTTAGTGTATAAAATTACAATCCAATTCACTCTTTTTTATAAAGTTTAATAAATATTTAACATTATTATTGTTGAAAATAAAATACCAAATAGGTGAAATCATAAACAATTTTTGTGCTTTTTTGGTTTTTTTTTCAATTTTCAACACATTCGTTTTACAGCAGCTGTATGTACATATTTATTAAAGAATGTTTTTATTGAAACGATAAATAAAAATTTTATAACCCTTTTGAAGATTTTAAATAAGAGAAAATCTATGAAAAAACTATGCATAGTGGAATGTAAATTGTTTAAATTTTATAAAAAAAAAAATTAAAAGGACTCATACGAAAAATAAAAAATTTTCTTATATGGTAAAAGCTCAATTCATTCGAAATTATGTACATCCATATATTTATGTACTATGTATGTACGTCGAAAGCATAACTTCTGATTATAATATTATAAATATCGTATTCTTATAATTTCGGATGTACCACGTAATATTCATATCTTCTCTAGACTCTAAGTAACTAACCAGTTTGGAATCATTATATCAGTAATTAGAAAAATAATGTACAAAAGATTTAAGTTAACTTTATATGAATATTTTCCATCGTTCAGTTTGTTGTAGCAATATTTCCTAGTTTGTTTTTAAGTTAAGCAAAACATTAGGTTGTAAACGATACCTTTATACACACGAATGCACAGTTTGAACTAATTGAGGATTGGGAACAGAAAAATGCCCATTTGATTAGTAGGAACATTCTGAAACATTTGTAGATTGTATGTAAGTAAATTTTTTCATTGAGGAAACACGTTTATTTGAATATAGTTTCACATTCGGAAAAGTTTGACTACAAACGAATTTCCATAGCCAGTTTTGAGCCACCTAGGAAACCTTTCTTGTTCCTTAGTGGAAATATTTAAGAGGTGACATTAAAGTTTTTATTTCGTCTGAACAATTGCCAAGATATCTATAAAATTGGAAAAATACTCAAACAATACGACGATTCCCAAGTGGTACAAGGCAGTATGTCACATTAAGGTTGTCGATAAGGCAAATGGCATGCTTTTGAATTTTGTCGCGAAAATTTAATATGGTCCTTCTTCCTTCTATTACGATAAAATTCCAATTCTATTATAATTTAAGGTCAAATTATAATCTCAAAACTCTGTCGAAAAATCTAAATCCATTTTCGTTTTAGATTTACTGGTGGGATTTGTTCAGCTTGAAATTATACTAATGACGATATTAATATGTATACGAAATTGAAACATATGTAGTTTAATTGACTAGATTTTCTTTTTTATTCCTTGAATATTTGCAATTTGTTCATAACTTTTCCTCCTCAACATATCGTCCTTTTTTGAAAAATTTCTGTACATGTTTTATCAGAGCATTTGGGTTTGGGAATACGAATTTTTGAGTTCAACATTTTTAAAGAGTAAAACTAAAACATAAAAGCTTGAATTCAATAATACAAAAAACAATTTTTATTCTTTTTCATTTCAAATTTTCGTTTTGTTAATATATATTTTTATATATATAACTTACAGTCAATTTTTTTTTATTAATTCTTCATTTGTATATTTTGTGAGTTATTTGGACGGAATTTAATTTTTGTTTATTTTTTTTTAAAAATTATCTTAATCTATATTATTTCTATGAAAGAAATCCTAATTACTACATGCTGTAATGCTTCTAACATAATGCAAAATTTTTATGAAAAAAAATTTCAAAAATACATATAAAACATAAAACATTCATAATATTGTTTTTAAACAAAAGTACTAACTACATAGTAAATTAACATAAAATTTTGAAAAAAAAAAAAAAGATTTCATAATATTAAAAAAGATTCTTAAGTTTTGCAAAAATAGATTTTTTTCATTCTCTATAAAAATTTATCTTAAATCTAATGGACGGTTTTACAACAGTAAGACACTTTTTTGTTTAGTAAGACACATGAGTTTTTTTATAACAAAATTTGTAAAACATTCAATTTTTTTCTTGCATTGTTTTCGTGGAAATAAAATTATACATTTATAATATATATTATATTTTTATAATAGAAAACAAAATATGTAAAACTTGATTTTGACTTGATTTCCAGTTCAATTTTTTTTTTTTTATATATATGACTATATATATATACATACATTATATTTTTAAATTATTTGGTTATCGCAATAATAACAAACGAATAAACGACAACAATAATACAAAACTAGATAGTTTTATGGTCCAACTATCATTATATATAGAACAATATGGGCATTGTGAACTGCCACATACTTCGCAAATATTTAACAAATATGTTGGTAGTGAGTCGAATATAGTTTCATTAAAACGTTCTAAAAATTAAAATTTATAAATTAACATAAAGAAAATATTTTTCAAAAAAAAAAAGTAAATTACCTGGTGCATAATAATCATATACTCTAATTGGTAAATATCGTGACATATTTGCGACAGGATACCATCGTTCAACAGTGAAATCAACACATACATCTTCCTGATCCAACTATAAATTTTAATAATATTATGATTTAAATTTGCTTATATTTTTTATAAATAGTTTTTTTTTTAACTTACATATTGAAAATAGAATAGAACTTTGCTATTACTTTCAACATATTTTGCTCGTTGTAAATTTCTTATATTTCTACTTAACACATATTTATCTAATTTTTGTTGTTGAATGTAATATCCAGTTGGTATTGTAACATCTAAAACGGTTAAACCGGATCGATCTGATTCATTCACATTTATCCATCTAAAATTAAAATAAATATAAGTACATATATATTTTTCTTTGAAAATTTTCAGTAAGTAATATTAAATTATAGTTATGCTAAAGTTTTAGCCTTTAAAAACATACTTTTGACACGTTTTATATGCAATATGAGACTGATTTCTTCCCTGGAATATAGCTCTTGTAATCAAACCGAATGCAGGTACTGGTGGTTTGGTTTGGAATCGCTCAATATCAACATTATACTGAACATGCATTTGAAGTATAGCATAACCAGCGCCTTTGGCTTGTACTTTTACAGTACCCCATGCATTTTCCATCTAAAATTTAACAAGATATTAAAAAAATAAATTACATATTATAATTAAATATAAATAATTTACATTTATGACTTGAGGTCGACCAAAATTATCGTCATTAATTGTAAGAACATTAGTTTTTCCGGGCAGCGATGTAGATTCAACCGTTACTGATAATGATGAAACTTCTCTTAATCGTGAATGAACTGTATATTCTATTAAAGCTTTGAATGCAACTGAAGAATCCTAAAATAATAAAATGTTTTAACTTGGGTTTTAACTTATTAAAGAAAATCAAAAATTACTTGTGTTGATGACCATCCGCCATCTAACAAACGTTGTGCATTGAGCCATCTTGCTATTGGATCTACAAAAACTTCTCGACGTGATACATAAACCAACAATGCGTAAGATGTAGTTTCAATGTTTAAAGAATCATATTCATAAGGCAGTCTTGGAAGTGAAAAATATTTTTGATTTTCTAATTTTGTTGGTGGTAATGGAACTTCCATTTTTCCCCAATAAGTAAAATCGCCTATAGAAAATTTGATTAATATACAATTTTTTTAAAGATATTTCAAATTATCTAACCTAAAGATCGGGCATGTTTTGTTAAATAAGAAAATACTTGTTCTGCTGAAGTACTTCTGCATAACATAAGCGCGTAAGCTACAATAGCAATTTCATAAGGCTCTTGTGATTTACCCAAATATTCCATATTTCGTTCAATATAATTTATAGCTTTTTGCTGTGCTAATGCAACTCTGACACCCAAAGACTGAAACAAAATTATAAAATTTTTTATATATAATTTTTATAGAAATCACTAATTTCTTTATATTTACCCCAGATAAGTCCTTTGCAGAAGCCAGAGTGATTAAAACATGTGCGGTTAATGTTATATTTTTATATTTAATTTCTAATTCATTTAAATCAAAGTAAGATGTATTCATTTTGCGATCTGGTAACCATGTAACATCATAAAAAGAACCTTCATTAGTTTGATGTTGAAGAATATATTGAATACTATTTTGAATAATCAATGGATCAATGTAGATAAAATTTTCCCACTCATAAAATGATGCTTCTTGAAAAATTCTAGCACAATATGCGGTCAACCAAACTGATGAAGCCGAATTATTCCAATCAGAACGGAAAAGTGAAAAAGATCCATCTGGTTTCAAATAACTCAACTGTCTCTGTAATCCAATGTTTAAATAGTGGAAACCTTGTTTTTCTAAAGTTTTATTCCTTTGATTTATCAATCTCATATACAGTATTGTATATAAATTGGCAGCAAAGCTATACATATTTTGTTCAGCAGAGTCCATTGGTAAATGAAGTAAACTGGTTGCATTTACTGGCATTGTTGGAAATATTGGACCAACAACATCGCCAACAACTGATAATGTTGCACGATTTGAACCGAAAACATAATATCTTTCAACTTGATATGGAATGATGGGTGTTTCCGTAATATTAACATGCATATATTGTAAAACGTATGCTCGATTACTCAAGTCCAATAAAATAGAATGATGTCGATGTTGTACTAAGCCGTCTGGTTCAACAAACAATTTTCTTGACAAAGTATCCGTACCTAATAAAGTTCCAGCGTGTACTGTAACTTCTATTTCACCTAATACAGTTGGAACTATAGGAATATATACTACACTAGTTTCTTGAGCTCTCAAATATATAAAGAAGTGATGCTCTCCATGTGATGTTCTTGGATTATATGAACGTACAATACCATCTTCTTCAACGTGAACGAATTTATAATGAGATGATCCATGCAAAACTACCGTACATTCAACCGGAGTTATCATATAATTGAAAACTGTAACTCTTAGACCAACTTGTTCTCCTTGACGACATCTTGAGGGCATTTCCAAGTTAATAAAGAATGGTTGTACTCCGACATATTCAATAGCGTTATGTAACAAACCAAAACCGTTATTTGGACTTAAACTAAAAGCGGATACCATCCATAAAGCCGGAACGTCTGGTACTTCCACGTTAAAAATGTAACGACCATGAGGTCCAATGTTAATATCCTTCCACATCCAAACATTTTCGTAATGACGTTGTATTCTATTGAATCGATATTTCCGATATTCGTTTAAAGATGTTTCATTGAAAAAATTGCAATTAATTTCATCGGTTCCATCATTACAATCGTAATAACCATCACATTCTTTTTTAATGTCGTAGCATTGACTACCGGAAAGACATTCTTTGGTACCTAAAAAAAAATTCATTAATTCGTTATCTGTTATAAAATATTTAGAAATAGTCTTACCTCTTTGGAAATCACAGTTACTGTATCTTCTTGGAATATAACTGTCAGTAAATACAACTAAACCCGAAAAATCAAAAGTGCGATTTGCATCAATACCGAAAGAAGATGCTGGAAAATAAACTAATTTATCTGGAATTCCTTCATGAGAACGCCATGTATAAGAGTACGTTCCATTTCCAGGTTCACCGAAATTTGACATTTTTTTTATAATATCAGCATAAGACAATTCATTACCAGCTTGCATTGTGTAAAAGGCATTATCAATACCAGACAAACCAACTAAAGAACCAGGGTCGCCAAATATAGCAACTTCAACCTTTTCTCCAGTTCTTGCTTTACGATTATTTATATAAATTGTGAAATTATTTCTTGAAATTCCGTTAACAGGGAAAATTAATGAATCAGCCACAACTTGACCTTGGTGATTTACTTTCCAGACAACAATTGTAGCCACAGGTGCCATTTCAGAACTACATGCGATTGCCATTGTTTTAATACCTTCAGTTATTGTTTCTTCTCCACTTACTAGTATAATACCTTTTGACATCACTAAATAACTAAACGTTTCCATGAAAAAGTTGGTACGAATATGGAATATTGCATATTCACCAACTTTTGCATCCTTAGTGCTGGTATTAATTTTAATATGACGATTTTGTGGTGAAAAATGACTCAAAAGCATCAACTCTGCACGTGCAACTTCTCCTAAGCCATCGTTAAATGTGGCTTCCAATTTTAAATTTTGAATATTGGCTAGTTGTTCCCTTCCATTTACATTATTTTCTATATTTAAGTCGTATCTTAAATCAATTAATAACTCCCATACACCATCTTTTTGTGACATTTTTAATATTCTTGTTGGAAAATCTCGTCTACCACCCACAGATCCTTCAACATAACCACTAACCGATAATTGTCCCCGATAAAGTTGATCAAGTCTTAATGGAGAACCATCATGATAAGCAGCTACAATATAGCAGGTATGTGGCATTTCAGGTTTAAAAATTTGCGGAGTATTGCCCATAAATTCTAATTTAATTGTTGAATTATATATTCTGGTCATGGCATATCCAGCAATTATTTCATCATAAAACTTTTCACCAACTGTAGCTGTAAACATTATTTCGACTCCGTTTCGAAAATCTGGTAATAATTGCAGTATTTCCTGCATTGGATATCGAAATTCGTACGTGCCATTGAAAAATCTCAAATAAGGTAAATTATTTTTATATGAACTAGTCCATCTGTCATATGTTTCGCTATAAGGTTTTTGAATCCAAAAAGGCCAAGTTTCGTCGAATTCCAAATACTTTTCAAACATGTATTGATTTTGTCTAGAATAATAATCTTGATCTTGAGGGTTTAACGATGGATCTGTGGGATTTACGTTACCATATTGATCATATCCTTGATTGTAATTATTATCGCCTTGATAGGCATTTTGATAAAGTTGATTGTCGTATCCGTCATAATTTTGGGTACTATGTACATCATAATTTTGATTTCCGTAACCATATTGTTGATTATTACCATAATATCGACGAGGAATATAATTGCTAAAATGATGTCCAACACGATATCTTTCATTGATTCGTTTTGCATCAAACCATCCAATTTGACGTACTGTAGCTCGTAGAGTTAAATTACCCGTAACTGGAGCTCCAGATGTAAAATTCGCCATAATTTTCCCATATATAAATTTATCGGTGTAAAAGAAAAATGATGGCATTGTAACATTAACTTCAAAACGTGTTTGATAAAATTCCTCAACTAAAAAGTGACCTTCTTCAACTTGTCCTTGTGCTATTACACGAATAGTCCATTGACCATACGCTGGTTGATCTGACAATTGATATTCAAGACTTACACTACCTACATTTGATTGTCTTGAAAGCCAACGTCTTACAATAACTCCATTCGGGTCGGTCATATAAACATCAATAGCATTATTGAATCCTTTTAATTCTGTTGTTATTGGAATAGCACGAAATCTTACTGCTTCGTTTTGCATATATAATGGTTTATCAGTTTGTATAAAAATTGTCATAGATCTTTGAGAAAAATCTAATACCGTTTCATTTACAAAAGCAATTCCACCCAAAATATTTTTGTATAAGCCTTCTACTCGTAATTTATAATTACCATGAACACTAGTCGGGGGTATTCGCATTGCTAAAGTTTCCTGAATACCTTCTTTTACTTCTCTGGACTCTCCACTTATTTCAACTCCATCTCTAGATATACTAGCATGTACTGTAACTGGATTAACTGTATATAAAATTGAAACTGAAACATGATAAATTAATCCGGGTCGAACTGTTTTTGAAGCGACAACAAAGTATGTCGTCTGTTTAAAAAAAGAATCCAATATATTGCTTTTGTAATTATAGCTTGAACCTCTGTTAACATTTGTATTTTGATTTGTCAAAAATTTGTTTGATTGATCATTTCTATTTCCACCAAGAAAAGGATTTATTGGTGTATTAAAATCACTTTGACTTCTTGCATTTGCTATGCTAGTTAAAAATATGATGAAGAATAAAATTTTCCGTGAAATACAAAATGATTCCATAATAAACGTAAATCTGAAATTTCAAATACGTATTAATATAATGCAGCTAGGTATATAATTTGTTTTATTTTTTTTAAATAATTCTAAATGCAAAACATACATTGTAATAAATTTTTTTTTTCAATATGCACATAAAAATTCACCCTCTATACATAATTTATAAGAAAACAAGTACGGTACCACAAGCAAAACTAAATACGAATTGGACAATGAAAGAAAATTAAAACTTATAATCCGTTTGAATATTTTCCGTAATTCTAATGAGAATGTGAATTATGTAAAGGTAGAAGACACCTGTCTATTCTATGCATATTTTGTTTTGTTTTTTTTTGCAGTATGTAATAAAAGGGTAAAATCTGAAAAGGAAAACAAGTTCGCCAAAAAGTATATCCTTACACCTGCTTGTAACGTATTAAAATTTTTACTTTAGCTTACGCTAAATAATTTTATATTTAAAAAATTTGCATAGTAAAGAATTGTTAGTCTATTTCAATTTATTTGATTAATTATTATTTCTTTTTTATTAAAAGAAATGAAGTTTAATTGTTTAATAAAAGAATTCTTCAGTATGTACAAAATGAAATTTACATACAAAAATTTTCTATACTCGGGTATTGGATACCCAATTTATGGGTATTTGCTACATAATTAATTTAATTTTTTAGAGGTTAGAAATGTAAATAAAACATTCTTATACTTGGGAATGAATGCAAACAGGTATACATATATATGAACATATCTATGAAACTATCTACAATGAGTCATTATTTATATAGTATATTTAAAAAAGGCTGCAAAATTATAATTAATGAACTTTATTTGTTACGGCAATATATAATATATATATATATATTCAAGAATATGGCCAAGTCTTCAACAATCAATTAAGGTCATAAATCAATGCAAACATAAAGGAATTTTTTAAGTCTTACAGAATATAAAAACCATTTAAACAATATTAAGTCGGATATAAGTTCACTTCTAAAGTTAAATATCAATATAAAATTTAACTAATGCTTTATCTTTAATTTATTTTAAAAAATTTACTGTAAATTATTTTATTAATCAAGGGGATTAACAAAGGGAAACCACAAAAGATAACCATTAACCATAATTCACTTTCGATTGTGGTTTTAGTGTAAATTAAGGTTGACGCCCTATTCGAAATATATAAACTTACTTACCTAATTGAACACAATTTTTTTTTTTTAAATAAACACAAGATTATACTGAAATATATATAACTAATATTCGAAAATAATTTAGAAACAAAAATTAAAACTATTTTGAAAATATCATTATTTTTGTGTTGATACTTTTTATAAATTTATGAAACAAAAAATAACAGTAATTAGTAATAACACCGTCTTGCGTCAACTAAAAGATAATTATAGCAGCGACAGCAATGCAAGTAGCGCCTACCGCTAGGAACATTTTAAACACAATTAAAGTAGCAACGCAATAATATTAAATGAAGAAAAAGAAAACTAATTGAAGTAGGGCTGTGATAAATTAATTAAATTTAATAAAAATAATTTTTAAAATAATTTGGTATAATTGGTATAATATAATATATTCAAATAAATAAATTTAATATATATACTTTTCAAGTTGCGGTTGGAGAATGAAGGTAGAAGAATTAACCTGATTTTTTATTTTTTTTATTTACCATTTATTGATCAAATTATTTAATTTTTGTCCGGTTTCCGTTCACTAATAATAATTTTAATATTTAAAAACAAAGCATTGATGAAGAAAGTATGTTGCTTCCGAAATATCGATATTTGCAACCAAATATTAAAATAATTAATTATTAGTCAACGGAAACCTGACAATTAAATTCATTTAATTTAAAATATCACTAAAAACAAAAATTTGATTAATAAAATAAACATTTAATTAGATTTCAATTCCAGAATTGGAGGAAATTTTTCTTAAAATACATATTTGAAAGAAATTAATATAGCGCTTAATATAGTACATTTTTTTTTAAATTTTAACGTACGGTGGTAGTCGACATACACAATTGATTAAAACTTTTTAATAAAATTCATGGGTTAATAAAAGTGAAAAGTATACTGTAAATTAACGATATGAATTGATTTGAAAAATTATTTAGCCTCTAGAAATTAAGAAAAAAAAAAGATTTTTCTTAAAAGTTTATTTTAATAAAATTACAAAATAAATACAATAAATAAATTAAGAATATTCATTATCAAAAGAAATATTCTGCATAAGTAAATTAAAATTTAATTACCAATTGAAGAAATTGGTAAAAAACTATTATTTGGTTACTTCTTATCACTTGAAATAGAGCTTTTTGATTCTCTTAACGAAGCAGAACGTTTGCGTTTTGCTTCATCTTTTTTAGCTTTAAATTCTTTCTTTCGTTGAGCCAAAAGTTTTGCATATTCAGCTGCCGATTCTTTAGAAAGCAGTTGATGTTTTTTCTTTAAAGCAAGACGTCTACGTTTTCTTTGTAAGGTAATTGGCGTTACCAAGCGTTGAATTTTTGGAGCTTTTGAAATTGCTTTTTTATTTTCTTTTTCTGGCAAAGGACGTCTCACAACATATCGTCGAACATCATCTTCCTTTGAAAGATTATACAATTTACGAATTTTACTTGCTCTTTTTGGACCCAAACGACGTGGAACAATAATATCAGTTAATCCTGGAATTTCTTTCTCACCTTTACGTAAAACAACCAAAGCCAGAACTGACATATTTGAATCAACAATACAACCACGAACAGATTTTCGTTTTCTTTCACCGGTCCTTCTTGGTCGATAACATGAATGCCCCTTTTTCAATAATAATCTTACACGACCATGAGTTAATACACCTTGTTTCATTGGAAAACCTTGTTTATCATTTCCACCAGTAATTTTCAAAATATAGCCTTTCCATTCGTCTCCTAACAGATCTGCTTCAACTTGAGCTCCCATTCGTTTGTCATAGAAAACTCGCAATTTATGATCATCAACAACTTCAAAAAGTTTCTGAGATCCTGTAATAGGATATGATACATTCAGTTTCATTCTGACCGGAAATTTTTATTATATATTTGTTTCCTGAATGTATTGAATTAATATAAAACTTTTTCAAAATCCAAACAAAACTTTTAAGAAATTTTTGACAATAAATAAATGTCAATGTTGTTTTTGATATAAATTGAAGATACGATAACAACGAATCTTACACTAAATTTCATCTTTTCATAGGTGGCTCCATCTAATGTTAAATAGTGTATATTAAAACGTATTAATATAGAAATCATATGAAAAACATATTTTATCATTATTTTACAAGACCAGTCTTTTTTCTTGAAAATTTTTTTTTAAATTTTATAAATAAAAAGGCATTTTTATATTTAGACTAATAATTGTTTGCGTTGTATATTTATTTTTGTCTATTTTCAAAAATATCGCTTTGAATTGCACCTTCAATTTCGTTCAATATAATCTAGTATAAAAAATATTTTTAACTTTCTAATGTCAAAAAAAAAATTTCTGAACGTTATCTGAAGGAACTACTACCGTCCTACGTAATTTGACTTTTCATTTCAATAAAATGATGTGAGGCAAGTTGATGTAAACACAACAAATAATTTTAAATAAAATTAATTTATTGTTATAATTTTCTCTTAAATTAATTATTTACTTTCCATTTGTAAATATTATTTTTTTTTTTTGTTTTAAGTGAGTATCAAATTCAAAATATTATTTACTATTACATATAAAAATAAAACATTATAAAATGTCGGTGTATCAAAGTGAAAAAAAAGTAGACAACGTCTTCAATCAGATTTTTTCTACATAAGTAAATGAAAAATTAGAAAACTTAAAAGAAAATATGAATTAAAAATAATAAATTTTAATATTATATTCATTCAAAGTTATAAAAGTAAAAAAAAAAAATATTGTAGACAAATAAAATATCACGGTCAATGTGTTGCGAGATTTACCAAATAACCTACCCATTAATTTGTTTAAAAAAGAGGCGTATTTAGTACCAAATTTAGTCAACATCAATACAATTATTTATGTTTAAATATTATTATTATAATTTTTCTTACAAGGACATAAATTTAAATGGATTACGTATTTATATTTTGCTGGTTTTGTTTTTCTGTTTTTGGTTTAACTTAGCATACAATTGATAAGATTACCCACTACAATGGTGGTGTGGTGACACCCTTTGTCTGTCACATCTCGCCGATCAAGTTTACTTTCATACAAACGAGTATATCGTCACTATATTTAGCTGTTGATCTAATTTTGTTTATTTATTAATACCTATATGATCAATTTTGACTGTTAATTTTAAAAATTTATTTATATATTAAATTTATGTTTTTTTTTTTTTATCAAATTCATAAAATAAATGATTTTATAATCAAAGTGAGATTAAATAAATTTATAAAAAAAAAAACACTAAAATAATGTTGAAAAATATTTTTAAATATTGACCTTGAAAAATATGAATATAATTAGTATTTTATTCAAATTATTTTACTTGATAATTTATTTAAGATATGTAACCAGAATTTAAAAACATTTTTTAAGCTAATAAAAAAAGAAAAATAATTTTATAAAATGTAAAAATTAGATGTATGTATGTAGGTATATTTATATTTAGGTCGCGCATCCAAATGCACTTTAAATATGTTAATTAGAAATTTAAACACTGAACTTGTTTTCGATCTATTTAATATTAATAAGTTATGATGCTAAAAGTAGTAAGTTGTAGTTCAAACAAAGTAATATGTAACAATTAAATTAATAATTAGAATCTTAATAGAATTACAATATAAACATTTGCTTTATTCTATATATGTACATATAACCTAAAAAAGAAATACGAAAGATAGATCTTTAATATGAACCCTTTGGTTATATTTTTATTGCTCTACATTTTCATGTTCGTATTCGTATTAAAGTTCAATGATTTTTTGTAATTGCTCGCAAACGGTAATATGGCAGATGTTAATTTTGTTACAATTTTTTTTTATACTTGATGTAGTAAAAAAATATGTTCCTGAAGTAATTTGAATAATATGTAAAATAAAAAATTTATTTGTTGCTTAAGATCTTAATTTGAAAATTTTAATATTTTTTATATTTACTTACAGACTTTTTCCTCCTATTTGTTATATATATATATTGAGAAGAAAATATCATATTTTAAATGATATGGAATTTTCAGATTTTAATAAATTTTTAAGAATTAAGAGAAGTTCCAATGAAAGTTTGAGTGAAAGAGTAAGTATATTTACATATTAGACACTTTTCGTTAATTAATTTAATAATGTTTTAGGTAAAATTAAAAAAAGTATATGGTGTCACTGTTTGTAGTAGTTCGGCTTTAGATCTTGCATCTGGATCTGGTGTTGTTGCGTACCCGGCTGGGTAAGATAATAATATTTTTTTGTTTTTATACCAATTAATATTAAGTTATTTTTTAATTTAAGGTAGGTTTTATTTATTTGCTATATGTTAGTTTATTTTCCTTTATTTCATTCATATTCAATTATTTTAAAAATATGAAATTGAAATGCTATTCACCCATTCATGTTCCATGGTATTTTTTGTCGGATATCACGTTGCATGTTTATAAATTATCAAGAATATGTGATTAAATATTCTAATATGAAAACATATAGAAATACGTAAGACAATGAAGAAAATCAAAAATTCTAATTTGTTCTTAAAAACAGGTAAATTTTTTTCAATTATGCTTCGTTGAGCGTTTATTTAAGCTTTACTAATGTGTTCTTTGAAACATAAAATGTTTATTAAATAATCGATAGTCAATTATTATCTTATAATATCTTTTTTTAAGCTTAAAAATATTAATCAAATATGTATGTCTGTTTAATCGAATGTAGTGAAAGCTCTATGACGCTTATTCCTTAATTAAATTTTTATTTAGTTTAGCTTTCTAAAACATTTTAATATTAATTTTAATATTAATAGTTTGTCTTAAATTAATTCTAATAAAAGAAATTTATTTTAGGTGTACAGTGGTTTTATACAATCTTAAAAAGCATAGCCAATCTTATATAATAAATTCTTCCAAAAAAGCAATAACAGCTGTATCTTATTCAAAGTGTGAAAGGTATTTAGCGACTGGAGAATGTGGTATTAATCCAACAATAAAAATATGGGAACTAAACACTTCAACAGATGGTACAGATAATGGTGGAGCAAATTTAATTGGTGAATTCTTGGGACACAAATATGCCATTGCTTGTGTAGTGAGTATAAAAAAATATAAAAACATGTATGTATATATATATGTTTATTTATTTATTTGTTTCATTTTAAGGCTTTTTCACCAAATGGGAAATTTTTGGTATCAGTAGGTTCACAACATGATATGATTATCAATGTTTTTGATTGGAAATTAAATCTGAAAATTGCTTCAAACAAAGTCAGTGCAAAAGTTACTGGGATGTGTTTTAGTAACGATGGGAACTATTTTGTAACAGTTGGTAACCGTCATGTTAAATTTTGGTATTTGGAAGGATTTAGAAAAGTAATTGATTGTTTAAACTGAATAATTTGAATTAAGTAATGAAATTTTTTAAATTTTTTAGAGTAAGGAACCCATACCATTAATGGGTCGTAGTGCCATTTTAGGCGAATTAAGAAATAATGACTTTTGTGGAGTTTGTTGTAGTAAAAATGATATAACTGGAAGTACATACGCTATAACAAAGAATGGACATTTAGTTGAATTCAATTCGAGACGTTTACTTGACAAATGGGTAGCATGTCGTTCAGCATCGGCAAATTGTATTAGCGTTACATCTCACTATATATTAGTTGGATGTTCGGAAGCTATTATAAGAATATTTAATTGTGTTACCTTAGAATACATAACCACATTACCTAGAACACACTATTTAGGGGTTGATGTTGGGTTGGGAACCACAATTAATCATATAACATCTGCACCACCAGATGCAAAATATCCAGATACATTAGCAATGGTCTTTGACGATACCCGTTCAAAAGCATTTTGTGTCTACAATGATCATAGTGTATATGTTTGGGATTTGAGAGATATTAATCGAGTTGGAAAAAGTCAGTCATTTTTATACCATTCAGCTTGTATTTGGGGTGTGGAAACGTTACCTGATTGTGAAGAACCTCGTATTAAACCAGATAATTGTTTTCTAACTTGTTCTTCAGATGATACTATTCGATTTTGGGGATTCGAAAATGGTTATCGAAATAGCACATTTCCCACAAATATCTATAGTAAAGAATTATTAAAAGCTTTGTATATCGATGAACAATTGAATTTTTTGAAAGATAACGATAATTTAATTTTTGGTTCAGATAAAAGTAGTAGTTATGATGGAAGGAATGGTGTTCGATGTGTTAAAATAAGTCCATGTCAAACTAATTTAGCTACTGGTGATCGAAATGGAAATATAAGAATTTATTCACTTTATACTTTAACATTAATTAAAACAATTGAAGCACATGACTCTGAAGTATTGTGCTTAGAATATACTCATGGAGGTATTGATAGACGTCTTTTAGCAAGTGCAAGTAGAGATCGTTTGATTCATGTGTTTGATATGGAACAAGATTATCAACTTTTACAAACGTTAGATGATCATTCAAGCAGTATTACATCAGTTAGATTTATTGGAAAATCAAATGATATACAAATGATATCTTGTGGAGCAGATAAATCAATTTTATTTAGACACTTTCAGCATAATCAATTTGTAAGAGATACAAATTGCTCAGGTAAAACTACGCTATACGATATGGAAGTGGACAATAAGGGAAAACATGTTCTGACTGCCTGCCAGGATCGTAATATAAGAATTTATACAACACAAAATGCAAAACATACGAAAACATTTAAAGGTTCACTTTCTGAAGATGGAAGTTTGATTAAACTATGTTTAGATCCAACAGGAATTTACATAGCAACATCCTGCACTGATAAAACCTTATCTATTTATGATTATTATTCCAATGAATGTATGGCTCGTATGCATGGTCATAGTGAGTTGGTAACCGGCCTAAAGTTTACTGTTGATTGCAGGTAAATATAAAACACAATGAAATTTTTTTTTATCAAAATATTAAAATACACCCATTTGTTTTTTTTTAGGTATTTGATATCAGCAAGTGGTGATAGCTGTATTTTTGTTTGGGAAATGCCTCACGAAATGGTTATTACAATGCAAGCTAGATTATCTCAGCAAAAGGGAAGAAATGGTAAATCCTTAATTGCACAATATCAAATACGCCCTGGTTCAGAAGTTATAGAAAGTAGTGGAGAGGGGGCAAATGCAAATGCGGCAAGTGAAGATTTTTATAATGCATCAAGAATGAAATTTATTTTAGATACAGCAGAAAAACCAAACACAAAATTATTTGAAATTGGACAGTTACCACTTTGGGCAAAAAAAAAGTCTTACGTAAATGAACCAGAATTTGAACAACAACCAACAAGTAGTAATCAAAAAAATCAAAAATTACTAACTCCACCAAAACCTCGAGGTCGTTGGGCGCAACGTACAAAATTTTCCGACAATTCAGATATTTTGAGTAACACAAGCGATAGCCCAACATTCAGTAGTTTTCATAACATTCATTCGTCAAATTATGATAATATTGATAACAGTTATATGAGTGAAGATAGTTCTATTGATAGCGGATTAGATGCAAAAAAAAGAGTACATAAATCTAAAACAATAGAGAAAATTAAAGATTTATCATCCTTAGATTTTGAAGTAAATAATGATAATGATGGAGATATAGAAGATATATCAGATGGAGAACGAACTAGCTCAGATCATGGATTGTATTATCCTAGTTATCCACCAACAGCTGCTTTGTAAGTAACTTAAAAATATTGTATGAAACATTATGTTTGTAATAAAAACTAATAACTTTACTTTTAGGGACTTCAAGGTCAATGAAATGAACAAAGAAGAATTGAAAAAAACTGCACGGAAACAAAAATTTGACAAAAAACTTCTTATTACTAATTCAGGTGGTGGAATTTCACCCAGTGTTTCTGATACGAATACATGTTTATCAGATACAGATGATGGTGGTTCTACTCCAAGTGGTGAAAACGCTGATCGTTCGTTAAATTCAGCTTTGGGTGGAAGTTTTGAAAATATTCCACAAAGAGCATCTTCACAGTTCTTACAAGCAGCTATTGATGGCCCGATAACTTTAACAGCTAGAAATAATGAAGGTGAAGTAAAATAAAAATCAAGTTTAAAAACTAATCTAAGCTAATTAATATTATTTAGGCCGAAGAAGTATTAGTGCAAAACACAAAACAGAGTACAATGACAAACCCAAATCATACTGCAATACCAAAAAAGAAGAACTTCTGAAAGTAATTAAGGAGGCTAAATTGAAGATAGAAAAGGTATTTTTTTTTATATTTTAAGGTAGTTATAATATTATTAATGAAAATGAATGTTTTGCTTGCAAAGGCTGGTCATCGATCGAATCTTCGAACAAGCCAAAGTACATTTGATTTAAATTTCTGTGGGGGCAGAGATATTTTACACCAAAAAAAAGAAGGTAGATAATATTGTTTTTTTAATTTTTTTTATTATTATACGTTTTTTTAATCTACTAAATATTCACTTGTTTTTACGTAGAAAACGACATTAATTCAAGTCAGGTGGGGGATTTTAACATACGTAGAGCTTTATCTTTGAGCGATTTGTGCTGGACAAAAGGTATTCAAACTTAAAAGATTAAAATGAAATAATATTTATGTTAAACAATTCTGTAGTCCTTTTCATAACGTAGTGAGTAGATCCTTTAATGTTTTCATTCCCAGCTTTTTAATTGCGTACGTGTTTAGTCTAACTGCTTATTTTTATATTTGTTTTCCAATGTATAGTTAAAATAATATCGTAGTAGTAGAAGTAAAATCGTAATAGAAATTTAATTTAATTTTTCCAATCGAATTTTTGTAGGATCAACACCTAGTAAATCATCAAACGCAAGACGTAAAGGAACAAAAATACATGGCAGCGGTACTAACAATTGTCTCTTAATTTTTTTCTTAACAAAACCCATATTTTTTTTTATTTTGTTTATTCAAATATTTTTTTTTAAATTTATTCTATTCCTTAGCTAATCTAGATGAAATATCTGGTGATGATGATACAAGTTCTGATGAATTAGAGAATAAAATGAGCAAGTTTTATTCAAGTTTGTCACATAGAAATAATTCATCGGATTATAAAACTTTTGAAAATAAAATGAGAAGTTTACCACATCAAGATTTAAGAGGTAAAAATTAAAAATTTATACCTATTATCACATATAAGAGGATTTTATTTTTTATTTTAGGCACCGCTGATGAATGTATAAATGTTGCAAATGTATTGAATAACAGTGCATATGCAGCTGTGGAACTTTATTGGAAATTAAACAAAAATTCTGAATTTAGAGAAAATGATAATAATTTGAAAGCAATTAAAGAATTAGAACGATCAATCGTTATGGCACATAATATATTGAAAAACATATCAAATAAAAAATAATTGAATTTAGAATTTTTTAATTTTTTTTGTTTTTGTTTTTTGTATTTAATCTAATACAAAATTATGCAAAAATAAGTATTTAAATACTTTCATATTAATGAATTTAAAAATTTTTGTTTTTCGTTTTTGTTTTTTTATATAACAATATATAAATCTATATAGAATATAATTAGAGCAATTTGAGGTATTTACTACCATTCAATTTTGTGCTCATACTAATTTCATCTTATAAGTATCAAATCTATTAAAAAAAATTTATAAAATAAATTAAATAAAAATTTTTATTATTGCAAATTAACATAAAAATGTCATGTTTATTAAGTTTTTCCGTCCTTTTTATTTTAATATTTTAAATTTTGTTAATGATCTTTATAATGAATACTATTCTTTAAAATAATATAAATACCTAAAATTGTACTTATTTTTACTGAACAAATG
Organism: Argyra leucocephala; assembly: GCA_963942445.1. Lineage (NCBI taxonomy): Eukaryota > Metazoa > Arthropoda > Insecta > Diptera > Dolichopodidae > Argyra > Argyra leucocephala. The sequence continues at coordinate 21,380,675 of OZ012680.1, read as the reverse complement.
TTATATTTTGTAAGTTAAAATTTCAAATAAATTATTTTAATTGATATCAAAAATTAGATAAGTTGATTACAAAAATATTAAAGTTCTTATTTCGTAGTAGACTAACATCAAGAAATGTGCCACTAGTTTTGTTTAAAATTAAAAATAAAAAAAAACTAATAAATCAATTAAAGTGTTGCTATTTTAAGTGCCAAATATATGCAACACTATTAAATTTTTAATTATTTATGTATATATATATATATATGTGAATATATATATATAAGTTTGTTTAATTAATATCAATAATATGATTATTTCTAAGAAATAATATGTGTATATATATATATATATATATATATATATATACATACATATAAATGTAAAAATTTATTGTTGAAATAAAAATTCATTTTTCCTAATTAACCTTAATCACAACAATTTCCTAAATAATTTCGTGGTGATATTTTTTTTCTATTAATAACAAAAACAAAACAACAAAGAAGACAAAAAAAAAACTGAACTAATTTTAATAATATAAAATTCAAACACATTTTTTAAATAAAAAAAAAACTAGCTTTAATTATAATATAATAAAAAAAAGAAAAATATTTTTATAAAAAAAGAAAATTATATAAACTTTTTTCTATATTGAATTTTATGTACTTAATAGGTACATATATTTAATTTTGAACCGCGGAGTACTAAAAACGACATTGAATTGAATTAGTACATTTTTTTTTTTTAAATAATTGTATAAGTAATATATATAGATATATACAATATGAATAAAATATACTAACTGTAAATTTTTATATATACATACATATATAAATATAAAACAAGAATTCTGTTATTTATTAAAATTAAAAAAAAAAAAAGAAAATTAAAAAACAAATATATTTTATCTACAAAATTTTAGTACTTTGTTTTTTTTTTTTTACGTCACAAAGAATTTATTACACTAGTGCTAGATGAGATGAGCTTCTTGAACTTTCAAATTTTATATAAACAACAACTATTGTTTTTGATGATCAGATTTGTTTTTAGTGATATATTTAAATTATGGAATAAAAGTCGAGTTTCCTTTCACTAATCATTTGTATTTATTTTGCAAATATCGATATTTCGGAAGCAACTTACTTCCTTCATCAGTGCTTGCGACTAATTTTACGACTAAAATTACAACTAAATGAAAATTAGTAATATTTCTGCGATTCCCTAACTTTCTCTGAAGAACTCCTCCTGCTATGTCTATTTTATATGTTGATTTATTTGAATCTTTTAGTAAGGAAAGGTTAATTAATTTTAATATACACAATATAATATAATATCATAATGTCTATGCTACAGAAATTATATTAAGAAAAATAAACTTCATTTATCACTTTAACTTTTTTTAAATACTTTTTAAGCATTAATTGTTGTATGTAGAATAAATATAATTTTTATAATGATTTTTATATAGAATTTTTGAAGGTATGTCAGGTATCATTTATACATGGGCTTAAGAAATTTATTTCAGTATCCGTATCGAAATTCTTATATAAGATTTAAAATTTTCTAAAATAAAAACAAAAAATGTAATTTCGTTAAGTAACAATATATATTTTGTATATACATATTATTTATATATATATATATATATTTGTGCTCTAAAAATATTATTATAACAATTGTATAAATTCAAAAATTGAATAAAATGGCAGTTCTTTTATTTTATATTTTAAAATATTTCCTAAAAATATCAAATAACATAGCACCATTTTTATGATTTACATATATATGTACATAGATATATATGTTTTTAAATAGAATTGTTGTGCTTTAAAATATAGTTTTTATACATCCATTGTGACTGATGAAACACTTAATAATGGTTCATGTGAATTAATCGAAGAAGTTGATACTTCTTTATTTTGTTGAGTTGATAAATTATCTGTTGAATATTCGAATGATTCATCTAAACTATCAACATTTTGTAATTTATGACGTTGTGTTGGTGAATTATTAATTGATTCATCTTCTTCATGTGCTGGATAACTTAAGACACGAGTTAATAACTATATAAAGTATAAATTGTTTTTTTTTTTTAATTAACTTAAAAAAACTAATTTAGTAATGGCTTACAGATTTATTAAAATTTACATTTTCTCCAGTTACTGAGTCGACTTTAATTGCATTATTGACATTTTTACTTGTTGAAAATTTTTTACGTTTATTTTTCCATGCTGTTATTGCTCGTCCATCTGAAAATTAATAATTTATATATTTTTTTAAATGTACGCTTATATTTGATTAGTAGGTATATGGCCCAAAAAACCTAATAAGGATTAGCGGCCCGAAATAAACTTTATTCAATTCAATTTGATTAAATATGAAAACAAAAAACAAACCTTTTAAGGCTGAAATATCTGTTGGTTTACTTTTGAGAAATTTCTTTTCCCTTATATTTGTTGTAGAGATAAAAGTTTTTGGTGGTGTATTTTTTGTTAAAGATTCTGCAGATCTAGATCGACTTAAAAACTTCTTATAAATTTGTGATGGTCGATTTTCTGATTCTGAAAAATATTTGATTCAAAGTTTTATTCTAATTCTAATTCTGAAAGCGAATTAAAAATTATTACCAATTTTGTCTTCTACAAAACTTTCTCCAACATATGGACTTGTTGTTTGTTTTTCAAACTTTTTCACTTGTGAATGCACTTGTGAATCATAATTTGTTTGAGAACAACTCATTGGTACTGAAAAATGTGCAACTTTTTTCTTAGATGTTACCTCATTAACAATACTCGAGAAAAATGAAAATTGTTGATTATCTACGAAATCAAATGATGATTGATTATTTGATCCTGATCGAGCAATATTAAATCCATTCATTAAACGTCTCTCTTTATGACGATTCTTTTTTCCACTTGCTCCTGCTTGACCAGCACTAACATTAGTATCCATTCCACTATTCTTTAAAATTTCTACTAATTCGAATCGGAATGCTGATATATCTTGTTTTATTTCATTGACATCATCTTCTGTAACACCTTGAGATTCGGTTTTCTTTTGTTCAACGGTAACATAACGACGCACCAAATTTCGAATTATTTGCTTTGAATTTGAAAATTGCATTAATAATATTATTTCATTAAAATTAATTTTAAATAATTTTTATGTTACCTGATATTTTAAATTTCGTTCATTTGCTTGTTTTTCTCTTTTCTGAAATATTAAAAAATTTCAATTAAATTTACAGATTTGAGAAAAATTGCTTTATGTAAAGTGTATAGAAAATAAATAATTAAAATAAATATTCTTTTAAAATTTTTCTAATTTATTTCCTTAAAAATTAAATTTTTCATTAATTTTACCTTAATTGTTTTGAGATGTTCTTTACGAGCTGCTATCGAATGAGCACAAAATGTTGATTTTAAGAATTTAAAAATATACCATAACGATTTAGGTGTTGGAATTATATTAAAAGGTGGTGGACATGTTCCACCTTCTTCAAAATAACTTATCCATAATTTTGATCTGGCAAATTTCCATTCTGTGTCAGCTCGTTCCTATTAAAAAATCCAAAAATAATAGCAATAAATAACATAAGACTAAACATTTTTTTTAAATGATTAGATATTAAAGTAACAATTGTTTCGCAAAGTGATAATCATATTTTACTTACAGCTATAAGTTGATATGAATGATTCATCATAGCTATTAATAAATTCAATAATACAACAATGTTAATAACTGAATAAGTTCCAAACATAAGCATTCCCCAAAATCTTGTAAATGTTTTAATACCATCTAATTCAAAATTATCTAAATCAATTAAACCAAAAACAGCCCAAAATAGAGATTGAGTTGTTTCGAATAGACTTAAAATAAAAAAAAAAAATAAAAAAAATTTATTAAAACAAAAAATTAATAAAAATTACTTTGAAAATCTTCTCCAAACTGTACAAGCATTCAAATCTGTTCCATTTGTTAGATTAGCATTTCCAGTTAATTCTGGACATCGTTTTTTCTCTAAATCAGCGTAGTACCTTTAAATAAAAAAAAAAACCGTTTTTTAAATAATTTAAAATGTGTCCTTCGAATCAAAAAAAAAAAATTACCATAACAATTGATTTAATCCATTACTAAAAGCAAATAGAACCAAAACATATAAAAAGAAAAATTTTATTATATCCATAACCATTCTAGAGAGTGAAACTTGTAATGGTCCCAAATATGGATTAACTGAAAATATATAAACAAGTTTTAATGAACTGAATATATTTGCAGCACTAAATAATCCCTCTGAAATAAGCATTGGATCCCAATCATTCCATTTTTCTCGTGGCAAATCAATTGCATGTGTTTCAGTACGAACCTATATAAAATTAACAAAAAAAAAAAACAAAAAACAAAATAAAAAGGGAATACAAAAAATTTATACTTTTAATTATTAAAATATTTTTTCAATAATTTATTCAATTCTGACATTTACTTGAATAAATGAAACCACTCTTAAAGCTGCTGTAGCCACATACAATGAATTTGTTATAAAATCTATAACATTCCACATATCATTCATATACTCTTGTAATCCAACTTCCCATAATTGTTTTATTTCACTCCAAATTAAACCTAATAATTATGATGATAATAAATTTTTGTAATATATGTACATATATTTAAATTTAATAATATAAATTATAAATTTTTAACATACCACTAACCCACCATAATATTAATAGTTCAATACTTGATGGATATGCACCTCTTTTTGTAATAAGTTCATCTTGCATAAATGTTGTTTGATCATAAAACCAAACTCCAATAACAGCTTCAATTCTTTGTGATGCCAACATTAATAGAACTATTTCAAATTTAATTAATTTAAATATTTTAGTATATATATATATACAATAATATTATATAATATGTATATTTACATAAGAAAGTAAGATATGATGCACTATGGCATATAAATTTTATAAATGGTTTTTTCATTGTTTGTCCAATTGTTGAATATGGTGCAAAAATATATGATAACGAAAATAATGGAAACATTACTCCTAAATGAAATAAAAAAATATATATATATATGTATTATTATCATAGAATTAAATAATTTAAATTTCTTGTCCATCAATGAGCATTAATTGCATGAGATGGGCCTTAGATTTAAATTCTAATAAATTTTACTGAAATATATAGGATAGTTTACCTATTCGAATAACTTCCATTGATTGTAAAAGCATATTTTTACGACGAAATCCTGGTAAACCTTCATACCAAATACTAGCTAATAATTGCTGTACATTAGGATGAGCAACAAACTATTAAAAAATAAATTAATTAAATAAATAAAATTTAATAATTTATTTTTTTTTTTGCTTGTTTTAATAACCTTCTTTTGTCTCAATTTAATAGCAAGCTTTAGACGGCTCAAATGAATTTTTTCACCACTATTATATAATGATGCAGCTGCATCTTGATTTAAAAGTATTTCTAATTCTGTTGAACTTCTAGTATGATATAATAAGGCAGTAGCAAAATCTTGACATTGTTTTCTTAATTCAAGGTATTCACTCTGTATATACATATATATATTTAGATTAAATAAATATGTACTAATTAAAAAAAATGTTTATAAATTAACCTTAAATTCATGTTCTAAAAAACTTAATCTTCTCAATTCCCATGATAGTTCAAATGCAGTTAGTATCGGATCTTTTGATGATAATGCTATTAAACTTGGACTTGCTAGAGCTCTATATGCATTTATTCCTTAAAAAATTATTAATTACATTTTGTGTTTTATTTTCTGTTTTTTTTTTTTTACTTACTTGACCGTGAATGCCTTAGTGAATCTTCCATATGTGATACAACACATTCATCACACCCACATCTAATAAATTTAATTTTTTTTATTTACATTTAAATACACTTTACATACATTCTGTGTGTATATATGATAAAATAATTAAATTACCTAATATCATGTGGCATTGGTATCGTAGAACCACGATCCAACAAAATTTTTATTATTTCATAATTATTACGATGTGCTGCTAAAATAAGTGGTGTTATATCTGGTGTAAATGAACTTGTATCATCCATTAATGATTCACAGCTCTTTGGAATTTTCGTTTTTTTTTTTTTTATTTATGTAAATATAAAATTAAATAATTTGATTATGTCATATACAACAGTGTATAACAAATTAAAACAAAAAATCAACTTACATTCATTTCATATTTATTCAAATTTGATTCATGATCCAATAGAACTTCAACAGCTTCAACAAATTCTTCAGAAATTGCATGTAATAGAGCATCTTTTATATCAAGTTTATAACTAATCAAGAGTTCTACCATTTCTAAATTTTCATTATCACTAACAATTAATTAATTAATTTATTATAAGTATGTATATAGTGTATATCAATTTACATTGCCATTAATAGAGCTGTTCTTCCCAAAGGATCAACACAATTTAAATTTATATAATTTGTTTCCAATGCCTTTTGAATAATTCTAAATTTATAGATGTAAAAACGAAAAATAAAATGAAATAAATTAATTATGGTTTAAAACGTAAAGATGAAATATATATATATACACAAAGTTAATGAAGATCTAAACACAGTAATACAAAACAAAGACATTTGTATGTTTGACGCAGAAGTGAAGATTAAAATGGACCGGACAATTACCGTAAATGGAAGTATATTAATATCGAAACAAATATTTTCGATCGATAAAAACAAGGAATGGAAGTAGATCGACTGGATAGTGTTGAAGGAAATCTATTTGCATTCAATGCGGTTACTGTTCGGTTTACGACCATGTAAAAAGGAAACAACTTCTGAAGGAAACCTAAGCTAATCAAATGCTCTAACTCCAACGATAATATTATAAAGAGTCTTTTGTTTGTCTTAATAAAAATAATAATAATATTTATTTCCTTAAACATATACAGGGTGGTCCGGTTTATAGCAAAAATATTTTAAGGGGTGATTCTTTGGAGTATTTTAGGAACAAAATTGTTCTAGACGTCTATCTTTAAATTTAACCTGAGCTACAGAGGATTAAAGTCTAAAAATCGAATTAGAAAAATTATGTTTAAACAATTTCCACTTCAGTTCCGAAGGAATTAAAACTAGAGCAACACATCTTCATATTTTTTTAAATTAATATACCTAATTAACCGTATATATTGGATTAGTATTAGACTTACCGTTTTTGAATAATAGCTGCACAAACTTAAAATTTTGTTTTTAACAACTGAAAATTATGTAAAAAACGTCTAAATTATCTACAAAAAATCCGCTAATTTTTTTTTTTATTATGTTGATGTGTCACATCATCTCCTACAACTTTTTCATACACAACTTTCGTATCAGACTTGCCGTTTTACAGGTAAAGTCGTCATATAAAATTATAATAATAACCCCTCGTCTGGAACAATTTTTTTCCTAAAATACTCCAAGGAAAATATTTTTGCTCTAAACCGGGCCAACCTGTATATAAATAGATATATATATATTTTTAAATTTTTACAGAGTTTAGATATCATCCAAGTGTTTTTTTCAGCTGTGACTTCCATATCGGATTTATAACATTTAATTTAAATCACTAGACATTTTTGACAAGGAAAAGAAAAGTTTATCGTAAATTTTTCTATAATTTAATTTTTTTAACAGTTAGTTATGGATATGAGGTATAGAGCAGTTGATCAAAACGCACATTGCAAACATCATATTGAAAAAAATCATTTGACAAACAATTCATTTCGTAAAAGCGCATTGTCAAAAACGGTAGTAAATGTCAAATTTTTATTTGGCAAAACATCCGTTTCCCAAATTTTAAAATAACATTAAATAACATAAATGAAATATATACATATATAAATATTCTGTAAAAGGCGTAAAACCTGATATAACTCTAATTTTGTAACGAACTCTAAAATTACTCCGAATTCGGAATCTGCCATAGATAAATACATAAATATGCTCGGGATAAAGGTATAAATGGTCTCCTCTCTGGATAAAGAAAATACTTCCTTCTTTGTCTTCAACAGGGGCTATATGCCACCCCAACCTACGATACTCATTAATACAAACCCTAGTTTTTGACTCTTTTGCACCTGAGTAAAAACTATGATACGGTACTTTATTATTTTTTTTTTATTTTTTGATAAATGGATATTTGCGAATTGCAAATTTGTTAAGTAAGAAATTTGTTAATTGATTTTTTAAATTGTGGGTTGTTTTTGTAATAAGTGGGTTTAGGCGATATAAATGTTTGTTATCTGAGTTTTGCCTAGTATCACGCCCCCATTATATGTTGTTTTAATTTTGGATTATATAAAGATGTAATAATTATGCAAATATGTTATAGGTTGCCAGAGACAAACAAAAAAATCCTAAACTCTTCAAAATGATCAATTAAGATTAAGAGCATATCTTTTAGAATATCAAATATGTTTTATCTAAAAAATATATATTATTGTGAGTGAAATTAAGCAAATAAATAAATTAAATGAAAATTATTCAATATTTTTTTTTTTTTTCAATTTACCTTCTTGTACCAGCAACATCACCTCTTTCCACTGCCAAGAGATATTTTTTCTCTTCTAATGTTAATTGGCCCATCTCTTGGTGTGGTCGAATAATATTTTCCTCATCCATCATCCCATGGATACTGTGTCTCTGTTAAATTGAAAATTGATTTAAAAACATTGATCATTTCTATATAATAAAACTATTGGGTAAATGAAATGAATATGTACAGTAGAACCCTAAATATTCGACCTTAAATTAATATATTTATTATAATATAGATGTTTTTAATTAAAAGTATATAAGATAAAAGTAAAATTTATATTTAATAAATAATATTTACTTAATTAATTAAATTTACTTAATAAATACTTATATTTACTTATAAAAGGTTTGGAAGAAAGAAGTGGGAATTGAGAAATGTTAGTTAATATCAATCAGAGATATTATATTATTACTAATAAATTATTTACATGTTCTATCGTATACTATTGTTGTATTGTACAGACTTATCGTCTCATATATGTATATGTACATAATAAAATAAATAAATATAAATAAATAAAATAAAAAAAAATTAATAAATAATATTTTTTTATTATCTTAAATCTTTTTAAGTTATATGCAAGAAGTTTGCATGTTTTCAGATATCAAATACACCATATTATTCAAAATTTGGGAGAAATTAACAACAAATATATTTCCATGAGTCAAAATTTCCCTTGTTATATGTATACTACATACTATACCTTCATATTATCACTAGAAGAGTTCAAATGCCAAATACAAATGATATGTTAAACATAGTTGCAATCTAAAAACGAATCGTAATTGCATTACTGAATTTTATATATGTATATACAAATTTGATATTGTTCCCATTTAAATGAACAACTCGTTTAAGTGTACAAATTTGTTTGTAATCTTTGATGTGCTATTAAGCTGGTTATAATTGCCATATATAACAGTTATTAGTTGCTACATCTCTTTCTATTTTTGTTAAAATTGATATAAAAAAATATTCTGCAGAGATATTAAACACAAGCACATCACACATTTGCCTGATCGGTAAGAGAACTGAAATGATAAAATTCGTTTCTTCGACTAGACTTTGAATGAGATATAGAGATCAATTTTTGTTTGTATGTTTTATTGGCATCACTGTTCTCATTACGTAGTTATATACTATAAAATAAATTACTAGTATATACTCAATACCTAATGATTCATAATTTTTACCAAATTATATATCGACATTATAGTACAGACAGACATATGCATATAGTAATCATTTTTTTTTTCAAAATCAACTTAAGTATAATTTATCTGCCATACAACTATTGCCACATATCAAGGATAATTCCTAATCTAAAACAGATACAAATTTAAAAACTGGATCTGTATAAAGATAGTTCTTTAAATTTTTATTTCAATTTCAATGTGGTAGCAAATTAAATAAAATGGAGCTATTCTATTTAAAAAGGCTTAGTTCCTGACAAAAGTAGTTTTCCACATTTAATGAGTAGATAAGCATTAGTAATTTGATAAATAAATGCTCGAAATATTGTAGATATTGTAGTGTAAAATTGCAGTACCGTGTACTTAATTAAGCACGAACACGTGATTCTATATAAGTTACTGTCAAGAACATTAAAAAAAAATCTAATGTCAACACTGATTTATACCGTTATTTTTCTTTTTAACTTTGTCCTTCGTAAAATTTTTTTTTTATTTATATGTGTGTGCACTATGGTTGCGATATTTAAAACTGGATTCTACTGTATTTAAAAGCATCTATATAATTATTAAAGTTTAACTTACTTTAATTTTATTTTCGGACCTCTCAAATGAATTGTAAACTTCATCATCAAAATTTTGCGCATTATTGCCATGCTTTATTTTTGTTAATACCGGTGTAAAAATTGATTTTCTTCTTGGGGTGGGATTAAAATGGGCGGCTTTTGGTTTCTCTATAAATTTAAAATATATATTTTTTATTTATTTTATCAATCTTATTTTTATATATATTTATATTTTATAAATAGTTTTATGTATTCATTAAAATTAATTTAATTATTTTTAATTATAATACAATATTGTATACTAGTCAGTAATAATAACACTCATTTTTGTTTATAATATTATAAATTGACAAATAAATAATAATAAGTTAAATAAAAAATGTATTAAAAAACTTTATAAATTATAATTTATTACTATAAAAGCTATCAGTAATATTGTACAAGTACATAAACAAATAATTCATTAAAATATATTGCCGTTATAATCGCTTATTACAGTTTAATAACCAAAACTGGTGTAAATAATAAAAATAACTAATTCTAACATTTATTTTAACGGTTCTATTTTTACAATACACCTTTTTATAAATGAGGTTAACTGAATGCAAAAAAAAAAAAAAAGCGCTAAATTTTTTTTTTGCAAATCCATTTTTAATATAGCTAGAATATACCATCATCCTACTTTTAATGATGACGAATCGAATTTTCGTTATTTCAAAATTTGTTACTAATATTTTTACTAATAAGTTAAGTCATTTCCTTTACAAAAATTTTTTGTTTCCTGATTTTATACTAAGCTTAACCTTAATTTATTTATATAATATTTATATTATAAAATAATTTTATTAATAAGGAAATTAATATTATTTTATAAAAAAAAATAAAAACATATCCTTAAAAGCAAGCAAATCCTAAAGTAGAAAAATAAAAATAAAAAATTCAAAACTAACCATTATTACTAACATTGTATTGTATGTAGTTTTATAGTGCGTTGACCTAAATTCATTATTTTTGATTTTTAGTTGAATAAATTTATTGATTTAATTTACATTACCTTTAAAAATAAAATTTAAAAAAAATAATAACTTTGAAATTGTTTTAAAATTATTTTTATTAATTTATTTAATAATTTTAGTTAAATATATTTTAATTAAAATTAATTAACTTACCTTTCATTTGTATATTTTTATATTAAAATTAAAATAGAAATAGTCCTTTTTTTTGTTATATTTAAATTTTATGCATTTAGCGGAATAAGAAAAAAAATTATTTTATGGTTGACCGGTGTTATACAAGGATAAAATATAACTGCAAAAAATGCATAAAAATTGTTTGTAGAAAAGTTCAAAATTTAATAAAAAGTAGAAAAGTCTATTATAAGGTAGAATGTTTTTTATGAAACTATAAGAAAATAAAAAAAGGATATTAAGAGTTCGTTTTCTTATGATTTTATTTTTTATTGTTTTAATTTTTTACTGTATTTTGTTTTTTTTTTTTTTTTTTTTTATTGTTTTGTTTCCTTCAATCAATATTGTATGTTCTGATTTTTCCTAGTTCATGGGTGAAAAGGTTTGTTTTTTTTTGTTTTTTTTTTTTAGTGTATTATGCATTTGATTCGGTCTGGATTTTATTATTATTATTTTGTTTTTTTTTTTTTTTATTTTTGGGGTGTGTTGTTGAAGGAATGATATTTGAAAACAATTTGATAGAAACTCGCGGTGAATATTTGAATAGAGTATAGTAGAGTGTAGTTTTTGTTTTTATCAACAAAATTGTTATTGTTTATAAATTTATTTGAATTTATTTATTGTTGTTATTTTTTTGTTATACATATTAATTTTGCTTATTATTATTATTTTTCTTTAAAATGCTATTTGATTTTTGTAAGAAGATTTTTTTGTAATTGGAACAGGAATTTATTTTAAGTAAGAACCGTATTGTATTTTAATATAGGAAACCTTTAATTGAATTTCTGTTTGTATTATTATAGTTTTGGATATAAATTTACATTAGTCTTCAGGGTGATTGAAAAGATTGTAACAAGTAAAAAATTGTAAGTTAAGAGGGTATTATTTATTTGAATTAAGACAATTATATACATTACATACAGGGTGTTTTGGTGATATGATATAAGTCTTCAGGGTGATTGAAAAGATCGTAACAAATAAAAAATTGTAAGTTAAGAGGGTGTTATGCATTTGTATAAATAAAATTGGTCATTCTAAAAAGTTGATCATAAGATTAATATGCAGTTTTAATAATTTTGATGAATTAAAAATGTTGGATACTACTTATTCAGTTTACTTGTACATATATATAATTTCTGCTTGTATTAAGTAAAATGTTTATATACATTAAAAGTTAAAAATATTTAAATGAAAATTGAACTATTAATAAAATAAAATTTGAATTAGAATGAAATAGAATTGTTTTATTCATAATAGGGTTTTCATATATATCTTATTCACAATAATGTTTTATTCTATTAATAATTTGTCAGCTATGAAGCCTTAAAGAATTGTGCTAATTACATAAAAAAAAAATGTTCATATCTTATGCTAATTAAGGTGCTTTTCTAATGCATTTTTCACAATTTTTATTGTGAATTATTGTGATCTTAAATTAAATATTATTAAATTATAACCAACAAAATATTTTTTAAAGCTCGTTTATTAAAATATTAATTGTGTATTAATATATATTAGAAAATATAAATGAAATCTAACAATTTTTATAGTAGATAAGAAATAATTAAGTTCGAACTAAAAATAAGTTTATTTTTAGAACTAATTGATTTTTTAAAATTTTGGATTTTTTTGTTTTGTTGCTTAATTTTTTTTCATAATTAAAATTTTTGCTTATAATATAGTTAGTGTTTATAATAATTGATTTATTTGCACCTTAACCGAGGCTGAATGGTATTGCTTACAATTTTATATATACTTTTTTGCAGTTAAATTCAACATTTGGTCAAACAAATTAAACAATTTTTTCTTTCAATTGTTTTCCAATTTTTTTATCCAAAAAAGTGCTCTGATGTTTTCTAAGCTTATATATAACGATCAGAGCATAATAATTCTGTAGGATGTCTTATGGGAAAATAATGTATTATTTTGATGGCTTTCTTATGGAGGACATTCAATTTTCCAATATATGAATGTGGAACATTGCTCCAAATAGAGTACAAAATACACTATATTAGATAAATTATATGATGAGTACATTATAAATAATGTTTTACAATGATGAAATTTATATAATTAAATAATTTGAAAATTTTACAAATTGAATTAGTCTGAAAATATATTTATTTCGTCTTTCATCTTTAATATTTCCGACTTAATTCATATCGCCAAAATTATATAATAACAATATCAGTGGTATCATTAAAGTAATAATTTTTTATTAATTGTGTCTGAAACAATGCTTGTGAAGCAATCAAGAATACAATATTTAATCAAAAATTATAATCTTATCAATTAAACACTAATATAAGAAATATTTTGATTTCAACTTTAAAATGTTTTTTTGTTCAATTCGATACTATATATTTACTAATTTGATGTTAAAAATAGTATTATCATGAAGAAGCACCCTGTATCTATAAAATTATTTCCGTTATTAAGTTAAAACAAATTAAAAAAAAAAAAAAAAATTTGTTAATTTAAAATAACGGAAAATTTTTGCAATAACGGGATTATATTTATAAGATATTTTTACATTAATATAATGCTGATGGTTACATAAAATATCTATGTATATGTGTTTGTGAATGATAATACTTTTTGTTAATTATAATAAAGTGCAATTTAATTTCGATGCTTTTATTATATTATCATAGTCATTATCAAACAAGATCGAAAATAAATGATGGTATTGTAGTTATATTTGGCATGATAAATAAATAATAAGTGAAGTATATAATTTATTGATTATTATTGAACCGATAACACCAAAAAAATGCTTTAATTTCAATTTCATTGTAAAAATTCATACCTTAAATATTAAAAATATAATCATACAGTGTTTTCCATTTTACCAACGACAACGACACTATTCTAAAATATGACAATTATGTACGAATTTGACATTTATGACATTTTTCAACGTTTCATATTTTATTTGTGTTTAATTTTTTTAATTTGACATTTCTTCATGGTCATCGTACATGCTACACAAATCAATAATGCTTAGAAATTATTCAAATTTCTTAATTAAATCAAAAATAAAATTTTGTCAGATGAAGCTAATTTGCATTTCAATAGCTAGAGACAGAAAATAAGAGTGTTTCGGTATAATAAAAAGAATAAACAATAATTATTAACGATCAAAAATGAGTCAAAAACGTGTGAATTGAACTTTTTTCTTTTATATTTATTTATTTCGAGTTTAAATACTAAATTGTGACATTTATGACAAAAACTTAAGGTTATTCACAAACTAATAATTTCTTTCGCAGGTGAATTTTCAAACTTATTTTCTTCGAATTTAAAAATGTACATATCTGTCAAAAACTCAACTAATCAAAACATTTTTGAATTAGATTTTAAATTTTTTTTTTGAAAAAATACATATCGATCCTATTTTTGTACATAAAATTAAGAACCTGTCAAATTTTGATTGGTTAAAATTTTGACAGGTGGATATTTAAATCTGAAGAAAATAAGTTTTAAAACTTGCCTTTGCAGTTCGAAAACATGTTTTTAAATCTTATTAAAAAATAAGTAAATAAAATAGAGAAATTTAAAATTTCACTTAGTTTTGCTAAATAATTTTAATAAATTAAAAGAACTAATTCGATTTATTTATTAAAAATGGCAGATTAAATATTATATGGTAGATTTAATATATAAAATGTATTTTGGAACGTAAATTTTATTTCAATAATTATTTTTTATAGATTAGTTTTTACGTTTACATTTTTTGATTGATTTTTATAACTCACATACATATATATTTATATGTTGTTTACATAGTTTTGAATCAATCAGAATTAAAAATCAGAAGTTGTATTTGGTAGCTTAACACTTACTATTGTTAAATGAATGAAACACTCTTTTAATAATTATTTTTATTTAAAAATATTTATTTAATTTTTACAATAAATTTTTAATTAAGTTTTAATAGTTAATTACTTTCAATTAGTAAATAACTTTAATTAGTAATTTTTTAGTATAAAGGGGGAAGGTATCGTTATCTATATCTGTCCTGGGTATCTCAGTGACTCTTACAAACCTAATTAATAGTTTCCATCTATTAATATAGTATAATTATTAAGTTTATAAGTCATATATTTATAAGACACTTTAAAAATAAAATATACAACCAGACAGCTAAGGCTTTGAATTGAATCGTATTTCAAAATTCGTCAAATTTAATTAAAATTATTAAGAAAACATTATATAGACATTTATCAAAAAAAAAATTGTATGTAAAAAACTACTTTTTATGTACAGGCTACTATTGTAAATTTAGAAATTATGTATATATTTTTTATCTATGAATTTAGAAATAAATAAATAAAAAAAACTTATATATACTTACAACACTGTACAAATATATTCAAATGGTATTTATTATTATTATTTTATTATTTATTTATTTTAATCTTAATATTTTACATAATTGTTTTTTGACAGAGTCTAGAGTAGATTTTACAGAGATTAGGTATTTTTTATTTCTATTTAGCTTTACAACTGAAACATGGTAGTCTTAATAATCATATTTTATTTTATTAATTCTAAATTTGCAAGGAAATTGGGTAAAAACCTTATACATGGAAATGGTATTTATTTTTCTAATTATTTTTGATAATCAGATTCATTTTACCAATTAAAACTAATAAATTAATTTTTTATTTTGCAAATATCGAAATTTCGGAAGTAATATACTTCTCTCAACAGTGCTTTACGACTTTTCTATTCAATTTTTTATTCAACACACAAAATATTAATATGTACACAAAAATATTATTCTTTCGAGCGCAAACTCATTCACTAGTATAATAATAGCCAAATAAAACATGTATGGTAGTATACCTACATTATGGTATAGTATATAATATTATTATGTTTTATATTTCCAACGGTAGCATATTGTAAACGATATAACAAATGTCAATTTTATGATTATATTCTTACGATAAAAATAAGACAGTTTTTCCTATTAGGTTTTTTTTTTTTTTACCATTTTTATCATAACCAAAGGATTACGTTATTATACAGCATAAATTATGTATGTATATATAGTTTTTCTTCCTTCTTTTTAACTACATTTTTCTTCTTTTATTTTAAATTGTGTGTATGTGTAGAGAAGAGTTGGATTGAACAATTTAAATTGAGTTGAGTTTTCAATGCCAATTTGGGCTCTTATCTTTGCATATTTTTTTTCTTTTTCCTGCTCTGGTTGTAAATAATGATTTTAAAATTGCATAATATCTGGGTTTCGCTAAATGTGAAACAAAATTTAATTTCATAGTGTTAGAAAAATATTAAAAAGAAAAAAAAATAAAATATTCAAAGGAAAAAAAGAAATATATATATAATATATTCAATTTAAATGAATAAAATTAATAAGTATAACAAAATAAATTCAAATAAAATTTTAAAAATATGAATTAAAAAAAAAAAAGTAAAATCGAAAATTAAGTGTTATGGAATTATCTCGTTATAGTATAAATGTATATATATGAAAAAAAAATTAATTAATTAAATACATATATATATATATATTAATATAGTGTAAAAAAAAATCTTAGCTATATAAGTACGAAAAAAAGATATTATTTTTGTTTCTTTAGAATTAATCAATAAAATGGATTTGATAGAAAAAATTCTTCTACTTGTTATCGTTGCTGTGAAAATCGCTTATGCAGGTAAAAAGAATTTAAAGAAAACACAAAAAAAAAAGAAAAAAATTAATAAAAATTGTAAAAATTTCATTTGCATGAATGCCGAAAAAAAAAATTTAGAAAAACTTTTCTCTACCTATATATTGTTTTAAAAATTTTTTTTTATATTAGACATTTTCCCACAAAATTATATGCAATATTTATTATAACAAAAAAAAAAAGCTTTAAATAAAAATCAAAAAAAAAAATTATTTTCTAAACATATGCAATTTTTTAAGTTTTTGTTAAATATCTATAGCAATATCTTAAATTTTCATAATATATTATGTATATATATGTATATACATCTATAGATATATATATATTTTTTTTTGATAATTAATTTTAATTATAGCAAAAATATTTATACATACATATATGCATATTATATTTATATATTATTTTTTAAGTTCTTGAATTTATATTATAAGTATATTATAGTAGATAAACAGAAAATGTCTAAATTTTTGTGGGACAGTTTTTACGCAATTCTTAAGTTTGGTAGACTTATATATATATTTATATATTAGATATATATACCTAAATAGTATTTTATAAAAAATATAAAGTCAAATTTATATGTACATACTTGTTATTTATATATATATATATATATATATATATATATATATATATATATATATATATATATATATATATATATAACTTATAATTAATATTTATGCAGAAGAATATGACAAATTCAGTTTCTATACTACATTATATATACAATTTATACACACATTTTTTACATACATTTTATATATATATATATAATTTAGAGAGCGTTTTTAAGTGTACAATTTTTATATGAAAAAAAGATTTTGTTGTTTTTTTTTCTTTTTTTTCTTTTTTGCCCTAATAACCTTTTAAACCTTTAATATGATTTTGTATTCAAATTTTCTCTATGGTGAAACAACAAAAAATCAAAAGTTTCTAATTTGTTTCATTTTTTTCATTAAAATAAAGAAAAATTAATTCTCTTTCTTTGCATTTACATATATATGTATATACAAAAAACGATATGAATTTTAATGAAATTGAATTCTAATATCGTAAATGTTAAAAATTGAAAAAATACCAATAAAAAGATATATATGTAAATATATAATTTTTAATATTATTATTTTGTTTTTTTTTTTTAATTAATTTTGCAAATTTCTTTTTAAAAGGGCTTGTCACCACATTTGGGTTTATCAAGTTAGAATTTTTATTTTGATTAAATTGTATTGTATAACTGATTCGAAAAACACAAAAAAAGAAAAAAAAACAAATTAAATTTTGTTAGTTTTCGACTCTCATAGGTTGCGTTGTTGTGTGTGACTAGTATTTTGAATTTATTTTAATATGAAAAACAATGTTTTTTTCAGAGCTTCTTCCTTGTTCGTTTCAGAAACCAGCATTCAAATTTGATTTTGCAAAAAAAAAAAATAGCGCCTAAAATTATGTTGTGGGAAAGTTTATGTTAAAAATTATGTTTAACAACCCTTAAAAATATAATATAAATTTATTTTTTTATTTGTATATTATAACTAATAAATTATTCCATACAAATTATATTAATAAGATCTGATAATGTCAGATGATGATATATAATATCTAATATTGTACATGCAAGTGTTCTAAAAAACCATAAAAATAGGCCTTGTTGGCTTGAGCAACCAAAAATCAAAATCTGCCCATCCCTGGATTTCAATTTCGATTTGACCGATTAACTGTACAATTTTTTGAATTTCACTTCAATTTCTTCACTGTTTATTATTATTATTATTATCCATTAAATAACACCGTCTAAAATAGTTTCTTAAAATGTAAACATTCACATTTTTGAAATTTAATTAGACTTTTAAATTAAAAATAAACAATCAACTACCTACCTACATACATTTTATTCATTAATTTGCAAAAAAGGTATAGCTACCTAAACTCTAATTCACAAAATTAAAACTATATGTTTTGCATGTTTTGTTTTGAATTGTTTTTTAAAAATTAACATAAATTTTATAAATATTTTAGAATGACCAGAACTTAATGTTTTATATTGTTAGTAAAGAATATTATAAAATAAAAATTAAAATTAAAAAATTTAATAAAAAAATAAACTATTTGTTTCTTTAAATTAATATGATATTTCACTTATAAGATTTCCATGAAATTAATTCGGTTTAAAACCAATAAAAACGAAAGTTGTTTCATTTTCATTTATTCTCGTCGTAATTTCAACAAAAATCACTTTCGATCGAATTCTGGAGACACTAAAGTGTGAAATTGAGGTGGCTGCAATTTCGATTAAACTCAAGAGGCGGGAAGAATATAAAGTATTATCTGGTATTATCAAAGACAGTAAATATATACATATACTGTATTTGGTATTATACTTATAAATTGATTTGACAAAAAAAAAAAAAAAATTAGCGCCTAAAATTATGTTATATAAAAATTCAGCTTAAAATGTATATTCACCGGCAAAAATATTGTATTTTCTTTATATGTATAATTTATGATTTAGGCATATTTTTTTATATTACCAAAAAAACTATTTTAACTTTAACTTTATTGGGAGCGAGGGGCAGCTGGACATACAAGTTTATTCTAAAAATAATGACTTTTAATCATAAAGAGTGTTTAATTTTCCAATTGCAAATTGTTATACAACTAAAAATGTGTTTATTATTCAAACTGATTGGAATTAATCAGTTATATATAATATTATTAGGTCCAATTTATAGGTCATTTTGTCTTTCGAAATATATACCTGTATTAAATTATAGTAATTATTTAGTATATATTTTTGTATATTATAAACATAAACATATTAGATATACATATATGTATATATTATATAAAAATGTTTGAGTTTTTATTTTTTTTTATTATAGAATAGAAAATAGATAACAAATTTGGGCTTGCCCTAATGAAGGAATATGAATTTCTTCTGGAGGAATGATTTTTTTTTTTAAAAATATATTTATTAGATATTGAGTTTTTTGTTATGTCCATGTCTTCTCTATAAGTATACGATTGTGTTTACTTAATACAACTTTGAATATAGTTACATCACTAAAAATAAATTCGACTATCGAAATCAATAAATTTTGTAAATTTTGTAATTTTTGTAAGAACCAAAGAATATTTGGCTCTAAATGTGTAATCAGTTTTAATCAATTTACAATGTATAGTAGTCAATTTTTGTTTTAGCCAATTTAGTTTTTTGATGTCTAGTTTAGGCTGTATTTTAGCGATACATAATATGAATTCGTAAACATTTTTATTTTACTGCTAGACATGCAATTTTAATATGAAGAAGTATTTTATTTCATTATTTCAACACTACTAAACACATAAGCAAAGCATAGTTATTATAGTGTTGAAACTACTACCTTTCTATACAACTACCGTTATCTAGCTAGACCACTATTAGTTTGAATTTGAATTGAATAGTGTCATAACTGATATTTATAGATTTCAAAGAAACTGATATATGAGTTATAAAAACCAAACGAAATTCATTTCCCCTTTGGTAAAACCTTTATAATATGGTAATAAATTATAGTTTAAAAACTATAAATATGTTTATTTAGAAATTAATAAAATAATTTATTCAGACTTGTTTATGGTCTTACATTTTGAATTTTTTAATAAATAAAAAGTATTCAAATATTCAAGTTAAGCCTACAAAACATTCAATTTATTCAACAAAACAAATTATTCCTCTTTAGGGGAAAAAATTAATGCAATGGCAGTATTTATTCCTAAAAATACACCGCTACTTAAAACTATTTAATTTCAAACTAGGACAGGTTTTTTCAACCCTAAAATACCTACTAATGGGTTGATTAGCATTTAAAGAACGAAATACCCATTCAAATAAAATTTTTGAACTTTTTTTAAGAACGTGAATTTTTCCATAGAAATATTTAAATTTTTAAAGTTGAATTTGTTTTTAGAATAACCTTTACTTCTAATCCACTTCCACTCTTTTCAACTACTACTACAACTTTATATTAAAATTTTGTATCAACGGCTGCAGTAAAATTGAATTTTTACGTAGGTACATATTCATTTTACGTATTTACTATAACCGTAATAAATAAAATGGAATTGTTTAGTTGTTTAGTATAGCTATTTAACCTAACTATATATATATATATATATCTAGTTAATTATTCAACCATTTTTAGTTAAATAAAATGAGATCCTTTTTATCAATTAAAGTATATAAGTCCTGTGATAAGGCAAAAATATAAAAAAATAAAACAAACAAAAAAATAAAATGTCGGCGACATATTAGGCTAAGTAATTTAAATGTTTAAATGTTTAACAAAATTGATATATATTTTTTTGTAGCCAAACCTACTAGTGAAAATTTAGTCGATGATGGTATTACAGTATATTTTGGTGATTCAGAAGTTGAAGTTGGTAAATCATTCGAAATTGTTTGTATAGTTACATTATCTGATCCAATAGAATGGCTTAAAGATGAAAAACCAATAACAAGACATAATTTACGACATGGAAACAGTGATCATGCTTATGTTATAAGAGAAAAAAAGGTCGAAGGTAAATAAATATACATACATACATATATACATACGTATGTATATACAATGTAATTAAAAAAAAAAAAAATATTATTAATAATAATATTTAGTTATATTATTATTTATTATATTGTGGTTAAAAGGAAAAAAAAAATTTAAAGGATAAATAGGCACATAATCTGTATTTTATACTATTATTGAGTAGATATATACTCAGAATACCTTATTCAGTTCTTCTTCTGATTTAAATCGATATAAAAATAATTTTAAACCACATTTTCATATTTTTAAATATGAATGAGCTTTAAAAATACAATAACTATCATGATTAAAGAAACAACAACAAAAAAAAAAAAAACAATTTAACCAACTTTTGGATTTGTCAAATTTGCATTTTTTGCACATCAATCTAGAGATATATTTTGTGCGAATGATAATAATGTAAACCAACTTTTTTTTTTATATAGAAAATTAATTACAAAGAAGATCTAATATTAGCTAAAATTATAATAAAAATGAAGCTTCCCTTTAATAGTGTTTCACTTGATTGACAGACTAAACAAATTTATTTAGTATCGAAATTCCTGGGCTTGTTCGTTACTATTTTGTTAAGTACATATATTTTGTTCTGACTCAATTGTGTATTGATGTTAGCTCTTAATCCGATGATCTAATTTAAAAATAAAATATCTATTAAAATTTTATTTACTTTAGTTTTCCTTCTAACCACAAAATGTATACTTTTTTGTTTTATTTCGTTTCGTTTCGTTGTTTTTTTTTTTTTTTTTTTTTTTTTTTTTGGGTAATATTGTTTCACATTTATATAATATATTGTTTTAAGGTGAAACAAATAAAGTTGAAGCTGTTTTATCTGTTAAGCACGCATTAAAAGTACACGAAGGAAAATATCAATGTAATAAAGTACATTCGAATTATCACACGTTAAAAGTTGTTAGCAACGAAAAGTTAACAACAACACCTATTGAATTAGAAACAATGTTTTATTCGCCAATTCCGTCAAATATTAATTATGTTAATGAATCTTTTGTTATACCCGATGAAATATCAAATGAATCACCAGAAAGAGAGGATAAAATACAAAAAGGTAAAAATAACAAAAACAAAAACAAAAAAAAATAATAGTAATGATTTACTTTGACATTTCACATATTTATATTAATTTCACCATCATTACACAATAAATATTTCACCACAATTATTATTATTTACAAACATTTTAATTTTGTAAGGATTTTTTTTTTATTTTTAAGTTGAAAAACAATTTTTTTAGTTTTATTTCACAAGTAGACATTATATAAAACATTATAAAACTATAATAAGCAAATTTAATTATATAAAATGAATGTAAATAACCTAAAATTTTTGTTCCATTTATAATAATTTTTGTATTTCAAAATTTATTTGAAAATTTTTAAACTGGAACATAAAATTTATAATTTACATTCATAATTGGAAAATAAAAATTATAGCTAATAAAGCAAATGTATCGTAAAAACTATAATATGTAATTGCGTAAGAACTGTCCCAAAAAAAAAAAAAAAAAAAATAAATAAATTTAAATAAATATTTCGTAATAGGAATCAATATTATTATGTAATT
The DNA here is from genome assembly GCA_963942445.1 of Argyra leucocephala. Lineage (NCBI taxonomy): Eukaryota > Metazoa > Arthropoda > Insecta > Diptera > Dolichopodidae > Argyra > Argyra leucocephala. The sequence continues at coordinate 21,357,299 of OZ012680.1, read as the reverse complement.
TAATTTAACTCACCAAAATAAATTAAAATTTCACCTATCCTTTGATTAACACTTTTTTGTTGGTTTTCTTTTTTGTTTTTTTTTTTTTTGTTTTTCAAATTAATTAATATAAAAATACACCACAGTTCACTTGAATTGAAACAAATTACTTTTGTGTAGCTTATTGGGTTTTAGAAAATTAGTTATATAAACATTTGAAATAGAAAGTACTGCTTAGATAATTATCTCTTGTAGTTTTTTTTTTCACTAAAATTAACTCTAAATAACTGTCACAGACTGTCACAACTGTATTATAAAATTAATTAGATATATATATATAAATCAAATTAAGTTCCAAATACCTGTTGGAAGTAAGTTTCACAGTTTGATTCTATTTGAGTAAACAATGGGCGCCTATTAATTAAATAAGTAGATCGAGGTAGTATAAACGTAAAATATACGTTTATATACAAATAAGTATGTATATATGTAATAATATGCTTTTGCAAATGTATAGAATAATAAAGAAAATTAAATTTTAATATATGGAAGAGTTATTGTAAATAATTAAATTCTAAACGTGTTTTATAGACACGTTTTGTGTCCTTTGATTGATTTCATTAGTTGTTTTTGTGTTTTAAGGATTCAATCTGTAGTACAAGTCTTTTTATTTTAATTATTTGTATTTTTTTGTTTTTTATTGTTTTGACCCACCTGTGCGGAACATTTAATCTATTGTTTTAAAATAATCATGTGGGAAATTAAATTTTAGGTCCATAGTAAAGAAAAAATATAAAATAAAAAAAATAAAATCATTAAAATTCGTGATCTCAAGAACACAAAAACTTAAAACCTCTGAAAACTTTAATCAAATTGTTTTTAATATCAATTCAATTAAAAATTAATATAGATTTTGAGTAATTTATATATATGTAGATGCAGACGTAGTGTTGTTAAAAATAAGTATAGTATTCATAATTAGCTATACATGTAATTTTTCATGACTATGTTTGATAACACATTATCTACGTAAATCAAGTTAACTATCAATCTATTTTTAGCCATGAAAGAAGTTTATTGTAATATAAATACGTATAAGACAGGTGAATTCTGAATAATAGGTTCTGTCAAATTTACAGAGAGTTATAGACTGAAATAGATAAAGATAAAACTATAAAATTGGGTTCGTTCAGTAGCATTAACCGATAGATCTGGAATCCATTTTGGATCCATCTACCATATATCTGGCCACTGAACGCAATTCACCACAAAAATTTACCGTAATACTAGCGCCATCACCGGCAAATTAATTAGTACTTTTAAAAATAAATTAAATTTGAATGGAATAATATTTATTATCATACATATAATTTATTTTTTATAACTCTTAATTTAAGTTTTATGTACATAAATCCTTCTTAGCGATTTAAATTTAACAACTTTCATAAAAAATATTAAAATTTAATTTTTCTTACAGTAGATGTCACAACACTCTCAACATAAAAATTGTTGTTGTTGTTTTTACATATAAAAAGTCAGATCCATGAAATGTATCTAGAATTTTTTCAGATCCATTTTCATTAACCGCGATACATTAACCGTTACATTTACCACACCGTTCAGTAAACAGATCCATGGATCTGTGGATTTCAGATCCATTGGTTAATTTCACTGAACGCTATCATTGCTTCAGCTTAACAGACAGAAGATTTATATGATAGATTTGAACGATAATATATTGACAGATCGGTATATATTGACAGATCGATATGTATTGACAGATTAGTATATATTGACAGATCAGTATATATTGACAGATCGGTATATATTGACATATTAAAGTTTGCTCAAAAAGCACAAAATGGGACTTGTTAAAGCTGAATTTTAATTGACCAATATTTCAATTAATCGTAAAAATTATATTGCCTCTAAAAAGGTAGATAGCTTATTGAATTTTTATGTAAGAAAAAAAATTGATCGCTGCAAAGAATTCTCTAAATTTCTCTTTGGGAAATTTATTTTATACACAAAAAAGAACAACAATTTAACCGTCAAAAGAAATCTGTTGAAAAGAAATATTTTATTTTTATATGCATTTACTCAAAAAATTGTTAAAAAAGTGCTGCCGGTATAAAGAAACTATCCCCGATATTTTAAATATATACTTTACCCAATTTTTTTTTTAAATGTCCCCAGTAAATAATATTTACTGCGTTCTTCTCATACGCATTGAGCTCTCATATAAAATAATGTCATTTCATGCTATCTCCCTTTTTGGAGCCCATAAAATTTTTAAGATTTTAAATATTGGTCAATTAAAATCCACCTTTACTGCAGATAACTGTCGTATTTCCGAATGCATTGATACTTAGCAACACATTAAACATATTCTATGCTCAAGTGGATGGATATTGGATAAACAGTTGGATGACAATTGGATAAACAGATTTGTTACAGCTACACATCTGCTCAGAGAACAGATAATTGTCTCAGTTTGTGTTAGTGATCTGGTGAACGGAATAATAAATCAAAAATTTATAAAATTGAAATTTTTCTACTCAAATTAAACTGAAACTAACAAATATTCTATTAACCATAACAATTAAACTGAAAGTGTGTATAAACTCTATGTTTATAAATTTGAAAATATTCCCTAAATTCGATGTTTAGTTTAGTACAACCAAAGGTGTAGGAGAATTCACAATTCAATAGCGATTATCTCTTGGAGACGTTTATTGTCAGGTTTCATTAAATGCCATCAATTGACGTTGTCCACCAAAATATGTAGATGTATACATTATTTTCTATATACATACATATTTGACATAAGTGATCAAATTTTCACCTTCATGTCTTGCGCTTGAAGACTTATTAATTAAATTGTTTCATTCATGAAGGGTTGTTCTGCTCCAAGTGAATTGTATATGGTTCCCCCCCTAACTCTACTACCTTGTATCAAGACTCAAGATTATTTATTTCAGTAAAGAAAGAACTAAATGTAACCATGATACCGATAGCAAACAAGTACCGCGAGGAGAGAGTTAAATAGTACGTTAAACTGCTTAGAGGTTAAGCCCGATGAACCTAAATATTCATGGAAATATGAAAATATTGCACAATATCATTATATTGAACTGAATTGAAATTAATTAATATAGAGACTATTTTATGCAAAAGTTGTTCTGATTTAATTCTATTACTAGCAGCGTTACCTATATAAAAGAAGAAAGTTTGAACAAAGTTTCCTCTGCTTTCTCGTTTATTTATTTTCGTTTCACATAGTAAGAAGTTAATTAAAAAAATTTCATTGCAACACAATTTGATAGAAATATATGTTGACAAAATTTGGTTTTAACCCCTTAAGACACAAGAAATGAAGTTAACCTGTAGGTTATGGGCAACATCGAAAATGTTGTATTAAAATTTTGGCTACAATCTAGTATGTTCCATAACGAACTATGCACAATATAAATAGTTTGAAAATGCTTGCATACTGCTTTAACTATGAAGAAAAAATCGGAATATAAACATTTTGGAATTATTTATGTTGTATTTAATACGTTATGAAACATACTACATTGCAGTTAAAATCCCAATACTGCATTTGCGATGTCACGCTTTCTTGTAGAATTCAGAGATGTCCAATAATGGAATAACAAAGAGGTACGCCAAATTCAATACACAGGAGAATTGAATTAAGTAGGAGGATATTGTTAATATTTTTTACTCTACAAGAGAACATAGATTTTATTAGTTGAAGAGTTATAATTACATAGATTAAATTAAATCAGTTTGTAAAAGCCTATTTTTGGAATTGAAAATTGAACATTAAATTTATTATTATTATTCACAATATATTTTAATGAGGTTCATGATTAGAAATTAATTTCAAGTATATTTCCCAGTGTATATTCTGTATACCATAAATTAACAAAGACACTAAATATATGTTATATGTATATACATATATATATTGTTTTTAAATTTTGTATCCATTTTTAGCCCAAGCAACTAGCACTTAAATACTTAATTGTACTTTCATTTTTGTTTTGTCATATTTTTTTGTTATACCATCATTTATTATGTCTATTGTATGCAACTGTTGGTATTTGCAAATTTTGTATTTGGCTAATCATATCAATATAGTTTATTTAATGTCTTTGACCCTAAGTTATAAAAAATAAATTATCAATATCGTGAATAAAAATACTTTCTTTTATTACTCTTTCATAAATGTAGTTCTCAAAACTTTGCATAAGATATTCGTAGAGCTTACAAGATCGTCTTATAAATATCTACCTATTTTCTAAATATATACACCAACTCAGTAGAATTTTTTAAATTGAGTGAATGTTGAAATAAACAAATCATGTATAGGGACGAAATATCAATTTCAAATTGGGTTTGTTTACTTTTTATTCTGTAAAATCGAAACAATTGTTTTGGACAACTACAATTTAAACACTTTACTAACTACTTAGAACTTAGAACAGAAAAATTTAATGAACACATTTTTTTAATCTTTTTATAACTATTTAGTTCTAATTCTCACTTGCGAATTTCTGTATTTAATAATAAAGGAAATATATTTAGAGCGATCATGCAGAAGAAAAAATATTTTTTGCTTTTTCTTAAATTTTGTTTTAATTTAATTGACAAGACAACTGTTAAAATTAAATAAGACAACTGTTAAAAAAAAGTTGTTCAAAACTATTCGGAAAAAATTTAGAACGAAAAAATTCAACTTTTATAACTATTTTGAACAATCCACTGAATATACCAATCAGAACATTTTTGAACAAAAAAGGAAATTATTGAATAACAAAACTTGTTTTCTTTTTACTCTAGATTGATCTAGATCAGTGTACTGAATAAACAAAAAAGAAGCCTAAGGATAAAAATTACCAATACAAGACTTAAGAGTACAGTTAAGTCTTATGATTTTGGTTTTTTTTAGTTCATTTCAAAAACATCTATATTAAATCATTGAATTCGAGCATACCCTTTATTTGAAATCAGATATTTAGACAAAAAATGAAACGAGTGGTAACGAGGGTACAAAATGAAAGAAAATGAAAAAAGTGGGAATTTGATTTTGTTTTTATAGCTCACATATTAGTTTTGGTATATGAAATATATATATATGAGTTTTGAAATTGTTCACAATCAAACTAGGAGTTGGCTTGGTAGTCCAACACTACTGTACCTATTGATCAGTTCTAGTAGTGTTGTTGAATACTACTTTAATTTTAATTAATTACAAAATGTAATGAAGTAACCCCTATTTTTTTCTATCAATAATTCTTCTTATATATACATAGGTAGATTAGACACATTATTAATATGTATTTAGTTTTAGAATGTCAGTCAATTATTATGTTCATAATTTTCATGAGGGCTACTGAAGTGAACTGTGATGTATTTAAATATATATGTAAATAATAATATGTATTGTGTAAAAAAAAAAATTGTAAAAATTATGTAAAATATGAATTTGATAAATTTCTTTTACAGTGAGCAATTTAGTACCAAATTACGATAATCAAAATAAAGAAATTAAAGCTTTCGATATAAGACAAAAATTACATTTAAAATGTAATGTTACTAGCGGATCTAATGATGGTTTAATCTGGTAAGTTTATATAAAATTAATGTACAAAATGTATATAAATATATATATATATATATATATATATATATTAATTGTATATACATTTATATTATTATATATAGTATATAGAGAATATAATATTTTAAATATTTTAATTTAGATAATTAAATTTTATTATTTAATTAAAATTAATTTATTTGCATATATTATTATTATGCATATATATATATATATATATATATATATATATATTCTAAATTATATAGGGAAAGAGAGGGTGTTGAAGTATCAAAAATACCGGAATTAAAAGATCGTTATAAAATTTCTGGTCCAGAAAAATCATTTATTATTGAGAAAACAAATGAGCACGATGATGGAACCTATAGTTGTATTCTAAATGATGATAAAAGAAATATTATTGTTGTCTGTAAGTAAAAGATTAAAAAATAAATATTATTAGTATAGCTTTAAAATCTATTAAAAACATTTTTTTTAATTAATTTATAGCACAAGTTGTTGTTCGTGTTTCATCTAGTATAGGAACTGTTGAGGGGGATGATTTAACACTTCGTTGTATAGTTGCAGGAACTGATCCTGAAATTAACTGGAAATTTGGTAATTTTTTTTTTAAAGAAAAATGATTTCATATTTTCAATCAAATCAAGTCAATAGTCTGCTTCGCGATATAACACCCCAAAAAGGAAATAATACCCGAAATTTGCTTTATTTATTTTTTCGGGTTTTTTTCATTTAATTCATTTTGCGGAGCCATCCATAATCCAATAGTGACAGTGATTTTTATTTATTAATTATTTAAATTATAATAAATGTTTGAAACAAAAACAAAATATACATATATAAACATTTTTTTATTTTTCATTAACTCAGGTGAAACCAGTATTGATAAGCCTACCCATAAGTACCTGTTACAAGATAATGAAAATAATATTAAAAATGCTTTAATTGTTATACAAAATATAAGTATGGCTGATGCTGGTGAATATAGATGTATTGTGAGTAATTTAGCAACCGAATTTGCTGGACGAGAAAAAGCGATCGGTGTTGTAGTTGTACGAGTAAAAGGTTAATTAAAATATTTAATTTTAAATATATATATACTAATATAAATATATACAGGGTGATTTCTATATCAATGAATCATTATTTAGATCTTCATTATATAAAGTAAAATTTTTATATGGAACATATAGATTCAATTGCAAATGGTATACAAGATATTGAAGCTTTTAAGGTATTCAAAATGAAATTTAATTCACATAAATTTAAAATGTTGAAAAATTAGAAACGTCACCATATATTATAGATCAATTGTAAAAAATACCGTTATTAAAACAAAAGTTTAAAATTTTGTCATTTTAAAGACCAACAACTTATACAGAACGTACAGAGATAGACATTTTTTTAGACCTTCATTTAAAAATAATATGTTTAGTGTTTCAAGCTTTTTTGCTGTATTTTACTGTGATGACTTCGTTTATAAAAACTAAAAAAAAAAATAACGAAAAGCTGTCTTTAAGAGCTATATCAGGCCATTTCACAAACGCATATAATGCAATACACTAATCTCGTCATAAACGATTTATACATTTTGTTTACAGTTCAAAAACTACATTGCAACAATCATATGACACAAAATTCATTAGCGAAACAAAGTCAACTACGCATTATGAAATTTCATACTGCACAAAATTTTTCTCTTGTCAGTTTTATTTTTTAGAGCTTTGTGTTTTAGAGATATAGATTTGTTTAAATATTTAAAATGGCTGGGGATGTAGGACAAGGTATTGTCAAAATAAATTGCTCCCTTTTTTTTCTAGGTATTATTTATTTTATTTTAAATTTGCAACAAAATTAATTTGAAATTGTAAACAAAATGAAAACTCAATTTTAAAATGCGTGCGCTTAATATCGTCAATAAATTATTGTAGTGTAACCGTCATAAACTAAAATCATATGATTATAAGGCCGTCATGTATAATGCAATTGTCACGTCATATTGTGTTTATGAAAAAGACAATCTTCTTGACTCAAGTTTTATGCAAAAGTTTTGTCTACTAATGAGGTCTAAAAAATGGCATATATATATCAGTGCTGTGATGTAGGAAATGTACTCAACTGACATATTATTACGAAAATAATACAAAAACATAAATTTAGATTTAAGCAATATATAACACCCGTGTACTATAGCACTATTCAAATGTATTTTCCCAAATAATTTATTTTTATATATTTCCATATAGTTCTAAAAAAAATGTATCTGCAGTATTGAATTACTGGTCTCCGAATATCCTGTATATATAAATTATATTTTATATAATTAACAATAAAAAAATTTTAATATATATTTTAAAACTAAAATTAATTATTTTTTATTTATAGGAAAATTAGCCGCGTTATGGCCATTTTTAGGAATTGTTGCCGAAGTTTTAACTCTTGCTATTATTATTATTGTACATGAGAGTAGAAAAAAAGAGGAACTGAAAAAAAACGAAAATGAATAATAATTTAAAAACCGTTAGTTGAACATTTTTTTATTAAAAAAAAAAATTATATAATTATATTTTTTATTTTTTAAACAAATTTTAATTTTAAAAATTTTAATTTTATTTCAGGAAGCCGATAAGACGTTAATTGATTATGGTACCTTCTTCCGTTGTAATAAATTTATTGTTTGCTAGATTCATAAAAACAAAAAAAGAGAAAATTATTATTACTAAAATATTACAAAAAAAAAAAAAAAAAAAACAAAAAAACAAAAACAAAAAAAAAATATATAAATATAAAATCATAAAATGTTTAATTTTTTAGCAACGGTTGCCTTTTACTTTAACAATAACGTTAAGTTGAGTTGTGTATTAAAAAAGCAATATAAAAAAAAAAAAAAATTTTAGGATAAAATAAATTCAAATTTTAAATTAAAAACAAAAAAAAAAAAAAAATTATTTTTTTTTTTTTTTGTAATTATTATTGTACTACAAAAACCGTTAACCGTCGTTATCATTAAAATAATTTTAAATAGAAAACAATACTTTTTATGTATATTTTGTTCGTTAAAGGACTCCAAGAGTCAATAATTTTTGTTATAGTTATTAAAAATAATATTTTAAAAATTTATTTACAACAACAAAACAAAAAATACAAAAATCACCCGCTCTTAGATTGGAAACAATTTATTAAAAAAAAAAAAAAGGAACCTAATTAAAATACCAAAATCCAAATTTCTCGAATTGTTGTAACAACAAAGCTATAGGATTTCGAAACAAAACATTAACACATAGGAAAGAGAATTAATCAAGAAAATTTTAAATCCCTAAAAAAAAAATTTTTTTGTATGAAGAGAATTGAAATCAGTTTTAAATAAAAAAGAAAAATTAATAAAAAAAAAAAAAATTATATCTTTTTGTCTCTCTTTAAATATACTTTATACATAATTGATTAAAATAAGGGTCTCGAAATTACAGTCGGGCTCAAATTTATCATTGCTGAAGATTCCTGCAACTCTAAATGTCATAAAAAAGTGATTTTAGTATATTCAAGTCAAAAGTTTTATACTATTCATTTGTGATGTATAGGCCATTAGTTAACACAACTCAATTGGATTATTGAAGAAACAAAAAACGAATTATGAAAATAAATTATGAAATATTAGAAATTTAAAACTTAAATAATTTCCAATTCAAAATGATAAGAGATGTTGTTGGGACATTTTTTTTATATAGAAATAACATTAATAACAACCTCAACAGCGACTAGAAAGATGCAAATTGTTATCAAAGTAATTAATAAATGTGACACATAAAAAATATGCTGATCGAACATCATCAACACAAAATTACTTATTAATTTTTTGCTGCAAGGTTAATTGCAATACAAAATAATAACAAATAAATAATATTTGTTTTACGACTGAAGAGAAAATTGCCTAAAATTGAACAAAATTGAATAGAAACTTAATAAAAGCGATCCACAGAAGCTGATCCAAAATATTGAACAACATTAGGGCAATCATAGGACCTTATTTTGATGTTTAGTTTTCAGTCGACTGACAACTGACAAATTTTGTCAGTTTAGATTTTATTTGGTATTGTGAAGTGATATTGACAAAATTTTGTTCTATTGTGAGCACTGAGAAAATTGACATTTTTTTGACAGTAAAAGTTTTTTAGAAAAGAAATAGTTTTTCAAATTAAAGGGTCTTATTAATAAAATACAAGCCCATTTTTTGTAAAATAATTTGTCTATTCTCCAATAATTTAACTAATTGCTTTAATTGAAATTTATTACTTTAAATTTTCGTCATTTTACTAAAAACAAAGTACATATGTATTTTTAATACCTTTAAAGCACATAAAATAAAGAATGCTTAATATTTTAATAAAAACCAACAACAATTTAAATAAAAAAAAAACATAATTTAAGTAAAAAAAAAATTTTGCTTTAACACAATACATTTTATTACGGTAAAATTTACAACTGAAAAATATTGCTTTAAAATGTCAGAAAAACTAACATTCACAATACCAATATTTTGTCTGTATTCACAATTTATCAGTAGTTTGCTGACAACTGATAATCACAATACTGACACTTGTCAGATATTTACTGGTGACACTTCTCAGATATTTACTGAAAACTGACACTTCACAATAAATAATATCATAAAATTACATACTGCCAAATTTCGAACGAATTTGACTTAAAAACTTCTCTTGTCATATTGCATCGACCCATAACAACATAAGTGAAATTACGAAAAAATATCATTTTTTCCAATACAGAAAATAATATGGAAAATAGTTTTTTATGTAATAAACTTTCATTCATTCGATTTAAGTGTAGTAGTGCTTTCTTGGATTGTATTATTTTTCAGATTTTTAACTGTCAATTTTGTTTTTTGAATTTTGATAATTTTCAAATTGAAGTTGATAGTTTGTAATTTAATAATTAAGGTAAGTATGTATACCGTTATTATGTTTACAAAAATAAAAGAAAGATAAATCTATTTGAACTCCTCAAACTGTCATGTCTGCTGTCTTCTTTTTGAAAGAAAAAATATAAATGCATACCTACCCCAATTTATGTCAAAAAAGTGCAAGCACATTGAAATAAAAACAAATTCAAAGAAATTTTTTTCCTACTTTAAGTTCCTATTCCTATCCTGTTAAATATAACTGTATTTTATCAACACACATACATATATGATGGTTGCGATCTTTCAGCCTGACAGAAATCTATAGCTGGTTTTAATCGATGGTTGGAAGGCAATATGATTGACAGTCTGATAGAAATCTAGCTGGATTTTATCAACATATGTGGTGGTTGGGAGAAAATATGTTTGACAGCCTGACAGAAATCTAAGAGATTTCCAATTTTTTTTTTTAAAGTTCTTAACAGTAACCAATGTATATGTTTATATATTATTGTGTATTTATATGTATATATTATAGTCATTGCAGTAACTTAAGTAGAATTATTGCAGGTTTTGATTACATATTTTTATCAAATTTCTGGCTTATCAACTCATTTATATGGAAAACTACTACTATATTGTCGGAACCTAAGTCTTTTTAAATATAGCGTAGTTCCATTTTATATAAGGTTTTATCAAATTATACTCTCGATTATTTTTTTGTCATTTATTTTATCCCAATGGCAAAGGGCACTGGACCAGATTGAAAAAAAATATAAAGCATATTTATGCTTCATCGGGAATCGAACCTGTGACCTTTCGGTTGAAATGCAGCTCTACTGCGTCACTCGGCGTATTAATATCGTGTTAAGAAGCTTCTTACTCTGCTTAGATAATAGATAATGGTTCAGTTTGTATTGTGGTGTGGTGGAGAAGATCATTATGAGTCCATACGTATTCTAGTACCGTAGCAGTAACGTAGCTGCCATCCGCTTTAAGCTATAAAACTAATTTAAACTAGTATTATTTACAAAATTTAGTACATAAATAAATAAATAAAGAGGAACAAAAAATTTCAGGAGGAAAAAAAATTAAATTAAAATTATACAAAATATAAGTAGTTCTCTAATTTACTTCAAAATATTTGAAAAAACTGATATTTACAAAAATTTCTATAAAAATAAAAAATTATATGAACAATAAAATTAAATTATACAAAAATTTAGCAAAAAAGATAATTTTGAAAAAAAAAAATAAAGAAAGATTTAATAAATAATAATGGATTTACCATCAAGAAGAGGTTCAGACAGATTAGCAAAAATATTCGCAATATCACGAAGAATTCAAGAGGGTACTGCAAAACGTTATTCACAAGTAAAAAAAGTATTCGAAAAAGATACTGAATTAATTCGTGAAGCAATAGAAAAACGTGAAAAACGACTTATTTTAATACAATCGTCTCCAATTGGTAGTTATATTCTAAATCAAATTTCAATTATTTTTAATCTTGAAATTAATGAAATAATAAATGGTATTGCTGATGATGATAATTATGTAGAATCATTTATGAAAATAATCGAGTCCAATATTGATTTTAATGGTGTGATATTTTTTGCTTATTCAACATTCAAAGGTTACCCATTAGAATCGGGTCGTTTTACACAAAAAAATAGAACTGTAGATATTAAACGTTGCATTTGTTTTGATACTAAAGAACCAACAAAATATGATATTTTTGCTTGTGCATACAAAACAGAAAATGAAATCGATGAAATCGGTTTTATTAATATGTCATCTAATCAGAGTACATCATTATTTTTGGTATTCAATTTTTTTATTAATTGTTCTGTTCCAGCTATTAAAGCTATCATAGATTATAATTTAGCAAGTGATTGTCAAAAAACGGATTTCTTACAGAAATTAAATAAATTTGTAGAATTTTTAAAATCATCTGATTACATTGTTAAAACAACATCAGAATTTAATATTGATAATAATTTATACAAGGGACATTTATTGGTACCACATGAAATCAAAGAAAGTTCTCAAATGGTTGATATAGTTAGACAGGTTGAAAAATATTTTGGTGATTGGATGCAATTAATTGGTATTATTCAAGTGAGAGGTATTGAAATGTTTTTGTTTTTGTTTTTATTTATTGAATTTTATTTTATTAAAATTAAAAGTGAATTTTCAAATCATATTTTCGTCAGATTTAGTTTATTTTATTGATAAAAATGTGAACCTTTCAAATTATAAGTTTGTTCAGTAGATTTAAAACAGAATCGGACAGAACAGTTTTGGACAGTGTCAATTAACATAAGAATTCTATGTTAAGCGAATTGCCAGATTCAAATTAATTGCCGCATATGTCGATTGTGGGCATTTACATTTATTTTCCATATATGGAATATAACATAATGTCATATGACAAGTTTATAGTTCTATGTCATTATAGGTAGCGCTTAAGAACAGAATAAAATCTACTGAACACTTTTTTTTATCTTTTAGAAATTTTCTACTCTTGATAGTTCTATAACGTTCTGAAACAGTTTACTTAGGCACACCTTATGATTGATGGAACTTTTTATAGCTTCGTATCTTTACCAACAGAATTGGCTCAATGCATATTTTTTTCAAATTGACGCTGAAAACACAATCACAACGAATGACGAATGACGAATGACCAAAATTCGCCTTTTGAGACACAATCACGACGAATATTCGTGACGAACAAATTTTTGTGTTTTGAAATTTCAAAATTTGTTTACGAAAAAAATTAAAAAAATGTAGGAAAAATTTAAAAAAAATTAATTTAAAAAATTTTTTTATTTGAATTTGAATTTTAAAAATGTTTTTTTAATTAAGCCTTAATTAAATTAAAGCCATTTTGACCAATTTATGTTGGTATCAATGAATGTCATTCGAATTCGTCGACGAGTAAAATAGAAATAGATCTATTTTTTGAACGCGAAATTTTGGTCATTCGTCATTTGTCACGATTTACATATAGTCTCATGTATTTGAAGAAATAGTTTTTTTTTGTTTCAAATTTTGACAATTGCATATTCAAATCTGAAAAGAAAATTCAGCTTTATTACAAATTCATCTGAATTTAGAATAAAGATGACTCTGAAAATAATAAATTACACTTGTCAGATTATCAACCAAATATAACTTGACTTTTTATTTACTTTGTTTTGTAAATAAAAATTCAGCTGTCATATTCTAATTGGTTTTATCCTGTTCACACTACGCTCTATAAACATGTATCAGCGATTGACTAGTACAAGGTGTTATAGCTAGAAATTTTGTACCTAAATTAAGCTGTCAAATATAACATATTTTCCAAGAAAAAGTGAAAAATTAAAAGGTTTTGAAAATTAGTTCGATCTTTTCGGCTATGTTGTTATTTTTTTAACAACTCTAGCAGCCATATTGATGTGAAATAATTTGTTTATTTATCTTTTATAAACAAAAACGTATAAAAATATACTTTTCAATTTTAATTTTTCTATTATAAAGCAAAAAAAAAATATTTACATAGATTTAAATGTCAAACGAAAACTATTCGTAGTGTAAACGCCTATTTCTATAATAACGAGTTATCCGAGCTCGATAACATGTTAGATTTGTTCAGTAAACTGTTCTACAATGTTAATTAGTTCTAAAATTTTAATTAGTTCCATTAATTGAACTTTTTTGTCCAAAAGAGTTCTGATCGGTGTTCAGTAGTAGATTAAACAGTTCTTATTTGATCTTTTTTGTTCTGAATTTTTTTGAGAACAATTTTGAAACACTTTTTTTGTTGTTGTTTTTGCTTTACATGTTTTTTTGTTAGACTAAAAAATTTGCGAGTAAAAAAAATTAGTAGAATATGCTGTAGGCTCTAGGTGAAACATATTAAAATTAAATAAATATTAAAACTCTAGGTATGTTTCACAATTTTATTCAATTATCAATCTTCTGATGATGGTGTTATAACCGAAATCGATTAAGATATTTAATAAAATTGTGAAACATACCCACAGTTTTAATATTTATTTAATTAAAAAAAATTAGAACAAAAAAGTTCCAAAAATATCAAAAAAGGCGTTTAGTAGATATTTTTGTTCTAAGTATAGTTCTAAAATGTTTGACAGTTAATTGTCATTGTCCAAAACTCTTCTGTCCGATTCTGTTATACAAACTTATAATTAGTTTTGTTAATAAAAAATTCAAAGATGTCATATTCTAATTGGTTAATATAATTCAATTTGACAATGAAACAGAATCGAATTTGACAGCTATATTGTACACGACAGTTATTTGACGAATCAATTTGTAGAGAAAAAAGAATGAAGAATCAGTTTTAATTTGAAATCTGGGGTGGAATTCTGTATTGTGATAATCACGCTGCGACTGTCGCATATCTATATTTGGTATTCTATATGGTGATTGTCACAGTGATAGTCGCTTTTTTTTTGTGATTTCAGGGTGACAGCTAATTTGGTGTCACTCATGATAAAAATAAATAAAAGTTTGGTTGTTTCTTAAGATTTAAGCCTTTTAGATTTTTTATGTTTTGGTTTTTTAAGATTTATTATAATGTAAATATGTAAAAATGCGAGTTTTAGAATTAGAAGTCGCTAAAATTGCAAATGATTTAAAAATAATGGAACTGAATAAAAAATGCTGTGATTATGTGTTAATTTTTTTTTTAATAAGTTTGAATTTTATTTTGTTTTTCAATTACATATATACATATTTATATTAATTAATTATAAGTTTCCAACTGAATTTTACTCAAATGTGAATATAATTTTCTTTTTCATTTTATTAAATTAGTTGAAATGATTTTCTCTTTATGTTTTTTTTAGTATCTAAGTCAGCAATAAATTTTATTTTCTTTTTAAATATACATTTTATTAAATTACATTATTAAAAACATTTTTATAAAATTTACTTTTAATTTTTTTCTCTTTTAATATATAATCTTGTTTTGTTATAATTTCACTTTATTGATTAATAGCTCTAATAAAATTTTCAACTTATTTTTGTTTTCTATTGTTTTGACACTTTGACATTTAATAAATCACTTGTGCTGCCATTTCCGAATTGTATTTTTTAAAATGCTGCCGTTTTATTAAATTATTTAAGTGATCGCAATACAGAATACCAAAAAATTTTAGTGTCATCTTTGACTGTCACAAGGGTGACTATCGTTTATCACAATACAGAATGCCACTCCTGTTTTATTCTGTTCTGAGACATTTTTGTATAATTTTGTTCTAACTTTCGAATATATGTATATACATACATATTTATAAAAACAAATAATAACACAGCATATAATATGTATATATATACTGAATTATTGTTTGTTTGAATTTCAAACACTTTTATTTTAATTTAGGTTTACTCTTCTTTTTATGAATGTTGCCAACAATATTTGAAAAAAAATCCCAAAATAGAAATTTAGGGCAATTATTTTTAACTATCTATTTTTTTCTTAAGTATACATATGTACATATTCAGGAAATATTCCACCTTTGGTTTCATTTATTCGAATTTTTTTTTTATTCTTTATTAATTAAATAAAAATTGATAAATGAAAATTATAGGTCAGCAACTTGAAAGAGATACACCTGAAAGCGGTCCAATGCAATTTTTAGAACATTGGCGGAAAATGTTTAATCGTTATATTTATATAATTGAATTTACTACAACAAAAATTTTTCTAAATCATCTTGAATGTTTAATTCAGTCCAAATCATCCAAACTATTAAAGGTAAGTAATAAGTTTTTTTAATAACAATTTATTCTCGTCAAAAAATTTCAAATTTTCGGTTTATAAATTTTTTAAATAACCATGTTCTCTTTTTATGTTGAAATAGCCGGGGTTTTTTCTTAGTATCCTGTGAAAATGTTTAAACCATTAAAACCAAGAACTTGTCACATATTATTTATTTATTTTTTTATTTTTATTTTTTTTTTTATTTAAATTTTATTAGTTTAATATAAACTTTTAGAAAAATATACATTATTTCTTATTTACTACTCCTAATAATTAAATTACTTTTATACATATATCAATTCATTTACTTTCTTTCATTTTATTCAAACTTAAACTAATTTTTTATATCAATTAATATAATTTTATAGTTTAAATACTTTATCTATAAATTTTCTAGAAATTTTCTTTAACATATTTTACTAACAATTTTTGAAAATTACTTATTCTACTTTCGGCTTTTATTAAACCCGGCATTTCATTAAAAATTTTTAATCCATTGTACATTATATGATTTTGGGTCCTTGTGCTTTTTACTACTGGCAATCTAAAATCATTACAGTTCGTTAAGGCATATGGTTGAATATTACCTATGTACGTTAGATTTCTAGTTAAGTAGTTAGGAACCAAACCATATTTTATTTTAAACACAAAAAATATTGTTTTAAAATATATCCTCTGCTTTACGTTCATCCAATTTAATTTATTTAACATAATAATCGAAAACTACTAGATATCTGCAACAAAATGATTGTTATAATTGAATTGTTCAAATATTTGACTTGATGCATTTATGATGTTCAAAAGATACAAAAAATATGTATAATTTAGTTTTGGTTTAACATAATTACTTCTATTTATTTTCATAATGTTAATTCATTTTGAAAATACACCAAAATAATAATCATTTGATGCGGATCGGTTGTTGTCTCAGATAGTTGAAGTATATATATTCAATTAAATACTTAATTTATTTGATTGTCACATATTTAAATAGTTTTGATGAACTACAGACTCATATAATATTTTGTTAGTATATCAGAATACTTACAAGAAAATAAATTAATTAACATAATTTTATTTTGATTTTTAATTTTCTTATGAACAAAATAAAAAAAAGTGTTAAAAATTGTATTGAAAAGTAATTTTAAATTTTACGACTTATGATTTCTGAATACAACTTTTTTATTCTCTAATATAATGAAAATAATAAAAATTTGTAGTATTTTGATTGATGAACCTATGGTTCTTGTATAATAGTACACAATATTATATACAAACATAAAATTAAATTTTCAAGTTGAAAAGTCTTACTAGGTTAGGTATCATAATAATTATTTGGAAGGTTAACTAACAATTCAAACCCAGAATTATTTTTTCCTACTAAATAATTTTATTATTTTAACCTATTTTAGTAGCTATTAAAAAGATATATTAACCAGTTAATAATTAACTTTACCAGGTGACTAAAATCTGATAAAAATTTTAATTTATATCTTTTTTGGTTTATTTTTTTTTTGTAACTGTAATATAAGATTTTATTAGCTGTGTTTTTTCACTGATTTTAGGTCAAGATTTCAAAAACACGATGGAGGCTTAATCGGAGTTTGAATCATATGTTTTCTGTTCTCTTTGTATGTTTTTATGTCAAACGAATATTCAAATCGTAAATGTCGTTGATGTCATATTCGATTTGTTTTTTCTTTGTTTTGTCTATCAATTTGTTTTCTTATTCATTATTTACATAATAAAAAGTTAAATTAAAGTAAAACAGTTTCTGTGCAACACAAATTGAATGTCAAAAAAGATTTAAAATAAATAAATATTATTTGACACTTTACCCACAATTTTAATCGAAAACAATTTTAGCATTATAATTAACTAAAAATTACACATTGACCCTGAATGGTATAATTATATGGACTTAATTTATTTTTATAATTTTTGAGAGGTCGATACTGACTTTTAGACCGAAAAAGCAGAGCTAATGTAAACTTTCCAAAAAAAAAGTATGTTATTCTTACTTACCTCTCAAAAAGTTAAAAAAAATATCATAATATCAGTGCTACCAACTTTAAGAAATCTTAAAAAGTTTCTTATTATTATAAGTTTGTTCAGTAGATTTAGAATAGAATCGGACAGAACTGTTTTAGACAATGACAATTGACTTTTAAACACATTAGGATTACTTAGAACAGAAAAATCTACTGAACAGTTGTTTTGATCTTTTTTTAATGTTTTTGTTCTAATTTTTGTTTACTATCATTACTATCAAATTGCTTTGTTTAACTGTCAAAACTTAAAGGAAAAACAACAACAACAACAAATTTAAAAATCGTAAAAAAGATCAATTTATCAGAACAAAAAAAATCAATTTATAACTGATTTAGACAACCTACTGAAAACCGATCAGAACATTTTTGGACATAAAAGTTTAATTAACGGAAACTACTAAAGGGCAAAAAAGGCCAAACAAAAGTTATTTTTTACTCTAAACCGTTCTAGATCGTTCCAGAACAGTTAACTGAACAAACCTATTATTACTTACTATATTATTACTTATGCCCATGTTTATACGAGATTGAAATCTACCTCAGATCTACCACAGAAATCTCTTCCTGTTCATGCGTAAAAAAACCTGGTAGATTTCTGCCATTGTTGCTGTCAGATTATTGAAATATATGAAGATGATGAAAATGAGAATGAAATTATTAGCAAAAAACAAATAGATACATTTTTATTATTATTTTAATGTCAATCCAACACTATTATTTGTATAATTTATATTTTTTTTATTTTATTAATATTCGATCAAAAACTTATGCTGTCAACAACAATTTCCTTGCACTTTGTGTATAAAAAATAATACAAAATTTTGACACTGACATATATGCTCAGAAAAAAATGCAAATTTCAACAATCTACCAGAAATTTTGAAATTTGGTAGATTTGCTTACCTCCTACCGAAATTACCTTTCATACACAAGTTTTAGTAGATTTCTATAACTTTTCTACCCTTATAAACATGCATAATGTTTTGGTCAATATTAATTATAACTTTTTTGAAAACCCTATATACTTAAAACAAAAATAGAATACATTCAAAAAATGTCAAAAAATTAGGAAAATGTAATAAACTTTCTAATTAATAAATTAATATATATATAAAAGAAATTATATTTAAAGAGTGATTTGTTTTTGTGTGTCGTTGATTTTAAATTCTTTTAAGTGCCAACGAAATTATTCAGAAAAGTTTATATACGTTAATTACCAAAATCATGGGATTGTCAAACTTATTAAAACTATATTTAGGATCAGAATACATTGTATAAAGCTTTTACTTTGCGTTTATGACCATGATGCTTTGTATTTAGGTACTGTACTTTACTAATTAATGTTCTTACGTATATCGCCCTGCACTTTATTTATTTCACAAATGTCCATGTTTATATACCGAGTGTTCCAGAGCCTGAGTATCAGCTTTTTAAGAGGGGAAGATGCCGTTATTTTAAAATTTAAAAAATATTTATTAACTAAATCGAGTTTAAAACAAAAGTTTCTTTACAAGAGTTTGTTATTTTTTAACGTAGAATCTGAATTTGCATAAAAAGATACCTCTTCCCATTTTAAAATCTCGTTTTCGGTCAATTTTGAGCTAAAAAAATCCTTTTTCGGTTCTTTCCGGAAGTTAAAAATATCACCAATCGATAGAGCAGCCTCGACTTAGTTAAAAAAAAATAGTTAGTTTTAAAATAACGGCTCCTTATTCTCTTGAAAAGCTGATACGCAAGTTCTGGAATACAAATACAATATGGAAGACAAATACTAATAAATTTATTTAATTTTATGCATTTATATTTAAAGCTAAATAAATTTATATTGAAATTTATTTAAATTAAATTTAAAAAAAAAAATAAAAACAAATAAAACTGTATCAATTTTTTAAATTTAAGAAATGGAATCAATTAGATAATAGTTTAACATTATTATCAAATGAAGCAAAAGATAATGTACGTTATATAACAACTTTAGAAAAATTTTGGGAACCACTGTATAGGTTAATATTTTTTTATTTGTTTTAAATTACAAAAAAAAAAACAAAATACTTAATTATAGTTAATGAAAACTTTTTCTTCTTTTTACAACAAAAAAAAATAAAAGAAATGATCTTGATGCAATAATGAAAAGTCTATCAGGTCTTTTAATGGCAATTAGAAATGTTTCAAAAACCGCTATTTATATTAATAAATGCAATAACATTACAAGTTTATTTGTTAAAATAACAAATCAATTAACAATTGCCTGCAATAAATATTTAACAAATAATGGAAAATATACAATATGGAATGTACCATCAGACAATTTAATAAAAAATATTGATTTATGTGAACAAACATTACGCCATTATGAAAAATTATTTTATAAAACGGTTAATGATATTAAGTTGAATAAAGAGAAACCATGGGAAGTATCTACTGTTTATATATTTGCAAATATGGAAAAACTATCAAAACGTTTGAAAAAGGTATAAAATAAAACAATTTGAAAATTATTTATTTATTATATAATCAGATTTTTTTATTTGTACCTACATGAAAATACTAAAAATTTTAAATATTGAAAAAATTATATTAAAATACACTTACACCTACACGACCACATACCTTTGACATTTTAAAAATGCATTTTAAAATTGCTGTGAAATTTATTCAAATAAAAATCTATTTTATAAAAATTGAGAACCATTTCATTCTATTAATTAATACCGTTATACTATATTACTTACTATTACTTTTTGAAAGAAAAAATCATTCAAACTACACAAAAATTCCAAATCTCAAAAAATTTCATCAATTTTATAAAATTTTATTTATTTTTTTTTTTATGTTCTTGACAGTTCTTGATAGAGTTACGTTATTGTACTTAAGTTCAGTACTGGTACTGCAAATACATAATTTATATTTACTGCAATATTTTTCGAATATTTATTTACTTATCAAATTTCTGGCTTATCAACTCATTTAAATACCTGAAGGTACTTATTTGTACCCAAATAAACTTAGTATGTATCTCATTATTGCAAACAAACTATTTTAATAATTTATTATACCTTAAAGTGTGTTATGTACGTGGATATACACATATAGGTATATATTTGCATTTCGTTATTACGAAGAAATAACTTGGAGGACTATAACTATATTTTAAAAACATATTTATATACCTTTACCTTGTTATCTAACACGACAATACATAATCCGTGTATGTATACATTATTTTAAAATTGTTTACCTTAATTTTCATAATGTTTATAAACAATGTTGCCAATTGTTGTTTTTCTTGTATTTATATCACTGTTTAATATTCATAAACTATATTTAGATAAAATCTGTTATACAAACAGAAATTCAATTTAAATTGTTGGATGAAATTAAAATTGCTGGTACAGAAGATTTTGCTGAACAAATACGTTCAAGTAGAATGAATATAATAAATAAAAATGAAAATATATTAAATTATCGTGACGATAATTTTGATAAAGATTTTAAATATTTTTTAAAATGTATTCAAAATATTGAAAATCAAATGAAAAAATTTTTAAAAGAAACTATTCAACCATTAGAAAATGTTGATTCAATATTATTAGTACTTAATCGATTCCATAGATTACATTTAAATTGTTTATGTTTAGATAAACAATATTTAAATGTTACATTTGAAATAGAAAGTGAAATAATGAAATTAAAAGATAGGTATGTACCATAATGATATACATATACAAAATGTATTTTTGATATATTTAAATTTTTTTTATTATTATAGTTATAATGAAAATAGAAAAAATCCACCAATATCACGTAATTCACCTCCAATAATGGGTCGTATAATGTGGATTAGAATGTTATTAAAGAAAATTATTGAACCAATGAATCAAATCAATAATATAGAATCTGTAATAAATCATGAACAATGTCAAAGAACAATACGTTATTATAATTATATATTGGAATTATTTCATCATTATGAAATAACTTATCATAAGGCATATTATGATTTTGCTGAAGAAGTTCGTAAATTAATTCATATACCAATTTTAATTAAAAAAAATATGGAAGCAAATTATATTGTTAATTTACATAGTAAAGTTTATGAATTAATACGTGAAACTGAATGTGCATTGAAACTTAAATTAGGTTTATTAAAAATTTTATTATTTATTTTAAATTTATTTTTAAATATTATTTATTTTGAATATCCATATTATAGAAGTTCCAAATGTTGCATTTACAATTACATTTTGTAAAGAAAATATTTTAAGACCTCAATATAGATTATCAAAATTATTAAAAGATTTTACAATATTTCGTAATTCAATTTCATCAGTATTCATTAATATAATGAGATTTCAATTGAAAGAAAGTGAAATAATTTTACAACCTGGATTATTTGATATAACATGGGCTTCTGAGAAATTAGATGATTTTGTTACTGGTGCAGAGGAGGTGAATATTAATTTTTTTTAAATAAATTTATAAATAAAAAATTGTTAAATTATTTTAATTTTAAGATGTCAAAAAAAATAATCGAATTTTATGAAACAATCATATCAATTCAAAATGTACGAATTCTCAAAGAATTTGATTACATTTCAGATATGAATTTAGTTTATGTACCAGATCAGGCAATTTCAGCTAAAATATATTTAAGGGAAAGTAACAAATTACGTCAAAAAATTGGTGAGTTTTTTTTAATGATTTTTTGTTTGACATACAGTGAGACTCAATTATAACGATATTTCAAGGAATATTATTTATAGCTACATTATTATTTATAGCTACAATTTGGAGTAGCATACAATTACGTTTGTATTACGTTTGTAAACTTTAAAGTGAATATTATTTTTCTTTTACTAAAAATTAGCAAGTAAAACATAAGCATAACAAGTAATCATAACTACAATTTCATCTCTTCAAATTTCAAATTATTATTTTTAGTGGCGGCTTGTCCTAAAGGACAATTTGAGCATTGATCACCCAGTAATATTCAACTAAAATTAAAAAACAGTTAAAAAATTTTAAGTTCGCAAGCTTGATAAACTTGATATACTCCTGTGTGCAGTCCTTCTTTTTTATTATTTTTTGTTATTTTTACTACTTACTACTTGCTACTTACTACTTACTACTTACTACTTACTACTTACTACTTACTACTTACTACTTACTACTTACTACTTACTACTTACTACTTACTACTTACTACTTACTACTTACTACTTACTACTTACTACTTACTACTTACTACTTACTACTTACTACTTACTACTTACTACTTACTACTTACTACTTACTACTTACTACTTACTACTTACTACTTACTACTTACTACTTACTACTTACTACTTACTACTTACTACTTACTACTTACTACTTACTACTTACTACTTACTACTTACTACTTACTACTTACTACTTACTACTTACTACTTACTACTTACTACTTACTACTTACTACTTACTACTTACTACTTACTACTTAATACTTAATACTTACTACTTACTACTTACTACTTACTACTTACTACTTACTACTTACTACTTACTACTTACTACTTACTACTTACTACTTACTACTTACTACTTACTACTTACTACTTACTACTTACTACTTACTACTTACTACTTACTACTTACTACTTACTACTTACTACTTACTACTTACTACTTACTACTTACTACTTACTACTTACTACTTACTACTTACTACTTCCTACTTACTA